>CAJHQQ010000042.1:0-504088 GCA_905132885.1 Moricandia moricandioides
TGCATGTACACCTTCTAATAAGGAATATTTCCTTAAAATGGTTACTTGTTACCAATATATATATATATATATATATATATATATATATATATATATATATATATATATAATCACATAGCTTAGTGTTTAGAAATAAGAAATCTATCGTGTGCCATTGTTTTCAGTGAATTTGATCCCTAAGTACTACACCTGATCTCTCATGGCAATAGTATTATTTTGTGTGTTAGAATTCAAGGTTAATTTGATAGTTAATTGTTTAGGATATTTATATCCTACTAGAACAATAAACATACCCCATGTCACCATGTGAATCAAGATTGTTTTAATTGACTAGGCTATCAAAACGGTTTTGGGATTAGAGACATAGGTTGGATAAGACATAAAATGTCGTCTGACAACCAAGAATTATATTGGATATACTTAGCAAAGTGTTGCTTACCTAAATAGCTAGAATTCGGGCGTTGAGCCATAGCTCACTCGGATGTATCTTGGATCATTATATTCGTTTGAGGAAATTTTTGTGAATATAATATGAGTTTTATTAATTATTGTGATTTCTAAAATTCTTGATCATCATATTAACATTCCCTATTCATATGTTTCATAAATGTTAACTCCTAACAACTCGTTTTCATTTTGATATGTTCTTCAGAATAACAAATTGAATGGGTCGAACTTCCTGAATGGTATCGAAACCCGATAATTGTTTTCAAACAAGAGGCTAAGAACAAAGGAAGGAGTAGGAAAAGTTGGATTGTGAATCCTAGCGAGTCTAATCCTTTTCATAAATTTAATCCTTATTTGGAAGATCTGAAAAAGGAAGAAGACTTTTGAAACATCTTCTTCATGTATATATGTTATAGAAGTAAATGTTACTACTTCTGGTTCTACTTCTTGGGTATTGGATACCGGCTGTGGTGCTCATATTTTAAGAATATGAATGGCCTAAGCAACAGAAGAATATTGGAGAAAGGACAAGTGGACCTACGCGTGGGAAACGAAGCAAGACTTGCTGCATTAGCCGTGGAAACATTTCATTTATATTTACCTTCATAATTAGTTTTAGAACATAAAAATTGCTACTATGTGCCCGCTATAAGTAGGATCATTATTTCCATTCATTTTTTGGCTTTGGAAGGATTTCTTTTAAGGTAGCGGCCCTTAGAGAATGAACTTTATATTCTAGACCAAACTGTATTTGTCTATAACATCAACACCAAGAGATTCAAGTCTAACAACACAAATCAAAATTTCCTTTGGCATTGTCATTTGGACCACATAAATGAGAAGCGCATTCAAAAGCTTCATAGTGATGGACTTTTGAGCTCATTTGATTATGAATCATACGAAAAATGTGAATCTTGTTTGTTGGGTAAAATGACTAAGACTCCTTTTACTGGACACAGTGAAAGAGCAAAAGACTTGTTGGAACTTATACATACTGATGTATGTGGACCAATGAGTATAAATGCTAGAGGAAACTATCAGTACTCCATCACATTTACTAACGACTTCAGTAATATGGTTATATTTATCTAATGAAACAAAAGTCTGAATATTTTTGAAGAATTCAAATAATTTCAGAATGAAATACAAAATCAGCTTGACAAGAAAATAAAAGCTCTTTGATCGGATCGAGGTGGAGAATATTTGAGTCAAGCGTTTAATGATCATCTAAGAGAATGTGGAATTGTTTCACAATTGACTCCTCCAGAAATGCCACAATTGAATGGCGTGTCCGAAAGGAGGAATCAAACCTTATTTGATACGTTTTGGTCAATGATGAGTCATGCAGATCTTCCATTATCCTTTTGTGGATACTCTCTCGAAACGTCGACCTTTATGCTAAACAAATGTCCATCAAAATCAGTTGAGAAGACGCCGCATGAGATGTGGCCTGGAAATGTTCCAAATTTGTATTTTCTGAAAATTTGGGGTTCTGATGCTTATGTCAAATGTATGTTTACTGATAAGCTTGGACCCAAATCTAATAAATGCTACTTTGTTGGTTATCCCAAAGAAACCAAAGGTTATTACTTTTACAACCCCATCAGAAACAAAGTGTTTGTTGCCCGTAGTGGTGTTTTTCTAGAAAGAGAATTTCTTTCCAAGAAAAATAGTGGGAGTAAAGTACAACTCGAAGAAGTTCGAGAAACACTGGAGACTGTTTCATCCTCCCAAGAGGATGATCAATTAAATTTACGAAGATTCTTAGAATCTACACATGTGGATGTACGTCCGAAAAGACACATCACAGACCTGATAGATATGGGGTTTGGGTGACAGATCATCATGATCTATTGATAATAGAGAGTGATGAACCTACGTACTTTGAGGAAGCTATGAAGGGCCCTGACTCCGATAAATGATTGTTAGCCGCATAATCCGAGATGGACTCCATGTCAATAAAAGAAGTGTGGACTTTGGTTGATTTACCTGATGGTGTTAAAACCATTGAGTGTAAATGGTTTTTCAAGAAGAAAACTGACACGAAAGCTAGATTGGTGGCTAAAGGTTACAAATAAATTCTTGATATTGACTTTGATGAAACCTATTCATCAGTCGCAATGCATCTCGGAGCTGGAATCTTCATTTAATGAGGTAATCAAAGAGTTCGATTTCATTAGAAATGAAGAAGAACCTTGCATTTACATGAAGACTAGTGGGAGCACAGTTGTTTTCTTAGTGTTGTATGTAGATGATATACTTCTCATTAGAAAATGACATTCTTATGCTTATTTCTGTAAAGACTGACTTGGAGGTTATTTCTCAATGAAAGACATTAGAGAAGTTGCATATATTATTGGAATAAGAATCCATAGAGATATATATTAAATAAGACTGTTGGATAATGTCAAGATGCTTATATCGATAAGATCTTGCATAGATTCAAAATGTATGGTTCCAAGAAAGGCTTCTTGCCAATAGTTCAAAGCATAAATCTTAGCAAGACTCAGTGTCCGTCAACACATGATGAGCGAGAGCGGATGAGTAGAGTTCCATATGCTTCGGCTATAGGATCTATCATGTATGCCATGATCTGTACTCGTCCGGATGTTGCATGTGCTTTGAGCATGACAATTCATTACCAATCTGGTGCAGGTGAAAGTCACTGGACAGCAATCAAGACTTTCCTCAAGTATTTGAGAAATACAAAGGATAAGTTCTTGGTTTAAAGAGAAAATGATGAGTTTGTTATGAGTGGTTACACTGATACCAGCTTTCAGATTGATAAAGATTATTTTTTATCACAATCTAGTTTCATATTATGTCTTAGTAGAGGATCAGTGAGCTGGAAATTTTTCAAGCAAAGCACCATAGTAGACTCTGCAACTAAAGTTGTATACATCGCTGCTTTTAAAGCAGGAAAGGAAGCTGTTTGGATTCAGAAGTTCAGTGTTGAATTAGGTGTGGTTCCTAGTATTTCTATCCCCTAGACGTCTATATTGACAACAATGGAGCCATTGCACATGCGTAGGAGCCTAGATCCCATCAGAAGTCCAAACACATTCAAAGGAGATATCATCTTATTCATGATATCATCGATAAAGGAGATGTCAAGATTATCAGAGTCTCAACGGATGCAAAATGTTGTTGATCCGTTGAAGAAACCTCTTCGACGGCCTAAGAATGAGGGTCATACTACTGCTATAGACAGTAAATTTCTTTACATGTTATCTTGATTCTAGTAGAAGATTTTTCTTTTATGATATAATGTTCATGTTTACATACATTTGGTTATGTTTTAAAATTAATGAAATTGTTTTATATTTATTTTATTATTGGATAATTAAACAAAAGTCCCAAAATAATATATATCATTCTTATAGGTCATCAAGTAAGTGAATTGATCATGAAACCATATAGGTGAAGATGGTATAAATTATTGAGGTCCCTATTCAAAGTTGTTAACGTGGGACATTAATAACCGTAAATGGTTAGTATGTGAGGTGATTGATGACTAAGTTTCATGCAGTCATTCAATACATGGTATTGAATTCAGTCACATGGATATGTTTTAGAGAACACATGATTGGACTGACCCACTAATGAGAACTCTACAAGATTGTTATATGAGTATCATAAGAGTTTCTCATTACGATTATAGTGTGTAGTCTTTAGGGCTGAGTTCTTAATGATTCTTTTTACTTATGGATTAGTTCATTTTGACCTTGTCAAACATCAGCCATAACTAGTGATTATAAATGCATTGATTAGGTGCTCTATGAAGTTTGTTGGAAACATGGATGGAACAAGATGAGATTTATCCCTCCTATATAACAGGAGATAAATATCTCAGATCCTATAGAATATTTGATATTGTGAAATGCATGGTCATGCTCAAACGAGTTGAATGTCAGTGATTTTTTTATCAGTATAAATCAATGTTCGATAAATGTGATCAAGCTTAATAAGGATGATACTAGTTCTTGTCTTATGCTGAGATCGAGATATAGTGACAAAAATATTATCAGAATATATGATTCTAGTACCAGTGGAATATAGTTGGGAATGTCCTAATATCATTTGTACTTACTCTAGTTTAAAGTCACAACGTCAAAGTTCGACAATCGTATAAAATTAGTGGTTATAATGATTTGATTGAAACCGCTTATAATCTATGGATTGAGAATCGATTACTAATTTTATATGATCTTACAGGGTCACACAACTAAGCAAACTAAATCAATCATATTTTAGGTTCAAGGTATGATATATACGATATAAGATGTTATACATATATATACATACTAGGTAGTAACCCGCACCTTGCGCGGAATGAGATTATTAGTTTTGTTATTTTTAATAGAAGAAGACATGAGGTATGCTTAATATGGATATCATTTCGGTTATAGGATGGTTTTTACGATCTTTAATCTGCTAAAATATAACTACTATTATAAATCCATATTTACTTTGGTTTATTCGATTAAAATGCTTGTGGTTTTTGTTATTTCTGGCGATAACCAAATACTATTATTATTTTTTTGTTTTCATATATATATATATATATATATATATATGTTTTAGACACTTTTCATGACGAACCAATGGTTTCATATTATAATTTCTAAATGCTTGAAAAATAAAATCTAGATAATAGTTGAAGAAAAATAAAAAAAATATTAAGACAAATCATTTCATTATAATTTGGTCGATGTTGAAGAGAAGCATTAAAAATATATTCCAATTTCTAAGAGAATTAGAATCCTCAGTTGTAGTGAATATTTAGTTACAGTAGAAACTTTATAAAATAATACTCGATAAATTATAAAATACCATAAATTAATAAATTTCTCTGGTCTCAAGCTAGACCGGTTTAAAATATGATACAAATCGATAAATACTAAGACAATAACTTATTAAATAATCCTATGTAAATATATGATCCCATTAAAATATAAATAATAATTTCTAAGTACATACATTTTATATAAATATAGACCAACCATTATATTGTTTGCTTTATATTCACAATAGATTTATTTTTATATTCTTTAACTCTAAATATGTTTTGATGAGATTTAGTAAAATCATATCTAATGCCACATTTAAATTATATGAGACATATTTTTATATACACAAAATCACATAATAAAACTAATATAAGTGTCAAATTTAAAAAGTTAATTAATGTATATACAAAAAATCAAATATATTTTTTATTTTATGAAAATATCTTAAATATAAAGATCTAAAATAAAAAACTTTTTTTTTGTAAATTAATAACTTTATAATGCAAAGTTAAATTAGTTTTGCATACTATGTAGATTGTAAATACAATTATGCAAAGTAAATTAGTTAACCCAAACAAATGTGGGTTTAGGTTTTATTTAATATTTTTTCCAATGGGCTTGCGTGATATAGATATCACATAAATGTTTTCTTTTAATCATTTCGCTTAACTTAAAAAAAAATTATGAAGATGGCGAAAAATGGATTTAGGTCTTCGACCTACACTTTCTTTTCAAATCTTTTTCACTCTCTTTCCTTTCTCTCGATTCAACTTTCCTCTAATCTACACAAGCGGGTCTTCGATTAATCTATTTGCGAAGATGGTCTTGGTGAACAAACTCGTCTGTTCGTGATTTACTCCAACCGAAGGCGATTCATTTAATCGAAGGTGAAACCCCAGAAAAATAAATGTACAGATCTTAGGTATTATCTATTTATGCTTCTTTGTATAGATTTTACTGATTAGCCTAGTTTTTCTTATATGCTTGTCAGATTCAGCTGTCCGTTCGAAGAAATCATCAAGTGCATGTTCATAATAATCCTAAAAAGAAGGTGATTCCTTTAATTGAAGATAAAAAGGTATAAAATATATTTAAAGATAAATACATAGACCTATGCAAATTATTATTTTGATTATGATGTTACTGATTATCTGTTTCGGTTCTATGTGGTCACGGAAGAGGATCACTCGATTTATAGGTACTCTGACAAAGATATCTATAAGTATAAGGCGAAGGCGAGTTAACTTATTTGTTAAGGTAGTTATAATCTACCAGCTTGAGCCTTCCTTAATCCTTGCATTCGTGTAAGCTAATATGTATAACTAATTTATGGAGATCCATGCTTGTCACTATACTCTGAAAAACAGGTTGGACTGAGGAAACCCAATGCTTAAAACATATACAGATGGAAGGAATGAAGAAGAATTCGCCTAACAATACATAGGTTAGAATCCTTTCTCTTTAGTTGGCATATAATTATATCTGATAAAGCAAACCAGAACTGACTCACAAATAAATATAATATAAAGCTGGTAACTCTTAAAAAGAAGTAAAAAAAAGTTGCAGCATACATGAATTGAAGGTTCTTCAACCCTCTAAAACACATTAAACAATGCATATTACATCATTTGTAATACAAAGAATGATATGAATATTAAAATTATATTTACATAAACAAATGTAAACTTAAATAGAGTTTCAAAAAAGCACATTTCCTTTAAAGATGATAGAAATTCTTCGGAGACATCAATAAGCGGTGATTGGAATCTTGCCATAAGATTTTTCATATATTATACATAACTTTGTCAATATATATATACATAAAATAATAAATTGAGTACTTAGTATAATATTAGTACCTCGACTTGAAGTACTGAATTTTGGGGATATAAGTATCAAGTAAAATTTGAGAACTACCTTCTAAGTCTGTTACATAATTGAATCCACCTATTTAAGATAAATCATTATTAAAAAGATAAATCAAAATATAAAAAATACCAAATAATAGAAATTATTATTACTTACGCTCACACCACTCAATTTTCCATAACCTTAGAACATACAAAACAACATTCGCAGTAGTCGAATGCCAGTAATCATTTAATTTATGGGCTAGACTTCCATGCGCAACACACTTGATATGAATAAATCTGTTATTTTAAAACAAAATATTGTCAATACTAAAATATCCTATGAAAACATTGAAAATTTTAAGATGTAATTAGAAAAGGTTCAAACTCGAGATTTATTAATGAGAACTCCATCGAATAAAGCATGGTGCTGTAACTGCTGCCAGATTCAACAATATGAGTAGCTTGAAGCTTGAAATAATGTATTTAAAATATAGATATTTATTTTGTGTCCTATTTCAGGATATACTTGAGGAAGAATCCCATTTAGACGAATGATGAAAGACCTATTACAATGTTTGCGTGTATAAAGAAAATATACTTCAACAAAGATAAGTGAATAATTTCCAATGAGATACTATGTATTTGGTTATTACACATAATTAATACAATTTAATATCTATAAATCATCTAATATGGTTTAACAAATTTGTACGGTTCAATATTTTCAGAACATGATGAACGGCTAGGAATGATGATAAAGATAGCTAAAGGGGGTCTCAGTTTCAAACATATATTTGGCAGGACCTCATAGAAAAGGTTAGTAGAAACACAAATTTAGTTCGGTTTTGAACTTAATAGTAACAAAAATTATTTTCTCTTTAGGTTATTTAGTACGTTTAATGATGTATTTGACGGTTGCTCAAAACCTCAAAAAGTAACATAATTGGATTTTTTTTTGTCGGCTGATCAATAATTTCTAATAAGCAAAATAATAAGATAAATATAATATTGGGATATAGCTCTTGGAATTTTAAAAAAAAATAGTTGCAAACAAAAAGAAAATAAAGGTTATTGAACGCTCGATAACACATAATGTGTTTTCAATCTAAAACTAAAAACAGAAGTAAATTTTGACATAGAACTCCCATAATTCTAACGTCAAAGTTTTCAACTCTTGCTTTAAAATCAAAATGTATAGAATGGAATCCTAAAACATATAATTTATAGTTCACATTGGCAATGATAACATGGCTCCAATTGTTACTAATTATACTAATACCACTCATATTATACTTACATTGATTTGAAGTAATATATTTCAAGAATTTCAGATTCAAATAAAATATCCGAACATCCTTCAACGTTTGTGAGATGTCTTAAGCGATCTATAAGAATCCAAAATTGAGTTTAAAATAAATAATATTCTAATTTTAATTTATACTTCACACATTACTTAACCTTGTCTTCACCCCACTCAATTCGCCATAGCTTCAATACACAAATTACTACCTTTGCAGTTAGTTAATGAAAACCAGTTTTCATATAGCTTCTCAGCTAAATTTCCATATGCAACACATTTTAATTCATCAAAACTGCATAAAATATAACTTGAAGGATGTTATTAAATATAAACTGTTGTAAACATATAAAATAAAAAAGAATAGCTCACACTCAAAATTTATAATGGAAAACTGAATTCGGGTTTGATGTCCATCATAAATATGGTTGGGTTGCACATGAATTAAATCTTCAATAGCGCCTACATGAACCAAAGCTTCACATAGGTATTTGTGACATAAGAAAACATGGTTAGACATTATTAGACAATAGAATTTGGATTCTATTAGGAAACATGGAAAGAACTAAATCCTAAAAGTAAGATAACTTTTCAATCAAAATTTGACATACCAATACAAAACTTAGGATGTGATAGCTCTATCCAAGCTTGTCTTTGCCTTGCTTCCCATGAATATTGGTTTTGTCCGCAGTGTCTCAAGCAAATTCATGTCAAGCATAACTTTTTATGTTCCGGATGTGTTTGGATTGTACTAGGACCGTGCAGATCCTTTGAGATTATAGATTCTTGATATTCTCCTGTTGTATAAGAGATTCTCCATCACCATTAGATCCATTTTTTTCACCTTTTGAGTGCCTAATAGAGACCTTCAAGCCACATCATTCATATCAATCACTCCATTTTAAAAGAATATCTATGGCGCTAAAGACTACATCCCCTATACTGTAAATAACCTGGTAAATACCGAGAATCTTAGCTCGACAATTCTATGAAGGCCCTTCTCGTCTTGTGTTTTTACCTAGAAAGAAGAAATATCCTAACACTCCAATGAACATATTAAATTCTAACAATAAAAAGGCAGAGACTGAGTCTCCATAAAATCCATCCGCGAGAACATGCTACCCTAACAAACATCAGCATGAGATATATGAAAGAACATGGTTTTCTTTATTTGTAGCAAAAATAGGAAATATAATTTTGAGGAGCTCTATTAAAGTGACATGTAAGCGTATGTATTTTTAAATTAATGTGAGAGCGCCACTTGACCAAGGTAATATGAATGCATTAACTATAATGCTTCTCTTTTAATATATAGGAGATGTGTTACGCTCGTTTGCACTTACATGAGAAGAGTGATTAATGTAATCTCTTCTCAAGTTGGGCTGAGCCCATTAACCTTTAATTAGGTTAATGTATCTGTATAACATAAATACAGAAGGTGTTGTGTTAATTTATATATACTTATTAGCCGTAACCTAAAATAAGTGAAAAGGAGAAGAAGTATTAGTTGTCACGTTTTTGCTGTACTAGCATCCCGTTTTAATTAGTTTGCGTGTGTGTAGAGACCAGTAGAGGCACGGCATTTGGAGTGGTAAGAAACTTCAGTTTGTTGTATTCATCTTTTTTGCTGTAAAAATAACCAAGTATATTCTAACAGTAAGATCTAGATTATTTCAGTATTGACATGAGATTCTAGGCATATGAATTCATAGGTTGATTTATAAATCGTAATAGACCGGTATAAATTCCTACATATCAATTCATAGGTTGACAGCGAGGTGACCTGGTCTTGATTAGTATTCACTCAATTCTGAGTTCGTTACGTTGAGTTGCAAGGTAGCTTTTTGGAGATAATGGTTGGATTTTTCTCATGGGCCATATAAATATTATCAAATTAGTTCTTGATGGGGAATTTGTGGGTCATATTTATGTGTTGGATCCTCTTTCAACATTGTAGAAACCCAATATTCCAGTAAAATCAGATATATTCATTTAGACAATGTCCCAGTACTTACTTTCAAAATCCTCCTTTTTCAAAAAAAAAATCTTTCATTAATTTTTTATGTTTACAATCTACAATAAAACTCGGGAGAATTGCCAAATGTGACTCAAAACTTGGAGTCAAACCCAAAAGAATACCCAAACTTGGGTCAAAGGCAAAAGTAACTTAAAAGGCTATTGAAATTACAACTACCCCCCTTGTGAACAAACAAAAAAACGGAAACTTTTTTACGTTTCTAACCCTCGCAAGTCGTCTGTTCAGACGACTTAACTTAAAGTCGTCTGGACAGTTATTCTTAAACATAATTTAAAAAATTTGTAAAAAATATTTTGATAAGTGAAAAATGGGAATTATGTAATTAACATATGTCTTAAGAGATATAAATTAAGATATAACAAATTTCAATTGTTTTCAGCATAGATGAGTGAAAGTAGTGTGTCATGATATTCTTTAGCTTATGTTTCATCAACATATGTTGTAGTATTGTATGTGTTCTTAGGGTTAGATTTTGGAAAGCATTAAAACCGTTTTTGAAAAATTTTAAAATTACCTAAGCTTGTTCATTTCTGTGTATAGTAAACAGCATTGAAGTATAATTTGATTTTATAACGTGGTTAGCTAGTTAATTTAGTCATTTAAGTTTAGGGGTTCAGTTTAGGGTCTGGGACGACTTAATATTTAGTCGTCTATAAACGGACGACTAAATATTAAGTCGTCTGATGTACATTATCCGCCAGACGACTTATTTGAACCGGACGACTGTACTTTTAAAGCTAACTGGATTATTTACCCAATATATAAGGTGATTTTTTTTTTACTCACTTTTTAGCGAAATTTAGAAAACCCTAACACCGTTTCTCTCAAAGGTGATTTCGAGGCGATTTTGATACGATACAAAACCAAGGTAAATCGAAGGCTTCTCTTGCAGATTTATGGGTTTTTATTAGGATGGATGTTGTTTTCCTTTACTTTTACCGTTTGGTTTTGTGATTTCAACGCTTTCGGGAAATTTTGGTTTCAAATTAGGGTTTCAAAAATTGGGTATTTCAATCGACTTGTTGTTTAGTTAGGTTGGATGTTGTTTTCCTCTCATTTTACGGTTACGATTTGTGATTTCAAGCAATTTGTGGATATTTTCATTTCAAATTAGGGTTTCAAAGATTTGGGATTTCAATCGATTTGTGGTCTAGTTTGGTTGGATGTTGTTCTCCTCTCATTCGTCTGGTCAGCTTTCAAATGTTCTACTGGAAGTCTTGGTAGACTTATAATTAAGTCGTCTGGAAAGTCTTCCAGGTGGACGACCCAGACGACTTAATCTAAGTCTTTCAGGTGGACGACCCAGACGACTTAGAATTAAAATGTTTCCAATTCGTTTCTTGTTTGCAGATGGCGTATCAGCATGGACCTCACTTCTTGAAGCCTCTGCTTCCTTGTTTCGAGTGTGGCGTGGTATACACACGCTCTCTATTTCTCCTCTGTTTATTTCCTTTGCTTATCTTCTCCTTTGTTGACTTGTAGCCAATACCACTTGCCTTCTACTCACAACACGTACAAGGCAAGCCGAACGAAGGAAAATGGACACTACGATCGGACGCTTCACACCAAACTTGGGAAGTTATACAAGAAGGAGGAAGACTCACCGATGGTTGGGAAGACTTCGTCCAAACACACTCCCTTTGCATCGGTGACATTCTCGTGTTCAAAAAGGAAGGAGACATGGTATTTCATGTGACTCCTTTCGGTCGTAGTGGTACTGAGATTCAGTATACATCTCCTCAAGTGGATGATGCTGAGGATTGTGCCTCAACTTCCTCGCCTCTTCCTAAATGATGGATGTTTGTCTTGCTATTGTCTTATTGTAATGGATGACTTCTATGTTGTTGTCCCCTTGTTTCAACTTTTATAACTACAACAACTCCTTTTATAACTTATGAGTAATGGATGATCAACTTTTATAACTACAACAACTCCTTTTTCCTCTATGTACAAACCATGGTAACACCATTGTGGATGGTCTTAGTAGACGACTAATAATTAAGTCGTCTGGAAAGTCTTCCAGCCGGAAGATTTGTCAGACGACTTAATTTATTAGTCGTCTAAGAAACACAAATTCTAACACAAATTCTAACACAAATTTAAAAATTACCTAAGCGTGTTCATTTCTGTGTATAGTAAACATTATTGAAGTATAATTTGATTTTATAACATGGTTAGTTAGTTAATTTAGTCATTTTAGTTCAGGGTTTCGTTTTAGGGTCTAGGACGACTTAACATTTAGTCGTCTGTAAACGGACGACTAAATATTAAGTCGTCTGATGTACATTATCCGCCAGACGACTTATTTGTAAGTCGTCTAAACCGGATTATTTACCCGATATATAACGTGATTTTACCACTGTACTTTTAAAGCTAACCGGATTATTTACCCGATATATAACGTGATTTTTTTTTTTGTTAATTTTTCGCAAAAACCCTAACAGTTCTCTCTCAAAGGCGATATCAAAGGCGATTTCGAGTTCCCACTATTTCCGAACAAACCATCGTTCCGGCTATCTATCTCACTTCATTCTCACCGTTCTCACCGCTGCTTCCTCTTAAAACTAGCGCCGCCGCTTCTTCGAAACCCTAGCGCCGCCGAGTTCCTCTAAACCCTAGCGCCGCCGCTTCCTCCGAACAAACCGTCGCTTCCTCTAAACACTCATTGCCGTTTAACATAAAACGTTGTCTCTATCAATTTACTCATTCTAACCGTTTCACGTTTATTTTTTCAGATCTATAACCGCAATGACGAGTACTCCTTCCGCGACTAGTCAGGTACTCCTTCTGCGACTAGTCAGGTCCGCTTTAAAGTTTTCTACTGGAAGACTTGTAATTTAAGTCGTCTGAAAAGACTTCCAACTGGACGACTTAGTAGACGACTTAATATTTAGTCGTCTACTAAGTCGTCCAGTTGGAAGTCTTTCCAGACGACTTGTAATATTAGTCGTCTACTAAGTCGTCCAGTTGGAAGTCTTTCCAGACGACTTAATTACAAGTCGTCTACTAAGTCGTCTTGTTAGATTTAGCTTGTTTAGCTTATCTCTATTGTTGTCTTTGATTATTTTGCAGACAAAAAGGATGGATATTCCAGAACTCCCCCGTAGGTTATACACATTAGAGGAAGAACCAGAAGCCCACAATAGCATTTCGTATCACACAGATAATAGCAAGTTGTACACTGCTCTTAGGGAAGCCCTTACTGATGAAGAATTTGAAGAGCTCAAGGAGTCGAGTTTGGGAGTTTTCATCAAATTCAAGGAGCAGGGATTTGGTTGGGCTTCAAGGCTGGTTCACTACATGCTCAGTTTCAAGCTGGACATCAAGAAGAAGTATGAGATGTGGTCTCTCGTTGGTCCAGAACCGTTGAGGTTTTCACTGTTAGAGTTTGAAAACCTCACTGGTCTAAACTGCGAATACATCGAGGACCTTGAGAGACCAAAATGTGAAGTTACCAAAGAGATGGTATCTTTCTGGGGGATGCTAGGAGTTCATCTGGAAGCAGGCCCAACTACTGATCAGATAATAGCAGCGCTGAAGAGATGCGATGATTGGTCTAGGGAAGATCGCAAGCGGCTCGCGTACCTTTCCATCTTCGCTGGATTCATTGAAGGGAGAAAGTTTTCAACCGCTACACGATCTAGTCTTGCAAGGCTAGTGATGGACTTAGAACGGTTTGAGAATTATCCATGGGGGAGAGTCGCGTTTAAGGTGCTGATGGACTCTTTGTGGAACAAAGATATCACTGGCTGTTACACGGTGGATGGGTTTATACAAGTTCTTCAGGTCTGGGTATACACAGCTATGCCGGAATTGGGTGCTAGTATTGGTGTTCCCAGAGCAAACAGTCCGTCTCCACCGATACTGGCTTACGAGGGCAGCAGAGGTCGCAGATCAATGAAAGCTGCTATCTTGAAACAGGTATTTACTTCAATCCAAAAGACTGCGCAGACGACTTATATTAAAGTCGTCTGGAAAGTCTTATAAGTCGTCTACTAAGTCGTCCAGCTGGACGACTTAGTAGACGACTTAATTATAAGTCGTCCGGTAAGTCGTCCAGCTGGACGACTTAATTATAAGTCGTCCAGCTAGACGACTTATAATTAAGTCGTCTATTTAGTCTTTTTTTTCAAATATCTAACTCGATTCTTCTATTTACTGCAGACCCGCGTGATCAACTTTGTTGAGAAGGACCTTAGTGAAATGTGGCCAAAATGGGACTCCGAGGTTGAGGACCTGCCCGCGGAGAACATTATTAAAGTCATGTATGATCGGAGACCGTGGAAGTGGACCATGGATTGCTGGGAAGTCACTGGTACTAAGGTCTATACCAAACCTAAGGTTGTGACTCCATCGAAGAAAGCCACAGAGATGGTTGTGGTGGAGGAGGAGGAAGACAATCCAAGACCTCTGAAGAAAGCTCGTAAAGGGGCTAGTGAAGAGGCTCCTAAAGAGGCTCCTAAAGAGGCTCCTACAGAGGCTCCTAAAGAGGCTCCTAAAGAGCCTAGTGAAGAGGCTACTGGGATAACCAGAGAGGAGATGGCAAATATGTTCAAGGAAGTAGTTGAATGTATGAAACATGGGTTTACGAAGTGCCTCAAGGAGATTAGGAAGTTGTCCGATAGGGTGGAAGCTGTGGAGAAGATGGTTGGTGTCACCAAAGCCAAACAGACTACCCCTGAAGCCCAAGAATCCGCGATGAGGCGAGAAATTCGCGATGAGGCGAACTCGGGAAAGAAGAGCTTGCCGGAGGATAAAGCAGAGCGTCGCTCCCACCGATCAACAACCAGCTCCAAAGACCAAGCAGAGCGTCGCTCCCACCGATCAACAACCAGCTCCAAAGACCAACCGAGCGAACAACCAGCTCCCACCGATCAACAACCAGCTCCCACCGATCAACAACCAGCTCCCACCGATCAACAACCAAGCGCTTCAGTTTCAGAACAGAGCCTGGTTGTATTAGACACAACAGCTCCCACCGATCAACAACCAATCGTTCCAGTTCCACAATCAAGCGCTCAAGTTTCAGAACAGAGCCTGGTTGTATTGGACAAAACAGCTCCCACTGCTTCGGACTGTAAGGTAGCGGCTGATAGATACAGAGACAAGTTGGATGCTTCTATGCGTGCAAGGAGTGAACGAGCGAAGAAACCTGCTCCCGCGCAGAAATCTCCTTATACGGCAGAGAAAAAGAAAGCAAAAGTGGCAGCCTATAATCCATTCCCCCCACTAAACAGACCTAAGTTGAAGGAACTAGCTGATTGGTTGAAAACTGATCCGTAAGTGATTGCTTTACCCATAATAGCTTGATTTAGTCTACCAAAACTGATTGCTTTTTTGTTTGCAGTCATTATTTCACTAAGAAGGAAGTCAAACCGCGTACATCACCAACTTGGTGGTATCAGACCCTCCGGACAGCCAGAGCATGGCTGGAAGACTGCGTAAGTCTTCTGCTTATCTGGACTTAAATATAGGTCGTCTACAAAGTCGTCCAAGTAGACGACTTAAAGATAAGTCGTCTACGTGGACGACTTTCCAGACGACTTATATTTAAGTCGTCTGGTATATATAAGTCGTCTGGTATATATAAGTCGACTTTCCAGACGACTTATATATAAGTCGTCTGGTATCTTCTAACTTGTATTATTTTATATGCAGCATATAGATGCTTGGATTAATTTGCTGAGGCAAAGGTATCAGGAGAACCCACAAGGTTTCAGGAGCGAGCGAATGTGCTTCCTGGATCACAACTTTTCCCAAACTTGGAGAGACCACTATCCGAGATTCAAATCATCGGAACCCGATCGCAGAGGTTTGGGAAGAATGCTACCTGGTGGGGCGTGGAATTTTTATGACGGATCAATACCATCATTTTGCCAATCAAACAAGGTGTGGGGGGTGGACATTGATGATATCTATGCGCCAGTGAACTTGGGCAACACTCATTGGGTTGCTATTTGGATATCGATCCCTAACAGGCACATAGTCGTCTGGGACAGCATACCCTCAGCTACGGCAGCAGAAGCATGGGATGAGATAATGCAGCCTTTTCTCGAGATGGTCCCTTATCTGCTTGTTGAGTGCGCTGCCACCGACGAACTACGGGTCATGTACGGCGGGTTGGAGCCATACACCTATGAGAGACAGGGAAATGTACCCACGGCCAACAGTGGTGATTGTGGCGTCTACGCTCTAAAGTACATTGAATGTCATGCTCTTGGGGTCCCCTTTAACGAAAGAGACTTTGCTAGGTCCAACGCGAAGTCTATGAGGGATAAGATGGCGGTGGATTTATTTACCGAGCTTGGTGATCTGCTTTTGAAAGAAAACCAGGATGGTGATAAGTTCGTGGGCATGTATGATTAGAAGTTGTCTTTGTAAATCCCCTGTAAAGTTCGTGGGCATTAGAACTTGTCTTTGTAAATCTCTCTTTGTAAATCCCATGTAACTCATTATCTGTTAATAACAATCAAGTCAATTGTATTTAAACTTGATTTTGTATTTAAACTTGATTTTGTATTTAAACTTGATTTTGTATTTAAACTTGATTTTGTATTCTAGGCTGAAAACAAAAGAAATACAACTGGACGACTTTCATAAGTTTTTCAGCTGGACAAAAGACAAACAAAAATCACATAAGTTTTTCAGCTGGACGACTTATATTAAGTCGTCTGGAAGGTTTTCCAGCTGGACGACTTATATTAAGTCGTCTGGAAGGTTTTCCAGCTGGACGACTTATATTAAGTCGTCTGGAAGGTTTTCCAGCTGGACGACTTATATTAAGTCGTCTGGAAGGTTTTCCAGCTGGACGACTTATATTAAGTCGTCTGGAAGGTTTTCCAGCTAGACGACTTACAGTTAAGTCGTCTGGAAGGTCTTTTAGATGGACGACTTTCAGTAGAAGGTCGTCTAAATTTTATAAAATACACTGGACGACTTAGTAGAAGGTAGTCTAAAAATGTCATACATTGGACGACTTAGTAGAAGGTCGTCTAAACATAAAATACACTGGACGACTTAGTTAAAGGTCGTCTGGACGACTTAGTAAAAGGTCGTCTGGACGACTAGTCAACCGGTTGTGTACATTTTTGTTTTGTATGGCCAGTTTCCTTGCAGTTTGAGCATCTATAAGCCCTGTGTTTCTTCCTCGGTTTGTGTCCTCTCATCCTAGATAGCTCCAACCAAGATTGCCATCTTGATTTCTTCTGTCTCCCCGGACCACGCTTTACGTCTGGAGGAAGGCATTCTCGTTCCTCAATATGTTGTGACACGATAGGATATATATTCTCTGAGTATCCTGCATACAAATAATTCTTTGAGTACACTGGACATACAAGTGTGGAGATATGCAAACCAACATGTGTTCCAGCAGCTATAGCATGAGAGCAAGGTATTTTCTCCACTGCAAAGACACCACAATCACACTTTGCATGTTCCAAATCAACCACACAGTCCATTTTGCCACCTTTCACAAAGAATCGCCATCCATCAATTGGTTGGACCGTCATCGTATCCGCTATCTCTGTTCGAATAGCAAGCAAGTATTCAACACCCCGGCTATGTTGAGTTGGGAGACTCAAAGCATCTTGTCTCCTTTTCCAATACCATTTTCCTAACTTCTCCCTTATGAACTCCAGCAGGAACGGAATCGGAAATCCTCTTGCTCGCTTCAGTGCGGAATTAATAGATTCAGCGATGTTGCTTGTTTTTATGTTGTATCTGTTCCCCTTACAATAAACCCTTGACCATAGGCTGGCGTCGGCATTCTCCAAATACGTTGCAAGTTCCGGGTTTGCACTCCGTATCTCAGCCATGTACCGGTCAAAATCGTAAACCGTGTGAGCATAAGCAGCCCCTTTCACCAAGTACAAGAGATGTTTCCCTTTAAACTTTTTGACAATGTTATCTTGAAGGTGATAATAACATATTCCTCGGGTTGCCCAAGGAAACACCTTATCACACGCACTTTTAATGGCCGCGTGCCGGTCGGAGACTATCACCAGAGGCTTGTCATGAGATATACAACTAGCCAATTTTGTGAAAAACCATTCCCAAGAAGGATCATCTTCAGCATCCACGATCCCAAAAGCCAATGGGAATATCTGAAAATTCCCATCTTGTGCGGCTGCAACTAACATAACACCTCCATACTTTCCACTTAGGTGAGTTCCATCCACCACAATGACTCTTCTCTGATACTTAAAACCTTTGATAGAAGCTCCAAAAGAGAGAAATAGATACTTAAATCTTTTCATAGAATCAAGTTCTATAGCCGTGATAGAATCAGGATTTGCAATGGAGATTTGCTCGAGATATGATGGCAGACGCGAATACCCTTCTTCTGCTGATCCTCTCACCAATGTTTGTGCATATAACAATGCTCTGTATGAAGTGGTGTAATCAAGCGCCATGCCAAACATGTTCCTCATTGCATCAGTGATATGCTGCGGAGTTATCCCATCAATGATTCCAACACGATCAATGAAAAGACTACCAACATACTTCGGAGTACAGTGTCTCCGCTGAGCAATTCGGTCTCCCACTGAGCATAAATGTTTTTCCACATACTTTGTTACCCAAAACGTGTTTGTCCCATGTTTCACACTCGCTCTGATCTTCCATCCACAACCGCTAACCCGACATGTTGCCACAAGGAGAGTTTTCGTTGATTTGTATATTCTGAAAGAAAACCTACCCCTCACTGCTGCCAACCGCAGCTCTGAAAGCAGTGCATCCTTGCTAACAAAACTCTGGTTGACATAGATACTGGTACCATCCGATTTTCCTCCTTCAATAGCATTTGTCTTACCATATGTCTTTTCAATTTCTTCAAAACAAATATTATCATCATCTTCCTCGTCCTCATCTTGAACCTTTCCATAAAGACTGTAATCCCCACCATTCTGATCCGTTTCACCAACAATAGAGTTATCAGCATCCTCCTCCCCATTTTCCTCCTCCCCATTTTCCTCCTCCCCATTTTGATTTTCATCTGCAACAAACTCATTATCACCAACATCTTCTTCCCATTCACCAGCTTCATCATTATCACCAACATTTTCAAACCATTCACCAGCTTCATCATTATCACCAACATCTTCAAACCATTCACCAGCTTCTTCACTTTTCTCTGAAACCGTTTCCACCTTGCTGCGGCTTGATACACAAAGACATACTCTATGCGTTTTGAGTATCTCGAGCAAGTTTCCAACTTGTCTATCACTTGTAACATGAATGGGAGGACTGCCTGGAGCCATCATCATTTCTGCTGGTAATGAGTAGCTAATCTCCACAGTCACTGTTCTCATGTCCAGGTTATAATCTTCTTGAGCCATTGCAACAAGTTCAGCATGTGTTGAATCGTCATTCAATAAAAACAATCTTGATCCTTTGAGATCATCAACCACAAAATCCCAACGGCAATCTTTCAACAACCATTCTCCATAGACTGCTTGTAACTGATGAATCATCTGCAAATATTCAAAATAAAACACATTAGTAAACATATAGAAAATGAAGAAGTTCACTAAACATTGCCGCAGACGACATAGAAGTAAGTCGTCCAGAAGACTTAAAGGAAAGTCGTCTAAAGAGGTCACTTTTGCAATTGAAAATTAAATGGGACGACTTAATTCTAAGTCGTCCGGCTTTGTTAGTTAAAAAAAAAGTCCAGACGACTTATATATAAGTTGTCTACGAAAAAGGGCTTGTTTTGCATTTGACCGAATCGTGTCAGATCTTTGACTATTGCTGACTATTGCTGGACGACTTATAATTCAGTCGTCTCTGAGAAAGTTAAAATTTCAATATTTTATTCAAACTAGACGACTTAAACTTAAGTCGTCCTAGGTTAGTTTTGTAATTGAAAAATAAAACTTGAAATTTAACTTTCTCCAGACGACTTAATTGAAAGTCGTCCAGACAGACGACTTAATTTAAGGTCGTCCGGATGAAGCAAGGTTTGACCAGAAAACTTGGGAAAACTTCTGGACGACTTTGCTTTCCTGGACGACTTTAAATTAAGTCGTCTGTCTGGACGACTTACAATTAAGTCGTCTGTCTGGACGACTTACAATTAAGTCGTCTGGAGAAAGTTAAATTTCAAGTTTTTGTTTTTCAATTACAAAACTAACCTAGGACGACTTAAGTTTAAGTCGTCTAGTTTGAATAAAATATTGAAATTTTAACTTTCTCAGAGACGACTGAATTATAAGTCGTCCAGCAATAGTCAAAGATCTGACACGATTCGGTCAAATGCAAAACTAGCCCTTTTTCGTAGACAACTTATATATAAGTCGTCTGGAGTTTTTTTTTTAACAAACAAAGCCGGACGACTTAGAATTAAGTCTTTCGTTTTGACCAGAAGACTTATCAGTAAGTCTTCTACATACAGATGACTTAAGAGTAAGTCTTCTACGCGAACAGATCTTGAAAAAAATTCAAATTCGTACCTTAAACTAGGTGAGATGACTTCGTTTGCACACAGGGTCTTCTCCAACCACCCAGAATCTCAAACGAAAGCAACCGTAAATCAAAACGAAAGAAATATGGCTCTGTCAACCGTAAAATATTTTGAATCAAAAGCTTGAGTTTTTTGGATGAATATGGAGAGAAAGTGAAATAAATGTTGTTTTTAGTTCATAACAGGTCGTACAACGTTGTTGAACTATTCATTAAAGGGCATTAAAAGCTCCAAACAGGTAGTACAAGGTTGTTGAACTATTCATGGTAGTGGCAATACTGTAAATACTTGAAGATGATGAGGTTGAGACAGTAAAGAAGCCATTTTCGAAAAACCAAAAAAAAAAAAGGTTAATGGCATTTTCGTAGATAAAATGCACGTGTGGGGTGAAAATCTCAAAAAAAAAATGAGTCAAACAGAAAAGGTTAGTTTTCTGTTTGACTCCAAGTTTTGAGTTACTTTTGCAAAAAGCCCATAAAACTCAGCTATGAACAAAAAAATAGCTAAATATTCTCAATGTGGCTAGAGTTCTTCTTCTCAATCCAATGTTCAATTGACATAATGGTGTGATTTACCCAAACTTTAGCTTTCCTTATTAAAGAACCACATCTCCTCTACTTCAAAATAAAACCCATTATCAACTCCAAATGAACAAAAATCATGATTAATCACATGTATTTTTAGGTGATGTTGTTATGCGTCTACTCACCCTAAATATAGACATAGTCTTACACCTAATCAGAAGCTTATGTTTACTTAAATTACCTTTATGATTATAAGGGATGAAATATACTCAATCTTGAAACACAATCTATCTCTAATAACCAGAAATTCATGTTTATGAAGATATTGTGGCGTTTCTATTTTTAGAACTTACTTCTTTAAGTGATGATGTTTTAATTCAACCATCCTTCCTCTTCCTTTTTAGTCATTAAATCACCAAAAAGTACATTACCAAATAATTTTCTACTAAAATTAAAGTTTTTATTCCTAGAATTTCATCTCAAAATGCCCAGTTCGGATTATATATAAAAAAATATTGGTATGATGACCTTAGAGAATCATTTGTACTTTATCTTATATGGATAATAATCATACAAATATGTTTCATTAAAAACAAGAGTCAAGTGGTAAAATTGAACATTATTTGTCCTCGATACTTCATTACTCAAGGTTGAATGATCAATGCCAATAACTTCATTCAAAATATATTTGTTTAGGTTGATCCAAAAACGTTTCTGGAAAAAAATAATTCAGGAAAGTGGCATGAGCCAATGAATGAAGAACTGTAGACTTGTTAACACTAGAACATTCTCAATAGTAACATTAAATGAAAGAAACAACCAAATGGATGTTGTGGGTTTATAAAATCAAACACAAGGCACATGGTACAATGGAAAAAAATATAAAGTATAACTTATGGCAAATGGATACATGAAACAAGAAGGTGTGGATTACATTGACATATTCTCACTAGTCGCAAAACTTGTCATAGTAAAGCTCATTATAGATTTGACTATAAAACATGGATGATCTCACACACAAATGGATCTAACAAATACATATTTTTTTGCATGGTGAACTAGAAGAAGAGATCTATATTCAATTACGTCTGGCTATACACCTTTTGGTCGTTTTTACCTCCTAATGCAGTTTGGAAACATCACAATCATAACATGTATCACAACAATGAATAAGAAGCAATCTAAAGTTTTATTGAAAGACAAATTTATTCAGTCAGAGACTACATCAATAAGATTTTTCTTCTCTGCTGGTTTATGTAGAAGATATCCTTATAGCAAGTAATAATGATACATATGTCTCAGATTTTTAATAATTTGGCTCAAACTTTCAAATTCAAGGATCTTTTCAAGTCAAATGTATCCTTAAATTATAGATTGTGAAAACAAGAAAAGGAAAAAATATTTTATCAAGTTAAATATGCCCCATATATGTGGAAAACTGTTGGGCTCTTAGGTTGTATAAAACTCGAAATAAATAGTAGTATAAGTAAAAACTAAATAAAAACTTACTAAACAGTGGGTTGCCTCCCACTCAGCGCTTCGTTATAGTCTTAAGCTCTTGAACTTTCTTACTAGAATGGAGGTGGATCAACACTTGGAAAACAAGTGTCTACATCTTCTTTGCTCTTATGAAACCATGTACCAACGAAGTTTCTCATTGCTTCATCTCCTCTGGCTTTCTCATTTTTATGATCTCCTTAGTAACCTCCACGGAATGCATTCTCCTTTGTAGATTCTCAATATTGCGCTTTAGCAGTCTAAGTCTAGAGGCTGCAGTCTTTGGTATATCATCCAATTTCTAAGAAATATCTTTTTTCATCAGGCTCTGAGAAAAAATAATCTCATTGAACTTTTCTTCTAATTTTTTTATGCTGCGTACTTCTGTCTGTCGAAATCAGTATCGATCGATGGCATGATGCTGCCATCGATCGATGTCACTCTATCTGGTCCACTCGCATGTTGTCTTTGAACAGTATCCAAATATTGTTTCATCTCATCCATGCATGTAATCAAACCGGTGAGGCACTTTTCAATAGGATAGTAGACATCATCAAGCCTCATGTATAAATCATCCAATGACATCTCTTAAGCTTTGTAGATCTCATTCACAATATCGTCAATCTCTGCTTTGATGTATGTCTTTTGTTTCTGCCTAGACAAAGCGATCTTTGATGCATGTTCGGGTATCATATGTAGTTGTACTCAAACATAGTAGCTCTCTCAAGTACTACCCTGATATTTTCTTCTTGCACATTCTAAACTCTTTCGTCTATAACTCGTGCATTACCATTCTCATCTCTGTAGATGTTATTTCTCATTGGTTATGTAACATCGGTCGATACCAAGGTAGTGTCGTCGATCGACGGCAATCTTGTACTTCGACTCTCTCAATGATCAGCTACGGATTATTCTCCTATAAATGCTCCAAAAATTCCAAGTATCTCCATATATCTCCAAAATGTACTTAGACCGGTAAAGACCTTAGAATAGCCTAGACACAAATAATATACCCTAAATAGAGCCTATAACATGGCTTGAAACTGGTAATAAATAGGCTATATCACATAGTAACCGTTAACATTCACCTCACTCATGTAATTGCAGACAACTTGCTTTGGCAAGCCCATCTTACAAGGAAACGAGCTTTGATGGTTAATAAGATTGGGTATACATAAAAAATCTTGAAATTAATTGAGGAACAAATTTTAATTCAATTTTAATTTATATTTAAAATTGATATATATTATAAAAGTAAATATAACTAATACATATATTATATGTATTTTTATTTAATTATAAATAATTAAATTAATTTAATCTAATTAAAGTGATTAGTTATTTATATATTTGAGTTTACAATTTAATCTAATTAAAGTCTAATCAAGCAACCAACCCAATTGGTTGTCTAGTGATTGAAAACAAATGAACTTTTATCTTGATAGAGAATTAGTTTAATGGTACGTCTACACTAGTAGAAACAAGTTGTTTATAGCGTTAATCGTCTATCTTAGATCCAAATCACCCAAAGTCAAAGCCCTTGCCCATGGGTTCTCGTTCTTCCCATTCATTTATAATTCTAGTTTCGCATCTGTGTTATTTTGTTACTTCACCCCATATCTAAATTGATTTCACTTAGATTAAGTTTATACTTGCATTATCATTGCATCATGTTCACTTAGGATTGGATTGACACTCATCTATACTACTTTGATTAGGATAGAGTAAAATCCTTTATCAAGCAACTGCAAGGATTCATACCGGTGTTATAGCGATTTATATCAACCAATGAATTCATATACTTAATTAGAATCTCATGTCAATACTGAAATAATCTAGATTTTAGGGTTTAGAATTGTGAGGTTTGGTCAAAGCCCATCGGACCCGTTCAGTGTTGGGCTGGTTTTGCTCAAGTGACACGCGGACAATCTATGGGCTTAGTCGACGAAGCCCATTAGGTTAAAAACTAATATATTATGTGCGTTAGGTTAAGTAAGAAACACAATACTTCTTCTTCAGCCACCAGAGATCAAGCTTCAGAAAGAGACAAGCTACACAAGAGAGACAAAGACATTAGTTTAAGCATAGAGAACATAGTTGAGCTCATATTGTTCTAGTTTAAAGGCCTTGAGGCTAGTTGCGTCTTCTTGGTGTTTTCTTAACCATCACAGTTCTATAAGTGATTGGTTCCTGTAACTCTTTATTGATCTAGTGGAGTTTGGGAGCAAGAGTTCTCCCACGAGGTGTACCGGTTAGAGACCGGGAACTCGTTAAAGTTGCTTGTGTTCATTAGCTACACGTTCAAGTAACAAGTTGGTCGCTTAGGTTGAGAATCATACAAGGCTGAAATTGTAACAAAGTGGTATCAGAACTCTCATGTTCAAGGCGTGTGATTAATCTAAGCTAAGAGGAAGTTCAGCATGTCCAACTCACAGATTGAAGTGGATAGGTTTGATGGAACTGGAGACTTTTCACTGTGGAAGGTCAGGATGTTGGCACACTTCGGTGTAGTGGGTTTGAAGAATATTTTGGATGATGAGCTGCTGCTAAAGGATCCTCCTACTGCAAAGGAAGAGCTTGAGGCAGCTATGAAAGATCCGCAGAAGGGACTAGCAAGAATTGCAAAGACAGTTCCGAGTATAAATCCAATCAAGTTCGAGAAATCTGAGAAGGCAAAGGACTTGGCAGTGTTGAACGTGGGTAATAAAGTCCTATGTAAGATCACACACTGCGAAACAGCAGCATCAATGTTGCCAATGTTGAACAAGTTGTACATGGAGACATCTTTGCCGAATAGAATCTACCTTCAGCTAAGGTTCTATACATTCAAGATGTCTGATTCCAAGAGCATCAACGAGAATGTTGATGATTTTCTGAAACTGGTGGCAGACCTCAACAATCTACAAGTAGAAGTGTCTGAGGAAGTACAAGCTATCTTGCTATTGAGCTCACTATCGCACCGGTATAATCAGTTGAAAGAGACTCTAAAATATGGTAGAGATACTCTGAGTCTCAATGAGTTTACTGGAGCTGCAAGGTCAAAGGAACGAAAACTTATTGAAAGCGCAGGGGGTTCGTGGTCCGCAGGGAAAGGATTATATGTTGACAGAGGCAAATCAGATAGCAGGTCAAACCGTGGCAGTGGAAGGAATGGAAAGGGAAGATCGAAGAGCAGATTTGGTAGGTCAAAGTCTCGACCTAAGAGTAACAAGGGCTGCTTTATTTTGGGGAAGGAGGGGCAATGGAAAAGGGAGTGTCCTGATCGGAAGTACAACAAACCAGAGAACTCAGCAAACATTGCAGAGGAACCGAAACAGCCTCTGGTGTAAACCGTGAGAACTCAAGACACACATGAAGAGTGGGTTATTGAATCTGGTTGTTCTTTTCACATAACTCTAGACAAAGAGTTTCTGTTCGATCTCGAAGAGTTCAATCTTTTCACATAAACTTCTGATCATTGTTTTGATGATACACAAAAAAAAAAATCTTTATCTTTTTCTCTTGAAGGTTTGGATATTCCTGGCTTTCACGTGTTAAATAAAATAAAAAGTAATTATACAACCATTTAACTCAATTATAATATTGGTTCCATGTTAGAGAAACAATTTGAGTCTGAAGAAGAAAGAGTGGAGATGCCTGCCCGTGGAAAGCTACTTGTTACAAGAAGAACATTGAATCTGCAAACTAAGACTGTTGGAAATGAGAAAAGAGATAATCTGCTTCATACTCGTTGCATGGTTCAAGGAAAAGTATGCAGTTTGGATATAGATGGAGGAAGCGGTACCAATGCTGTTAGTGAAACCATGGTAGAGAAACTTGGTTTGAAGATCATGAAAAGACCAACCGCTTACAAGTTACAATGGCTTAATGATGAGGGAGATCTGAAGGTGAAACACCAGGCCAAGATACCATTGTTCATTGGAAAATATGAGGATGAGATACTATGTGATGTATTACCAATGGATGCTGGACACATACTGCTTGGAAGACCTTGGCAATCCAACATAAGAACCACTCATGATGGATTCACAAATAGATACTCATTTGAATTAAAGGGAAAGAAGAATGTCTTGGTTCCTTTAACACCACATGAAGTCCATCTAGATCAGATAGTCTTGAAGAAAAACAAAGCTTCATCAGATTCGAAAACCAAGCAGCCTGCCAATCTATTGCCTCAACCAAAGGGAAGTTCTTTACCTCACTTGCTGTTTGTTTTTAAAGAATGTTTAAAAATAAAAAGACCAGTGCAGGATCTTCCAAGCAAAATACATATGCTTTTGCAGGGGTTCAAAAACGTATTCCCAGAAGAAGCTCCACAAGGATTGCCACCCATCAGATGGATAGAGCATTAAATTGACTTCATTTCAGGAGCATCACTGTCAAACAAACCAGCCTATAGAACCAACCCTGTAAAGAGCAAGGAACTACAACAACAAGTCACGAGCTTATGGAAAAAGTACATATTCGTGACATCATGAGCCCATGTGAGGTTCCAGTCTTGATTGTGCCAAAGAAAGATAGAAGTTGGAGAATGTGTGTCGACTACAGAGCGATCAATAATATCACTGTAAAGTATCGACATCCCATTCATAGACTAGATGATATGCTTGATGAATTACATAGCTCAAATATATTTTCTAAAGTTGATTTAAAAATTGGGTATAACCAGATTAGGATGAAAGAGGATGATGATTGGAAAATTGCCTTTAAAGCGAAACAAAGGTTATATGAATGGTTGGTAATGAAATTTAGGTTAACTAATGCACCTATCACTTTCATGAGGTTGATGAACCATGTTCTTAGAGCATTTATAGGAAACTTTGTGGTGGTTTACTTTGATGATATCCTGATTTACAGTAAATATTTAGATGAGCACATTGAACATCTTAGAAATATTGTAGAAGTGCTTAGGACAGAATCCTTGTTTGCTAATTTAAAGAAATGTACCTTTATAGCAGATAACCTTGTGTTTTTAGGTTTTGTCATAGTGCAGAGGGTATCCAGGTTGATGAGGACAAGATCAAAGTTATCAAGGACTGGCCAAGTCCCAAAACAGTTGGAGAAGTAAGGAGCTTTCATGGGTTAGCCATACTCTACAGAAGATTTGTCAAAGACTTTAGTACCTTGGCTGCACCACTCATTGAAGTAATAAAGAAAAACGTGGGATTTAAGTGGGAAGACGCATATGAAGAAGCATTCCAAGCCTTGAAAGAGAAACTTACCAACTCACCAGTTCTTTCTCTCCGTGACTTTTCAAAAACATTTGAAATAGAATGTGATGCATCTGGTGTTGGTGTAGGTGTTGTGCTTATGCATGAGAAGAAACCTATATCTTTCTATAGTGAAAAGCTTGGAGGGGCTACTCTGAATTATCCAACGTATGACAAAGAACTCTGTGCGCTTGTCAAGGCCTTACAAACATGACAACACTATCTCTGGCCTAAGGAGTTCCTCATCCACACAGACCATGAGTCTCTCAAGTATCTCCAGGGACAACAAAATATAAACAAGAGACATGCTAGGTGGATTGAATTCATTGAAACCTTTCCCTATGTGATCAAGTACAAAAAGGTAAGAAAAACATAGTTGCTGATGTACTACCTAGAAGGTATGTCCTCTTGTCCAGTCTTGAAACCAAGTTACTTGGATTTGAACAAATAAAAAATATATACACCACTGATTCTGATTTTAATGAGATATATGCTTCTTGTGAAAAGTTTGGATGTGGTAAGTACTTAAAAAGTGATGGTTTTATCTTCTTTGAAAATAGACTATGTGTGCCTAACTGCTCTTTCAGAGATTTGTTTGTCAAAGAAGCTCACGCAGGTGGACTTATGGGACATTTTGGCGTGTCTAAGACAATGAAACTAATGCAAGAACACTTCTTCTTGCCACACATGAGAAGAGATGTTGAGAAGACTTGTGAACGATGTGTAACTTGCAAACATGCTAAGTCCAAAATTCAAAACCATAGTCTGTATACTCCTTTACCCATTCCTTTGAATCCATGGCATGGCATTTCAATGGATTTTGTTGTTGGAATACCTATAACTAAGACTGTAAAAGATTCTGTGTTTGTTTTCGTTGATAGGTTTTCTAAAATGGCTCATTTTATTCCCTGCCATAAGACTGATGATGCTGTGAATGTTGCTAGTTTGTTCTTTAAGGAGATTGTTAGACTTCATGACATACCTAGGACAATTGTTTCTCATAGAGACACCAAGTTTCTTAGCTTATTTTGGAAGACTTTGTGGTCTAGCTTGGGACTAAACTGTGTTTCTCTACTACTTGTCATCCACAGTCTGATAGACAAACTGAAGTTGTCAATAGAAGATTGTCTACCTTGTTGTGTGTATTGATTAAAAAGAACCTTAGAACTTGGGAAGAATGTTTGCCACATGTAGAATTTGCTTATAATCATGCTAAGCATTATGCATCTAATTTCTCTCCGTTTTAATTTGTATATGGTTTCAATCCTTTATCACCTTTAGATCTAATGCCTTTACCTATAAGTGAAAGAGTTAGCTTGGACGGGCAAAATAAAGCTGAACTTGTTAAGCAGATACATGAGAAAGCTCGGATCAACATAGAGAAAAAGACCAAACTCATGCCTAGATTAGATGGTCCTTTCAAAGTCATTAGGAAGATCAACAACATCGCCTATCAACTGGATCTTCAAGGTAAGTATAACGTGAGTTCAAGCTTCAATGTTACTGATTTAGTTCCTTATCGTGTAGAGGAAACTGATTTGAGGTCAAATCCTTCTAAAGTGGGAGAGATGAGGTGATATTGGAAAGCAAAGGAACTGAGTAGATGGAACAGCTTGAACCATAGCTTAAAGAATTTGAACATGGAGCTAAAGAACAACTTGAACCTGAGGAGACAAAGGACAAGGATCTAAATGCACCACTTGGTCCAATGACTTGGTCCAAGCAAGCAAGATTTCAGGAAGCTCTTCATCAACTCTTACACACTATCCAGGGCAGTCTAGGGTGTGCTTCGCCAACCACTCTGGTTGTGATTCAAGCCATCTAAGACATTCATCAAGAGAGCTGATGTGACTTGCACTCTTTTCCTTGATTTGGTTTTGTCCCACTGGGTTTTCCAAACAAAGTTTTTAATGAGGCTTTGACAAAACACTTATACAAAAGCTTCTTGATGAATCTAAACACATTTTAAATCCTAATTTTGTGCAAGAATAAACCAGGAGCCTTTTCTTATTTTCAAGTTTGAACTTAGTATTTCTTTTAATTGTTTTGTGTGCTTCCAAGAAGATGTGCATGTACAGTCTTCTTTTCTTTATATTCTGGTCAAAATCTCTCAATAAAGCATCAATTTTTTTTCCAAAAACCCAAGTATTTTGTGAAGCCTGTTTAATCATTGTTTGCCTTGTTTATGTTTTGATCTCGATTCTACATTTACTAGCAGACCAAGATAGTCTTGGAGCCATTCCGCATCTCTTAGAAGTATCAACTTAATCCACTACTTGTTTCATCATCACAATCGTTAAAGAGCATTCCGGGACGTGACCCTCTTACCTAGGATCATATCAGGACCGAAGCATGACGGGAAAATCCAAAGTTAGCTAACTAATTTTGGTATTATGGATATTTTGGGAAAACTGGAGGCTCGGGAAATATTTTACGACAAGTCAAAATTCAGTTGGATATTTATTGGAAATATTCAGCGCATCAGAATGGGAGCGGAAAAATATTCGTGATTGATGGCGGGTCAAAAATATGCCGGAAGGGTCAAACTCAGGCGAATGGATCGAGAAGCACGAAGTGGTTCGATGCATGTGATCAGGACGTGCTGTCTACTATATAACAAGCTGAGTGTCTACAGAAGCTCGAGGTGTCTCCGCGCATGGAAGTGGTACATGCAGCTGGACATGTCGTAGCACGACCGCTTCACATGCGACCAGAACATGCTGACCAACATGTAGGGGCGGTGTGTCGCGACGCATGCACTCCAACCATGTGGACGTGGGTGTGTCTCTATGCATGAATCTGATCCATGCATCAGGACATGTGTGAGCCCGTATGTCGCCGAACATGCAACCGGAAGAACGCGGGCTGACACACAGCCGCTCGTATAGCTCAATATTACTGGCCGGAGGTTTTTATAAATACCCATATCCACTCTTCAGTTTCAGATATCCATTCCACACCAAAGAAACTTTAAAAACGTGCCTAGAGAGAGAGAGAGAGAGAGAGAGAGAGAGAGAGAGAGAGAGAGAGAGAGAGAGAGAGAGAGAGAGAGAAAGTTGTCGAGTTAAAAGTGTGGTAGATTCTGAAGACCGATACTTCACCGAGAAGCCAATTTTTTCCAATCGATGATTCTCTATGATTGTGACGTGGGAGCTCTGTCCAAATAAATCCGTCCAAGCCAGAAAGTTTCTTCTATGGTCAAGCGGAGCTGCAGTCCAAATTTAGATCAGTTCCACGGGCTCATTCAATCGAGGTCACGGTTGGGTTTCGCCAAGTCCTCACCGATAAACTAGCTGCTTATCGGCATAGAACACTGTGAGTTGGTTTGTTTGAGTTTCGCTTGGAACTTAGGTTAGTTTTGTGAGTTGGTTTGTTTGAATTCCGTTTGGAATTTAGGATAGGTTTTGGTTATGTTTGAGTTCCACTTGGAACTTAGGATTGATCGAGTAATCATATAGAATAGAATGCTCACGCTATTGCAAGATAGAGTCCTTAGGGTAGTTTATTTAATTGGACTCAATTTAGCACATGCTAATCTGAGATGAAAAGGAATCAAGACTGAGTTAATAACCTGACTAGAACTAGGGTACATCATGTTATATATTCTTGTGTGCTGATATGGTTGAGTGTAGGTTCCCGTTATCTTTAAAGATATTTTCGTAACAAGAGGCCGAACTATCTTGGTAACAGTTTAATTGAGTTGATTGCATGTTAGATTAATTAAATTCTTGCTTGTTTAATTAATCTTGTTTATTGAGGTTAGTCATCACATGGTAAGGGAGTGACTAACTAGTTGAGTTGGTTAGTTATGATATTGTTGTTTAGTTGTGTAGATATTAGTAATAAGGGTCTTAGGCAATATAGGTCGGACTACTGGTACTATTAGCCAGTGTCGAATATAGTAAGATATTATGGAACTTATGTCTTTAAGATGGGTTCTGGAATAAGGTTGTGTTGAGTGTGTGTTGCGGACAGCATGTGCAAAACCCGCCCATACTAGGCATGTTTAGGGGTGATTAGTGTTTCTTCAGACCTCTTACCCAGAGGGTTCAAGGAAACCCCTTATTCATTGGATCGAGAAGATTCAGAGAGACGGGTTCATGGCCTAGGGCTGAGTATTACACAATGGTGTAATGTGGCAGTGACCCGATGGACTGTGGGCTGTCGCGCGGTGACCCGATGGACAGTAGGCCACAGTCGGTTGAAAGTTCCTTCTTCTTGTCTTTGTGGTAGGGAGATAGGATTTTGATGATAAATAGGAGGAACACAAAGTCACGATTGCCTGGGTTATAGTGTTGTGCTGTGTTAGAGTGTCGTAGAGGGTTATGGAACCCTAGAATAAGTGTACCACCAAGATACAGTGTTACGAGTTATAGTAGAGTTGTGGTTAGTTAGTATCTTATTATTGTTGAATATTGTTGATTGATTGTCTTGCAGATTTCTAACATTAAGTCTAATTCCGGGTTAGGTACCAGATTAGGCTTGGTGTCTCTTTGGTTAGTATAGAACTGAAGTTGATTGTTATATTGTTTGAGTGATTGCATGTGAAGGGTGGTGGATATTAAAAGCTATGCAGTATGATTGGTTGGCCGATCATGTTCTTGTCTGATTGTTGGTTGACCGGTTAATGATATTTGTGATAAAGGATTTTACTCTATCCTAATCAAAGTAGTATAGATGAGTGTCAATCCAATCCTAAATGAGCATGATGCAATGAGAATGCAAGTATAAACTTAATCTAAGTGCAATGAAATTATATATGTGGGTGAAGTAACAAAATAACACAGGTGCGAAACTAGAATTATAAATAAATGGGAAGAACGAGAACCCATGGGCAAGGGCTTTGACTTTGGGTGATTTGGATCTAAGATAGACGGTTAACGTTATAAACAACTTGGTTCTACTAGTTTAGACGTACCATTAAACTAGTTCTCTATCAAATTAAACTTCATTTGCTTTCAATCACTCAACATCAAATGTCTTTGGTCTAGTTAAATCAAGCAATCATTAAGAGCATGTCTAATGACTATCTAAACTTCCCAAACATCAATTGTCATTGGTTAAGCAAGTTATCGCTTTAGTTCAGACATTTCGTCGAACACCTTTCGGGTACAAATTGCCTATGGATCTAGATTGAAGTGATCAAGTCTAATCTAGCATTAGAGACTAGCAATAATCATAGAACATGAATAATCCAACACTAAACCTTCTAACCTATTACCTAATCACCCTAGATCACCCTAACCCAAGGATCCTACAGATGACTACTCACTAGCAAACATGATGAACTCAAAAACCAACGATGAATCAGAGTAAATCATTTCTAATGAACAAGAATAAACAATGAATCAAAATAAGATTAATCAAAAAGGATTCAAGATTCAATCTTCTTCACCAAGAGTAGTCTAGTCTCAGATAAAAACCAGAATAATCTGAAAAACTAGGTTTAAAGAGTATTTATAGCTGTTTGAAAACAAATCGGGTCAACCCAACAAGCCTAGGTTGACCCGTAGAAATTGCAGTTTCAACGACTGTAGCGACCAGGACTGGTCGCTACGCCTGGTCGCTATGGTCCCCGGGTTTCCCTTGTGGGTCTGTAGCGACCAAGGCTGGTCGCTACGCCTGGTCGCTATGGCATCCGCAAATCCCATGTGGGTCTGTAGCGACCACTACGCCTGGTCGCTATGGTTCCCGGATTCTTCCTGTGGGTCTGTAGCGACCAGCTGTGGGTCTGTAGCGACCAAGGCTGGTCGCTACGCCTGGTCGCTACACCCCCTTTTGCTCCAAACTCCACTTCTTTGCCCTCCATTGCCTCCAAACTCATCAATGAACATCTCCCATACCTGACATAGACAAATGTAATGGAATGCAACCTAAATATGCCTAAATGATAACCTATATGCCTGAAATGCACTTAAAGAGATGACCAAAACTATGCAAATATGACCGATATCAACTCCCCCGAACTTGTCCTTTACTTGTCCTCCAGTGGACTTTCGAAAACAAGAAAGAGAGAGAGATTTGAAAATGGGAGCTCAGAACCAAAACATACACTCTCTAGCCTTCAACATCACATCCTAGGTAAACATAGCACATAGCATGAGCATGCTCTCTAAGTATACTCTATCTTCTCAAGGCCTAAAGGGACTCTGATGCCTCTACACTAGATGCAATGCTTATCAACCAACAAGTCTTTACACCAACTCTCACATTCATTGACATATAAATAAGGTGAATCCCTGCTAATGGAAACTTGATCTCGATCACTTGGCTTGGTAAGTGAAAACGGTTTATCTATGATAGAAAAGGGGTTCAAATTCTTTGGTGACTTTCATTTAGGAAAAAGGAGCTTGAACATTATGCAAAATTTATCTAAGAAAATGAGCAATTCATGCATAGAATGGTTTGTTCTCATCATTCTACCCCTTCCCAATCACTTTCAAACTCTTTTTTTTTCTTTTTTCACTCACCAAATGAAACTCTTTTTTTTTTCTTTTCCTTTAACCAACTAGGGACATCTTCTCTTTATTTTTCTTTTCTCTTTTTTTTTTCTATTTGGGGTTTTGCTGTTTAGAGTATATCTTTTTTTTTCGATCCCTAGTGGCTATCTTCTTTTCACTTTTCTCACACCTCGAAACCCAAGATCAGAGCTTATTAACACCAACACACTTCTCATTCCTAAATGCTAGCTCAACAGAGGTCCTATAGCTAGTCCAAGATGAAAACAAGCCAATGTCGCTCCCAATACTCTCAAGATTTTACACATGACAAGCTATCAATAAAAGGCCACACTCAATCAAATTCAATTACGGTCTCAAAGAATGGTAAGGGTTTAAGGGTAGGAAGGTGACATTTGGGTTTTCAAAAAGTGGTATAACAGACAGAGATCAACCCAAACGTGCATGAGATCCATGACCAAGCATACAAGAGTCCATAATCAGGGTAGATTAAGTTCATTAGGCCATAATTCATTTTGGAGTTGGTTTCAAGAGCAATGTCAATCACAGCAAACAACTAGTTTCGAGAAGAGTTTTCAAGGTTGCAAGTCTTTTAATATATGCTTAAGCTACTTGCTATGTTTAACTAGGGTGTGATGTTGAGTTCTAGACATGTGTTCTTTACGAGGTAATAACATCCTTGCTCCCTATGCAGAATGAATGCAATCTATATGCTCTAGACTCGATCCTAACGATGAAAAGATGCAAACTAAATAACTCTTTTGTTGTTTTCTTTTTCTTTTAGTTTCTTTTTTTTGGAATGTACAATGCAATGATTATGCGAAAAAGTGAAGATAAAAAGATTAGACATGGTACCTACCCCAAACTCGAACAACACAGTGTCTGTGTAGTCAAGAGAGAAGGAGATACCGACATAAGAAACAAAACAAAATAAAACAAAGAAAACAATTGGTATTTACAAGGGTAGGTGTGGAGATACCTCAAAATGATTCGGAGGCAGTGTCCTCGTTTCCGTTTCCGCCATCGCCATCGTCACCTTCTTCTACCTGGTAGCTTTCTTCTTCGTCATCAGAAGTGTCTGTGTCTATTGGTTCCTTGCCATGGCGAGATTGGCTGCGAGGTCTTGGGGAGGAGGTCTCAGCAATGATGAAGTCCTCAGCTTTACAACCTCCTATTCCAGCTCTAACTAGCACGTCGGTGACCTTCTTCATGAATCGTGCTGAGGATGCAGCGTTCTTCTTAACTGTCCTCTTGAGTGCCTTGTACTTGGCGGACAGCTTTTGAATGGTCCTGTCCTGCATCCTGTTCCACCCCTCAAGTTTTCCAATGTACTCGTGGGCATCGCGCATAGGGACCTTCTGGAGGGCTCCAGTATAGGGTGTGAAGTGGTAGTGGGAAGGATCATAGGGTGTATCCTCCTCTTCTTGGATCTCAGGTGCATCTCGTGAAGAGGATGCGTGGACTGGTGTTTTAGTGGCAGTGGCAGCAGCAGGAGATGAAGATGGACCCGCAGCCGATCGTCTCGCTGGTCTCCTACGGTTTGGAACAGTTTCAAGTGGACCATGTGTTCCAAGCAACATGTCTGAAGGGACGTTAAACGAGATGTTGTGCTTGCTGCGTACCATGAAGACTCGCGGGTTGGGTAGGAGAAGCTCCTTGTGGTCAAAGTGGATGTGGAAGGAGTAGACGTACTGGCCCTTGAACATCCCTGAAATAAACTTGGTCCTCTTCATGTAAGGACATCCATGTATAGGGGCTCTTGAGGGGTCTCGCTCTGTAGAGGAACTCGTGCTGCCTGGAACATTGGTGTGATCAGATTACCTATGCTCAGCTGAGGCGTGCTGTCGTGGTTTGTCCATGCCCAGTCCTGATAATACTTGAGTCTCCTCGCGAAGAAACCCACTCTCCCAAAGCCAGAGTAAACATCTTCTTCAGCCCTGTATAGCGCGTCCCTCCCAAACAATGGTATGAGGGCCATAACAATCATCGTTAGCTCATCGTCCAGGACATTACCAGACTCCTGGCGAGCAAAGAGGGTGTTACCCAAGATGCAATGCACATATCTGACCACCGGGTTCCTGATGCTTGAGTTTTTGTTCCTCTAGGGGTCATGAGAAAACTCGGCGATTAGAGGCCAAACCTTATCCGGGATGTTGTAGTTTCTTGGGAGATCACTGATCCTATCATCTGAGAATCCCATAGCATCGCTGATTTCCTTATAACTCAGCCTGTACGACCTCCCTCGGATCTTGAATTGAATCCGCCCATACCCAAGTTCCGGTGGGCCATCGCTAAGGGGAAATACCTCTAATGATGAGAGGAAATGGCATGAGGCATCCACATAAAGAGGCCGCGCTTCCATCAAGAGGAGAGACTGCAATCCCATGCACTCTAACAGCTGAAGGATGCCATCATAGAGTCCGGTTTCCTGAACGAATATCGGACATGGGAATCACATCGGTGCCCAGGCAAGATTGTTCTGGAGATGACTGAGCAACTGAGCTTTTCTCGGGATGACTGATCTATCCTTTTCCTTCCCCTTTCCTTTCCCCTTTGGTTTCTTGGCTGGCCTTGAGGGGACCTCGTCTTCGGTATCAATTGGGGCTTGAAGGCCTTCTTCAATTTCTATTTCAATCTCTTCAGCCTTTCTCTTTTCTTCCTCAGCTTGTTGCTGAAACCGTCGTGATGGGATTCTGCTTCTGGTGGGTCGCGATGATCGTGTTCTTGCCATTTGTACCTGAAACGAAACACTCAAGGTGGCATTAGGACAATGTCGAGAAGTTTCTGATATCACAAACAACTAACTTAGTAAATTGACTTAGGAATCAAATCTATTTGAAATAAGCATTTCAATCACCGATAGGAATCGATCACTCGCTATAATGAGTGACAAATGAGATAACATGAATCAATCTTCTAACAGTAGGATCAACAGTTTTCCCCAATTTGTTTTTTTATCAAGAACACGAAGAACCCTAATTCCTAATTTCTCAATTCACACTCAATCTCCACGAAATTCATCAATCCAAAGCCACAAACAAGCATACTAGAACATGGGTAACTAGTTTAGAGCAAAAGATTGGGCATGCAACAACTTTTTAAAAGTTGGAAAAAATTTCATCAAGAAGAATCAACCCGAAAATTTCATACCGTTGCTTGATTGAGTGTAGAGATCGAAGATATGGGAGTTTCAGACAATTTCCGAGTGATAGCAAGTGGAATCAAGGAATTTGATGAAGAATTGGGAAAGTTGGGATTTTGTGTTCTTGGGAGAGTTTTGGAGTTTTTGTTTGGGGAAAATGGGGTTGAGGGAGAGATAGATCGATGAAATAAGGGGTGGGGTGCTGGGTTCGGGCTGGTTAGGGTGGAAATCGGTTTGGTTCACTTGGAACAGACCGATTTATAGAAGAAGAAGACTTACCTGTGTCGTGTAGCGACCACGCCTTGTCGCTACACGGGGTCGCTACGTCTCCCGCAGGTTTCACCTCGACCCGTAGCGACCAGGCGTGGTCGCTAGGGGTGGTCGCTACAGTGCTCAGGATTTTTTTTCTCGTGGCCTCCCTTGGGGACCCGTAGCGACCACTTGGTCGCTACGGGTGGTCGCTACACATCCCGCAAAACCCTGTAGCGACTTCGTGTGGTCGCTACGGGTGGTCGCTACGGGCGTTTAACTTTTCGAAATCTTTGCCAAGCGCTCCCCTCCACCTGATCCACTTTCATCCTGAAAGAACTCACCCAGAAGTATCAAATAGTCCAAAAGAAATGTAAACTAAATAAAACAAAAATATGTACAAAGATAAACATATGATTTTTTCCCAAGTGAGCTTGTTTATAGTCTCTAGCTTGACTTCCTCTGTGTCAGTTAGGCAAGGTCTGGATCGAAGAGTGGAATCGAAGTTCCTTCCTCCTCATCTAAAATCCCCAAGTAGAGCTTAACTCTTTGTCCGTTGACGGTGAAGTCTCGTCCATCCTTGCTCCATAAAACGATTGCTCCATAAGGTCTCATTTCTTTAATCTTGAAAGGTCCTGACCATCTGGACTTAAGCTTCCCAGGGAACAATTTTAATCGGGAATTGTAGAGCAGCACCTGGTCCCCAGCTTTGAACTCTCTCTTAAGGATTTTCTTGTCATGAACAGCTTTAGTCTTTTCCTTGTAGATTGCTGAGCTTTCATAGGCATCAAGACGTAGCTCATCAAGTTCACTCAGCTGAATCAATTTCTTCACCTGGGCTGTCTTGATGTCAAAGTTGAGAAGTTTGACTGCCCACAAGGCGTTGTATTTAACCTCCACTGGAAGATGACAAGCCTTTCCATATACCAAGTTGAAAGGTGTGGTTCCTATAGGAGTTTTGTAGGCTGTCCTATAAGCCCATTGTGCATCGTCAAGCTTATTGGACCAATCTTTCCTTGTTGTCCCCACTGTCTTTTCCAGGATTGACTTGATTTCTCTATTGGAAATTTCCACTTGTCCGCTCGTTTGAGGATGGTATGGAGTTGCCACCTTGTGTTTAACACCATTCTTTTTTAGAAGACTCTCAAACATCTTGTTGATGAAGTGAGATCCTCCGTCACTGATCACAACTCTTGGCACCCCAAACCTTGGAAAGATAATGCTCTTGAACATCTTTAGAATCACCTTAGCATCATTGGTTGGACTTACGATAGCTTCTACCCATTTAGACACATAGTCAACGGCTACCAGGATGTAAGCGTTTCTAAAGGAAGATGGGAATGGTCCCATGAAATCAATGCCCCATACATCAAATATTTCAACTTCCAAGATAGGGTTATGAGGCATCTCATTCCTTTTAGTGATATTCCCCTTTCTCAGGCATGCATCACACCTTGAGACAAAGTTTTGTGTGTCCTTGAACATGTGTGGCCACCAAAACCCCGCTTGTAGAACCTTAGCAACAATTTTGAAGGTGGCAAAGTGACCTCCATAGGATGATCCATGACAATGTTCAAGGATTCCTTCAACCTCTCCTTCAGATACTACTCTTCTATAGAGTTGATCTCTACATAGTATATAGAGATATGGTTCATCCCAGTAGTATCTCTTCACATCCTTGTAGAATTGTTTCTTAGCATATGTTTCTAGTCCCAAAGGTTCTTTTCCACTAGCCAAGTAGTTCACCAAATCAGCGTACCATGGTTCTTTCTCTTCAGTTGCTTTGATCTCCTCAAGTTTCTTCCCAGTCTCACAAAGCTTCATAACCGCCTTGATGGCCATAATCTGCTCCTCTGGAAGGTTTTCATCAATAGGAATACCACAATCAACTTTCATTCTAGACAAATGGTCAGCTACTCCATTCTCAACTCCGGGTTTGTCTTTTATCTAAAGATCAAACTCTTGTAACAACATAATCCACCTCAAAAATCTTGGCTTAGCATCTTTCTTTGCCAAAAGGTGTCTTAGCGCAACATGATCGGTGTAGACTATCACCTTGGGGCCTACCAAATAACTTCTGAACTTTTCGAAAGCAAACACTATTGCAAGAAGCTCTTTTTCTGTGGTAGCATACTTCATTTGAGCATCGTCAAGTGTCCTACTTGCATAGTAGATGACATGAGTCTTCTTATCTTTCTTTTGCCCCAAGACTGCTCCAACAGCATAATCACTAGCATCACACAGAATCTCAAAAGGGAGTTTCCAATCTGGTGGTTGAACTATGGGGGCACTGATATGTTCGTTCTTCAGCTTCTTGAAAGCCTCAAGACATTCCTCATCAAAGTCAAAGACAGCTTCTTTGCATAGTAGCTTGGTTAGCGGTCTAGCTATCTTAGAGAAATCCTTGATGAACCTCCTATAGAACCCGGCATGGCCTAGAAAGCTTCTGATGGTTTTCACCGATCTAGGTGGAGCTAAACCAATCATCACGTCAATCTTTGCTTTATCCACTTCGATTCCCTTCTTCTGAGATTTTTTGTCCCAGAACGATCCCTTCTTTCACCATGAATTTAGCACAAGGTATGTCTCTTCACATCTTCTCAAAACCATGCATAAATTAGACAAACACACAGCAAAAGAAGATCCATACGCAGAGAAATCATCCATAAAGACCTCCACCACATCCTCAATAAGATCAGAGAATATAAACATCGTTGCTCTTTGGAAAGTTGTTGGTGCATTACATAGCCCAAATGGCATCCTGCGATAGGCAAAGGTACCATAGGGGCATGTGAAAGTTGTCTTTTCCTGATCATTGGGATGTATGGGTATTTGGAAGAAACCTGAATATCCATCAAGAAAACAATAGTATGGGTGGTTTGCAAGTCTCTCAAGCATTTGATCAATGAATGACAAAGGAAAATGATCCTTTCTAGATGTAGCATTAAGTTTTTGGTAGTCAATGCACATTCTATGACCAGTTATGGTTCTTGTGGGTATCAGTTCATCCTTATCACTTTTTATGACAGTGATACCACCCTTCTTGGGAACTACATGCACAAGAGATACCCAAGTACTATCAGAAATAGGGTAAATCACTCCAGCATCCAAGAGTTTAAGAATCTCTTTCTTAACAACATCTTTCAAGTTGGGATTCAACCTTTTTTGATGCTATATAGAAGTCATTGATTCATCCTCTAGATGTATCCTATGCATGCACAAGGAGGGTGATATCCCTTTGATATCTTCAAGTGAGTAGCCAATTGCTTTTCTATACTTTTTAAGCTCAATTTAAAGTGTAGACAATTCATTTTCGTTTAGGTGGCTACTCACAATGACAGAATATGTGTTATTAGAACCAAAAAAGTGCGTATCTTACACCAATGAGGAGGGGTTTAAGCTCCACTTTGGGTGCCTTGAGCTCGCTCCAATCATCTTGTGGAGGGTCTTCTTGTAAGGCGGTTGAGGCAACATGGTAAACAGCTTTAGACAGCTCTTGGAAATTGTCTTCCCCATTCAATCTCTTGTGGGAATCCAACATCCTCATGTATTCTTTGCTCCTTGCCCTCAATCATTTGGACCTCTCTATCTACTATTAAGGCATGTTGAAGAGAGTCTTCAAGCGCCATCTCTTCCAGGAACTCATCAGATAAAGTATCCACAGCCTCAATGTAGAAAGCTTGCCCTTGAATGGTAGGTTTCTTCATCATCTCCTTAACATCAAAGTGAAGGGTGTTTTCCTCTCCAAGATGAAGATCAATCTTACCATCCTTCACATTAACAATAGCTCCAGCAGTAGCTAAGAATGGTCTTCCCAAAATCAACGGGTCCCTAGGCTCTTCATCCATCTCAAGCACAACAAAGTTAGTTGGTACCTCGCAGTTTCAAACCATTACCGGTAGATCTTCCAGAATGCAAATAGGGAGCTTAACAGAGCGATCGGCCAGCACTAGGGAGATCCTACACTTCTTGTAATGTGTAAAGCCAAGCTTCTTCGCAATAGACAAAGGCATGAGCCTGACACTTGCCCCCAAGTCACATAGACATCTTTCAAACGAAAGAGGTCCAATGGCGCAAGGTAGAGTGAAACTTCCTGGATCTTCAAGCTTCTTTGGGACAGTCAACCTTTGAATACTGGCACTGCACTCATGAGTAAGAACCATGATACCTTCCATCTCCTTTTTCTTCTGAGTTACATCATCCTTCAAGAACTTGTTGTACTGAGGGATCAACATGAAGGCATCAATAATGGGCATGGTAATCTGGACCTCACTCATTTGCTTCTCAAACAAGGTCTTGTACTTCTCCAAAAGTTGTTTATTGAATCTGCCTGGAAATGGAAGTTTTGGCTCATAAGGAGGGGGAATGAACGTAGAATGTGTTGAGGAAGAGGTATCGTTATCTTTGTTCGATGCTTTCTTTTCCTCCTCAGCTTTTCCTTTGCCTTTTACCTCAACAATCTTTTCCATGATATCCTCAGTGGTTTTCTCATCCTCTAGATTGATGGCTACCTCCCCACCTTGTTTCTCATCATCCTTGAGGAGAACTCTTGAAGGTAACTCTCTGCTACTTCATAAAGTGATTGAGTGCATTGTCTCCTTAGGTTTCTACTCAGATTTTCCAGGTATGGATCCAGTGGGTCTCTTAGAGTTGGAGCTCATCGTGGCGAATTGATTCTCCAATGCTTTGAATTTGTTGTTGAGCTCAGTGTAACTCCCATCAATCTTTTTGTGGATGTTTTTGAACTCATCTCCAATAGCTTTCTCATTTCTCGCTTGAGATTCAAGAAGCTACTTAAACATGGATTCCACACTTGTATCTCTAGGTTGAGCCTGTTGAGAACTTCCTTGGCCTTGAGTAGACTGATTACCTTTGGGTGGAAAGCCTGGAGGATAGGGTTGTTTGGGTGGGTAAGCATTTTGATGGTAGTTGTTTGGGTACTGGGGCTTGTTTGGAAAAGGGTTTGGGTAGGGAAAGTTGGGTTCTTTCCTGTACCACTGTCCGTTAGCGCTGACAAAGCATAGCTCTTATTGTCCCTCCAAACCATCAACTTCATTAACCTCAAGAGCTTCTTCTGGACCTTTCTTCCCAACAAAGTTCACCTTTTCCTGTTTAGCTCTATCTAGAAGAAGCATGTCAAGTTTATCCTGCAGAGATTTCAGTTCATTTTTTGTATTGGAGTCCTCGCCACCTCCACCTCTGGTTTACCTGTCGCAGTCATCATTGTACACTGAGTCACTTTGTGCCATGTTCTTAACAAGTTCCATGCCATCGTGAGCTGTTCGACCCAAGAAGAAACCATTACTTGCAGTATCTAGCATGCTTTGATACTTAGGCAGAACCCCTCTGTAGAAAGTGCTCAGGATACTTTCATCATTGAAGCCATGGTGAGGACATTGTGTTAAGTAGCTCTTGAATCTTTCCCATGCTTCAGCAAAACTCTCAAGGTTCTTTTGTTGGAATCCAGAAATCTCATTTCTCAACTTAGCAGTTCTGGAAGTAGAGAAGAACTTGTTAAGGAAAACACGCTTGCATTCTTCCCAAGTTTCAATGGATCCCCGAGGTAGACTCATTTCCCATAAGTGGGCTTTACCTCCCAAAGAGAAGGGAAACGATCGCAGTTTGAAAGCATCTTCTGAAATTCCATTGATCTTTGTTGTGCCACATAACTTGTCAAAGTTATCTAGGTGGTCTAGTGGATCCTCCAAAGCGAGACCATGGTACTTGTTAGCTTGAATCATGTTGATCAAACTTGACTTGATCTCAAAGTTGTTGTTCTCCACAGCAGGTGCTCTGATACCAGCCATGTTCCCATGGATGTTGGGCTGGTCATATGTCCCGATTGCCCGAGCTTGGCGTGGGGGATGTTGTTGCCCAAGGTTTGCAGCTCCTTGGCCCTGTGCATCTGGAGGTTGTGGTCCATTGTTGTTAACTCCATTGACACCTGCCTGGTGAGGGTTATTGTGGTTAACGTCCATTTCAAATTCCAACCGATCGAAAGGAATCAGTTGTTCTTCTCTTCTCTTTCTTGCTAACTCTCTATCTAAACCCCTGATGTTATCTACTCGTGGAACAAGGTCTGTTGGTCCTCTGCTACGCAAGTTCATACACCTGTGATTCAAAGAGAAATGAAGAAAGTGTGTCAGTATACAAATAGAAGGAAATAAGAATTAGCCTCAAGTTATGACTAAATCTCACTTTCACAATCAACTTAAAACTGGCAACGGCGCCAAATTTGATAAAGGATTTTACTCTATCCTAATCAAAGTAGTATAGATGAGTGTCAATCCAATCCTAAGTGAGCATGATGCAAAGAGAATGCAAGTATAAACTTAATCTAAGTGAAATCAATTTAGATATGTGGGTGAAGTAACAAAATATCACAAGTGCGAAACTAGAATTATAAATAAATGGGAAGAACGAGAACCCATGGGCAAGGGCTTTGACTTTGGGTGATTTGGATCTAAGATAGACGGTTAACGTTATAAACAACTTGGTTCTAGTAGTCTAGACGTACCATTAAACTAGTTCTCTATCAAGATAAAAGTTCATTTGCTTTCAATCACTAAACATCAAATGTCTTTGGTTTAGTTAAATCAAGCAATCATTAAGAGTAGGTCTATTGACTATATAAACTTCCCTAACATCAATTGTCATTGGTTATGCAAGTAAAGAGAGTTATCGCTTTAGTTCAGACATTTTGTCGAACATCTTTCGGGTACAAATTGCCTATGGATCTAGATTGAAGTGATCAAGTCTAATCTAGCATTAGAGACTAGCAATAATCATAGAACCTGAATAATCCAACACTAAACCTTCTAACCTATTTCCTAATCACCCTAGATCACCCTAACCCAAGGATCCTACAGATGACTACTCACTAGCAAACATGATGAACTCAAAAACCAAAGATGAATCAGAGTAAATCATTTCTAATGAACAAGAATAAATAGTGAATCAAAATAAGATTAATCAAACAGGATTCAAGATTCAATCTTCTTCACCAAGAGTAGTCTAGTCTCAGATAAAAACAAGAATAATCTGAAAACTAGGTTTAAAGAGTATTTATAGGTGTTTGAAAACAAATCGGGTCAACCCAACAAGCCTGGGTTGACCCGTAGAAATTGCAGCTTCAACGACTGTAGCGACCAGGGCTGGTCGCTACGCCTGGTCACTACGCCTGGTCGCTATGGTCCCCGGGTTTCCCTTGTGGATCTGTAGCGACCAAGGCTGGTCGCTACGCCTGGTCGGTATGGCATCCGCAAATCCCCTGTGGGTCTGTAGCGACCAGGGCTGGTCGCTACGCCTGGTCGCTATGGTTCCCGGATTCTTCCTGTGGGCCTGTAGCGACCAAGGCTGGTCGCTACACCCCCTTTTGCTCCAAACTCCACTTCTTTGGCCTCCATTGACTCCAAACTCATCAATGAACATCTCCCATACCTGACATAGACAAATGTAATGGAATGCAACCTAAATATGCCTAAATGATATCCTATATGCCTGAAATGCACTGAAAGAGATGACCAAAACTATGCAAATATGACTGATATCAACTTGTGTAGTCTAAGTGCTAACACTACATGAGTACTGAACTCAGTCGTAGATATGGTTAACTATGGATTGGTTGTTGACTTGTTTTCATGCAGGTTCCGGTTACTTGAAGTTAGATTAAAGTAGGAGGATATATCTAACTTAGTAATGGTTTGGTTAGATAGTAAATTGGGATTGATTTTGTAGCCTTAACTTTGTTTGTATGCTAGGGCTAGAATGACTGTTATTTTGGGTTGTCTGGGTTAGCCACTAGGTTGCGGGTAGAGGCTGCCAGCTCACTGGTAACATTTGGTTACTCACCCAACTCTGTTGTCCATTTTGCAAGAAGCTTGAGTAAGGATGATCGAATAGCTTGGTTATGGACTTTAGGACCACCAGAGTAGATTTTCATGCCTTTTGTAAACGGTATTTTGATTTGTGCTGTGTAGACTCGATTTGGCATTAGGCCGGACGGGCTCAATCTTGAGTTATTTTATTGTATGGATATTTCTTGAATTAATAAAGTATATTTTTATATGCGCATCATGAGTACTCTTATATTTGACTAGTCCGGTCTAACACAACGTTAGGTCTTTGTACGGGTTGAAAAGTCTTAGGCCTTGATCTAACTGAAACGCTAAATTTTAGCGGGACGAGTTAGTGGATGAACTAGTCTAGGTCGCGGATTAAGTTCTATGACTCTGACCGGATTGTCCCTAGCCCATCACGTAGCGTTTCCAGACCATGGTGTTTGGTTGGACAGTCAGTCATGTTCTTGTTTGATTGTTGGCTGTCCAATTGGCTCATTTGATTTCTAACCTTGAGTTTTGGACGCATATCGGTCATGTTCTTGTTTAATTGTTGGCCCGTGGGAAACTAGACTCACCACCAAGTCTTGTCGCCCATGGGCGATTAGACTATCCGTAAAGTCTATTCGCCCATGGTCGACTAGACCATATCCTATTCAGGACTCTCTCTCATTAATATCGTTAATCGCAAAATGAACCGAAAGGGTCTAAAACCCAATAAAAGCCCACTTACGGTTTTAGATGAGAATGAGCCCAACTATAATGACGGTCTACCGGATGTACATAGAAGATAAATGGAAAAGAAGATAATTTTCAAAATTCTGAGATTATTATGGAAAATGAAAAGATAAAGAAGATTTTCGTGGAAGGAAAACTTAAATCGGGGGAAAGAAAGGAAAGATGACCGACCTTGAAGACCTATATAAGAGAAGCAAGGGAGAGGGACGCAAGACACAGAAAATTCTATGCAATTCAGCACTTAGAAATATTTTTAACAATTTTGTTATTGTCATCGAACTGCGACTCAAACTAGGTTTAGGGTTTAGGTGCTAGAACTAGGAATATGCTGATAGCTCTTGTGGGAGAAGATCTTAAAACCTGTTGTATCATCTCAGCATCCTTACGCAAAGACGATTAAATAAGATCTTTCTTTTCACTCGCAACTCATATTTGATTATCTCACGTTTTTTATTCATAATTTGATCACTTGTCGCAGGCTTTGCTGAAATCTGGGACCTCACCAAAAGTTAGGGTTTATTAGCTTTCCTCTGATTACAGAAATCGACAGTCAGAATTTTGGTTCCCACAGTTTAGCGATAGAAGGATGGGGAGGGGTAGCGGATCAATCTAACTCACAGCCACAAACGCTTGGTCAAATATGTCTACAGATATTCCAGACAATCAACCACCTCGCGATGGCAACACTGTCGACAACAAAGTTGAAAGCAATCAAGCAGCGAACATGTCCGTGGTTAACACAAACACAAACACCGCAGCGTTCGAGGAGAATAGGAAGATGTTTGTGTGAGAAATGTGATAATATGAGGAGAATAGAAGATAATGATTGAGTTTACTGAGATTTGTGTTGAAGAACAATGAAGAATAGAGTAAGAACAAGAGAGTTTGATTCTGGACAGTATAGAGAGAGAGAGAGAGGAGAGAGAGTGACGAAAATGGGAGATTATAGAGAGAATGGAGATTATTCTCCTTGATTGCATTCATTATGAGATGTTACATTATATAGACATACAAGAAACAAAAGGAAACAATAAAATAAGGACTCTGGACCACATGGATAGTGACAGGTCATGAACAGCTCTATTCCTTAACAGAGACATGTGACTCTCTCCGCTTGAATTCAAACTGATCAAACAAAGCTCCAAAGGTCTCCTTGCCCTCTTCTGGTCAGTGTACACAAAATCTCTCCTTAACTTCCTCCCAAGGCAAGTTAGGTCAAGGTAGATAGCTTGTAGAGCAAGACTGTGCAAACTAACTTCCACCTCAAGTTCCAGAGAACTTCTTCTCATTGTCTCTTTTATTTCTCTTTGGTTCTTCATCTCAATACTCCCCCTCAAGCTTGAACATAGAGACCGGTCAAGCTTGGAAACATGAAGAACTTTCCTCATTAAAACCCTAGTGTGTAAAACCCAGTGGGACAAAAACACACTAATGAACATGAGTAGAAGCTTTCATGCTAGGAGAGTCAATGAGAAGTGAGGTCTATGAGTCCCAACTAAGAGTGGGTGAACTCACAAACTTTGGTGCTTGCTGCCATTGTGAAGATGTCAGCTAGCTGGTCTTCACTTCTTTTGTAACAAGGTAAGATGATTTGTTTCTCCACAGCTTGTTTGGCCTTGTGGCAGTCTACTTCAATGTGTTTGGTCCTTTCATGGAAGACTGAGTTGCTGGCAATGTGAATAGCAACTTGATTGTCACAATGCATTGTGATTGGTGATTTAGTCTCAATCCCCAAGTCCCCAAGCAATCCCATGATCCATATAAGCTCATTGGTGAGCTTTCTCATTGCCCTATACTCTGCCTCAACAATTGAACATGACACAACCTTCTGCTTCTTGCTCTTCCAAGTCACCAAGTTTCCTAGTTGATCTCCTATCAACCCTATCTCCTGCCCAATCAACATCATAGTATCCCACAATTTCTGTACTTCCATTACACCCCATCCATACACCTTGACCATGAGCCTTCCTTAAGTACCTCATGATCCTCTCAACCATGTTCCAAGGGTGAACATTAGGCGCCTGCATGTGTTGACTGACTTGGTTCACTGCAAAGCAAATGTCTGGCCTTGTAATGGTTAGATAAATGAGTTTCCCAACCATTCTTCTATACTGCTTCACATCCTCATATGCTTTGTCCTCAAACTCCCTCTCTCTAAGTACTTTGTAGCCTTCTTCCAGAGGTGTTTTGGCTGGTCTTCCTCCAAGGTTTCATGCCTTAGTTAAAAGATCAAGTGTGTACTTCCTTTGGGACAAGAAGAGCCTCTCTTTAGAGCGAGATACTTCTATCCCAAGGAAGTACTTGATTTCACCTTGGTTTCTTTCATGCCTTCTTTAGCACTGCCTGTGACGATTATATCATCTACATAGATCAAATGACTACAATCCCTCTTGGACCAGGGAGAGTAAACAAGGTATGATAATCTTCTGATTTCTTGAAACCTCTTCCATTTAGTGTAGTACTCAGTTTGTGGTACAATGCTCTTGGAGATTGCTTCAGTCCATAGATTGCTTTCTTGAGTCTTAGGACATTTCCAGGTTTGATAAGATTCTCTAAACCAGGAGGTGGGTGCATATAGACTTCATCTTCTAACTCTCCTTGAAGGAAAGCATTCTTGACATTCATTTGCCACAATTCTCATTCCAAATTTGTTGCAAGTGATAGGATGATCCGGATTGTATGCAGCTTGGCTACTGGTGCAAATGTATCAATATAATCCTCTCCATATGTCTGAGTGAAACCTCTTGCAACCAGTCTTGTTTTGCACCTCTCCACCTTTCCATTTGGTAGAAACTTGATAGTGAAAACCCACTTGCTTGACACAACTTTGTTGCCCTTTGGGAGTTCACTTTCATACCAAGTATCATTGATAATCATGGCATTGATCTCATCTCCAACTGATTTTCTCCAGTCTTCAAGCTCCATTGCTTCTGCATATTATCTTGGTACATATGCTTCGTCTAAGCCAACAATGAAGGCTTGATGCTCACGTTGGACTTGTGCAAAAGAGCATAATGAACTTATCGGATGAGCCACTGCTTCAGCATTGAAGTAAACTCTTATGTTGATCCAGTTTGATGCAGGTTTCGTGATCCTATTACTCCTTCTTAGAGGCTGAACCTTGTCATCCTCTTCAACTTCCTGCTATCGCTCATGAACCTGAGAAGTTTCAATTTCTTGTCATTCAGCACCATCCTGATCATGAACTTCTGGTTCTTGTTCATTGTCCCCTTCAGGATTAGGATGTGTGACTTCTTCAGCTTCTTGTTCAGTTTCTTGAGAAGGTGTAGCTTCTCTGGTGGCCTCCTTTTCCTTGGATAAACTGATTCCCAGACTCTCCATGATTATCCTCAGGTTATTAGCCTTGTCAGATGCCTGAGATAGATCCTTGAGCTCATCCCAATTCTTCTCAGCATAGAAACCTTTTCCTTCCATAAATTTCACATCTCTGGATACAAGAACTCTTCTTGTTTCAGGATTGTAGCACTTGTATCCTTTCTGTGTAGATGAGTATCCAATGAACATACACTTCATGCTCTTTGGTTCTAGCTTATTTCTTTGTTCTCCTGGTATCAACACAGAGCAGGTCCATCCAAACACTCTGAGGTGATGAATAGATGGTCTGGTTTGGTTCCACACTTCATAAGGAGAGACATCCTTGAGCACCTTGGTAGGGATCAGGTTGATGAGATAGCATGCTGTGACCACAACATCACTCCAAAATCTGTTATGAACATTGGCATGGAACATCATTGATCTAGCAACCTCCATGAGATGCCTATTCTCTCTCTCAGCCACTCCATTTTGCTGAGGAGTATAAGGACAACTTGTTTGGTGGACTATGCCATGTTTTGCCAAATGATTCTTGAATGCATGGCTTGTATACTCTCCTCCCTTGTCTGACCTTAATACCTTCACATTAGCCTTAAAGTGGTTAGTGACATAAGATTGAAAGTTCATAAAAACATCTAACACACGATCCTTAGAAGGAAGCAATGTAACCCAAGTATATTTAGATTTTGCATCTATAAAGGTGACAAAATACTTGTGATTATCCCTAGACAGACATGGAGAGGTCCAAACATCAGAATGAACTAAGTCAAAACATTTTTCATAGATAGTTACTGATGTTGGAAATACAGATTTGCAATGATTTCCTAAGATGCATGCTTCACATTCCAAATGACTAAATGACATATCAGGCATCATGAGTCCTAATGCTCGTGAGTGTGGGTGATGTAGTCTAGTATGCCAAGTAGTGCTATCACATGCATTAGTACTGGTCATGCATAAAAGAGTAGAAGGATAAGAGTAAGAAAGCTTAGTCTTTTGGAGATGATATAAACCATCTTTTATGTTGTCTTCTCCAATCACCTTCCCTGTCTTAAGGTCCTGGAACTCAACATCATTAGGCTTAAAAACCACTTGACAATTCAGGTCAACCGTGGCCTTTTTCACTGAGAGTAAGTTAGAAGCAAAGCTAGGCATATAGAAGGCAGTAGATTCTCTATCAAACAACTTAAGGTTTCCTAATCCTTCTGTCTTCACCTTATCTCCATTGGCTACTGTAACATTTCCTAAGGCATGCCTAATATCACAAATGAGATTCCTATCACTAATCATATGATGACTAGCTCCTGAATCTATTATGATTGGCTTAGAGATAAGGGATTGTGTACCAGACTTTTTTAAGGAAATAATGGCTTTGGATACTTTGATCAGTGGCTCTATATCACTCATTCAGATAGGACCATCATTGATCACAGACTTGCTCCACTTTTCTCCTTCATTAGAATCACTGGTGAATGCTGAGTACATAGATGCGCCCTTAAGACCTGGTTGATCATCCACTTCAACTTTGAGTTTCATTCCACCAGACTTGAAATAAAACCAGCTTGGTTTGATGTTCTTCCTGACATGTCTTTTCTTGCCTTCTTGTATCCAGATAACAACACCATCATGTGCTTGTCCTTGAAAGCTGGTTTCTGTTCCCTTTTAAAGAGAGTTTGAGACATTTGTTCTCTTTGAACTAGAGCACACACGCTGTCAATATTAGGAAGCTTGTCTTCTCTCAAAATATGCTTAATCAACTGGTTGTAGGATGGATTCAGATTCAGGAGAAGACTGAAGACCTTGTCTTGTTCACATCTTTCCCTTATGATATCTAGATCCACTGAGAAAGGTCTAAGCACATCCATCTCTGCCCATAAGCTTCTGGACTTGCCAAAGTACTGGTTAAATTCTACTTCTTCCTGGCTCAAGTTATTGATGATCCTCTTGACTTCAAATACCCGGCTCAGGTTTGAGAGATTCCCATAAACAATTTTAAGACTCTCCCATAGGCTCTTGGCAGTTTCACAATATGAATAAGCTTCCAAGATAGATTCTGAAAGAGAGTTATGAATGATATCAAGTGCTTGCTGGTCCTCTTGAACCCACTTGTCTTCATTCTTCAGGCCACTTGCCTGGTTATCTTCTTGAGCCATTCTCTTTGAAGTTTCAGCCTTTATGATATGGCTGTCCCAAAGTCCATGACACCCCAAGGTAACTCTGGCCACTCTTGACCACAACAGATAGATAGAACCCTCAAGGGTTACTGGAATAAGACTTCTTGACTTCAATTCCATGTCTGGTTTTCTTTTATCCACTGGACAAAGCTATGGACCAATGGATAAAGATAAAGAATCCAGAAATTTGAAGAACACAATAATAGAGAATGAGTTTAGGAACTCATACTAAACCAGATTTTAAGAAAGTAGTAGAGAATGAAAGTTTCAAAAAACAACAGAGTGAAAACAGAGTAGAGAAAACAGAGTTTGTATTTGTGGAAGTTAAGTAAGAAAGAGAGATTTCAAGAGCTTAGTGCTCTGATACCATGTTAGAAATGTGATAATAGGAGGAGAATAGAAGAGAATGATTGAATTTAGTGAGATTTGTGTTGAAGAACAATGAAGAATAGAGTAAGAACAAGAGAGTTTGATTATGGATAGTATAGAGAGAGAGAGAGAGAGTGACGAAAATGAGAGATTAGAGAGAGAAGGGAGATTATTCTCCTTGCTTGCATTCATTCTAAGATGTTACATTATATAGACATAGAAGAAACAAAAGGAAACAATAAAATAAGGACTCTGGACCACATGGATAGTGACAGGTCATGAACAACTCTATTCCTTAAGAGAGACATGTGACTCTCTCCATTTGAATTCAAACTGATCAAACAAAGCTCCAAAGGCCTCCTTGCCCTCTCCTGGTCAGTGTAAACGAAATCTCTTTACCTTTCCTCCCAAGGAAAGCTATGTCAAGGTAGATAGCTTGTATAGCAAGACTGTGCAAACTAACTTCCACCTCAGGTATCCAGAGAACTTCTTCTCTTTGTCTCTTTTATTTCTCTTTGGTTCTTCATCTCAATAGTTTGCGACTCTCAAAAAGAAGTTGGCCGAACAAGACAAGTTCACGAGTTCTCTCGCTAAATAGGTTGAAACCCTAACAGCAAGAACCATGAGCGTCCTTCCGTGTGGAACTACAAAAATCCGCAGAAGAAGACTCGACTTCATGACTCCGCACAATTGGTCAACTAACGCGCATAATGTTTCGTCTGATTGAAAACTAGACGAAGAAAACCCTGATGCAACTCGGCCAGACGCGGAAAACACTCAACCTCTCGAGCAAGAAATGGAAGCTGATGAAGTAAAAAAACTGGTCAACTTGGAAACCAGCGATCAGTCCGACCCTCCGGGCGAGGACACTGACGCGCATCCAAGAAGGACAAGAAGCCGCGTGACTCGGGAAAACTCTCCATTCAATATACCCGTGACTGAAGAAGAAGAGAACATTTTCTGGGTATAGCAGGAAATTTAGCCGAAGAGCAGGCTCGAATCACTCGCAGCAAACGCCAACAAACTCGAAAAACTGCTGGCAGTGACCCTAGAGATATGCGCGATCTCCGCGATTATGTCGCACAAACAGCTGCAGAGGTAAATGCGGTGAAGTCTCAAATTCACCATGCCACCAGTTCCGCAGCCGATATCAACGCGCCCAAGATGGACAAGGTCCTCGAAGAAGCTTGGAAAACTCCGTTCACTTTTCGTATAACTGAAACAAGAATTTTGGATCTCAGAAAGATCAAAATCCCTGTATACAATGGAACAAGTTACCCAAAAGCACATCTACAGACCTTTCAGATCGCAATAAGTAGGGCCAAACTCAGGGATATTGAGAAGGACGCCGGCTACTGTCGCATCTTTTTCGAGCATCTGTAGGGAGCAGCACTCGAATGGTTCTCTCGGTTGAAGCGGAACTCCACCGGAAGCCTCTGCCAACTCGCTTTGGAGTTCCTCAAGCAATACTCGATGTTCATGAATAGAGAAACCTCTGACATCGATCTTTGGATCTTGTCCCAAAAGGAAGATGAAACTCTCCGTGACTACATGAACCGGTTTGCAATCGTCATGTCTAGAGTCAGCGGAATCAGCGACAATGTGGCTATCGATGCGCTTAGGAAGACTCTTTGGTAAAGTCAAAATTCCGGAAGTGGATAAATCTTGAAAAACCGCGTACGGTCCAGATGCTCTTTATAAAGAAACGGACTACATCATCATCGAAGAAGAGTTGAAATTCCTCTCGCAGAAACATCAAAAAACAAGTACATCCTCGAAAGACGCAGAATCAAAGCAGAAGCTGAAAAGGAAAACCACTCGTAATGAAAATTACGTCCATCACGAGGGGGAAGATGTCCGGGGAGCGTACAATTATTCCATCCATTCGGCATCATAACAAGGAAGAACATCGGGAAACACATGGACCCAAACCTCGACCTACGACAAAACAGAATTCTGTGAGTTTCACCAAACCAGGGGCCATTCCACGATGAACTGCAAAGTTATCGGCGCGAGCTTAGCGATGAACCTGCTCTCAGGTGAAATTTTCGGAGATAACAAACATAAAATACCTCGTCCGACCATCCGCTAGAAACCGATCAAACTCCACCAGAGGAAAATGGTCCTGAAAGAAATCGATCGTGCAAGAACGAAAAATGTGGAAAATGAAGATGACAAAGGAAACGACAGTAATTGTCACAGGGTGTAATACCCCTGGTCTAGGGTATCAAGTTAACACAAGTCAACGGAATCAGATCAAGCCATACTTCGACGGAGAGCTATGAGAAGACATGAATAGAGGTTCGGTCGAAGCATTTTGAAGAATGGTCGAGTAGAAACAAGAATTGGTCGAGGAGACAGAACCAAAGCTTCGAAACGACCAAGGTCGAGCATGGTGAAATTCTGAAGTATTCAAATCAAGTAAGCCTTGATATTAATCATCATTATTGGATAAAATAAAACTCTTGGTAGAGTCCGAATGAAGTTGGAACGAGCCAATGTGAAGATGGTCCACAGGAAGACAATTTTGGCCGATATGGTCGAAATGAGCTAGCTAAGGGCAAAGGAAGCCAAATTGAATTGTGCAAACATGGGAAAGGAGTTAAAAGGAGTGTTTTCTACATTTCCTCAACTTTTGGAGATGGTCAACTCAGAAGTCAAAGTCAACCAAAGTCAAAGGAGAGAGAATGAACCCCATTGGTCCATCTAACCCATTTGATCAACCAATGGGAGCATGCCACGTGGAAGGGAACAAATTCATTCAATCCTTGAAATGGTGTGGAATAAATCAAGGTATTTTATGGTGAAGAAATCTGGGACAAAGGACATCAAGAGAGCAAGAAGACATGAAGAAACCATTTGTTCCCAAAATGGGCTACATTTGGTAATGGGAGTTATGGGCTGAAGTAAGGCTTTTCTACATGAAACCCATGACATCTAAGATTCATTTAGGACCCAAGGTAAGTATTGGATTGGGCTGGAGCACAAGGAAAACAGATTTCAAGATTGAAGACCCAAAGGTGCTAAAATGGGTCATATTGGTGGTTTGGTTAAGGAGGAAGAAGGTTCATGGAAACATGTCAGGCGCAAAAACAACCATGCAGTGGCTCTTCTCCTACACAATATTGTTTACATGAGCAGGGGATACAAGCCTAAGGAGTAGGATTCATATATTTTGATCTTAAAGGCCATTTTGGAGCAAAAAAAGTGATGAGGTGGAAACAACACTTGGGATCAATTTTCACGCTGAATTTGGGTAAAATTAACCTAAATGGGAAGTTGGTTTATCCTATAGAAGATGGGACGTAAATGGTTTAATTCAGAGTAGTTTCTTGCATGCATGCATGCATTTGGAGTGAATTTTGGTGACAAGTGTAAATACACATGTCAAGTGTTCCCACCCAACTGTTTGGCTACAAATAGGACCCATAGAATGAGTTTTAGAATTCCAGAAACCTCTTTTACCTTCTGTCCCAGTCGATCTTATGGTTTGTTCTTGAGAGAGAAAATGGCCAAAACCGATAAAATTTTCTAAGTTTGTGAGGAGAGTGTAGGAGGCCTTTCCGTGTGTTGATCCTTGGTCTAGGATCTGTTGTTATGTTCTAGGAGAGGTGGTAAGGCTTTATATTTGCGTTTGTAGGTTTCATTACCCTCTTAGGCTTTAGCCCTTTTTGATTGATTTTGGTGTAACCCTTAGGTATTTTTCTTTTGGAGGTGTTGTGCAGCTTGTGAAGACCTAGGTGGGTTCACTGTGTGTGTTGTGTCTTGTTTGTTAATAAACGTGTGTGTGTGAAGGTTGGAGAGCTTTAGCCGTGATGGTTCATGAGCTTGAACCACATTTGCGGTTTGTGTGTGTATGGGAGTTGGTAGTTCCCATACTTGTGTGTTTATCTATATTGCATGTTATATTTGTGATTATGCATAGCTTGTCTTGTTGTTGTGGACATGGTCATCTAGGGGTGATGCCATGAATTTCATGTATTGTATTGTTAAGTTGTTAGATTACATACATGCATTGTGAGTTTTGTAGTTGCATATGTTGGGGTATTGTGTAGCATGTAGATTGGAGTGTAACTATCTCATGCCGGTTCATATCCATTGCATGTAGTGTAGTTGGGGTTGCATAGAGATATGAGTGAGACTCTCTCTTATGCCAGGTAATGGTTTATTGTGTCAGTCGCTTTTGAGTTGTTTTGTGTTGAGTCTAGACCAAGCATCGCATGTAGGTTAGAGTTGGAGCTCCCTCATGCTGGTTGTATTTTTTTTTGGTCTAGAATAGTGTATGTGTGTGTGTGTGTTATGCATGATAGTCTAGGTGCGCATTGTATGGAGGTTAGAGGTGGAGTTCCCTCATGCTGGTTTGAATTGTGTTTCGCGTAGACTACAGTGTGTGGCCATCTTGGGGTTAGATTGGGAGAATCCTAATTCTCCGGTGATGTGTGTGGACCCTGGGGTTAGATTGGGAGGAGCCCAATTTTCTAGTGGTGGATTTACCTACTCTCCACGGCCCGTCACGCGAAAGTGGGTCTCGCCCATGGACGAGCGCTGCATGACGATGCGGCCTGGGTTAGATTGGGAGAATCTAATTCCCGTAGTGATGTTTTTCGACCATGTGACTTTGGTGTTTGTGGTCTGGAGTGTTCAGGTTGGAGGGTTAGGGCTCTGTGGTGTGAACGGATCCTGGGATGTGTAGCATAAGGCTCTGTCCTTTGAGTGTTTTGTTTTTGCGTTGTTGAGTCTAGGATTTATTCTATAATGTTTTTGTGTGTTGTTAGGTCTTGGGGGCGAGACTGGGGAAGTAGAGTCATTGGATTGCATTCATGTCTAGGTTATTGAATTGCAGTCATGTATATGCTATTGCATTGCATTAGTATTTGCACGTTTGCATGCATATTTATTATGTGATTGTGTGTTTGAGCATGGGCTGAAGGTGGGATTGTTGTTTATTTTGGAACTCACTGAGTAATTTCGATTACTCACGCCCTCTTCTACTATGCAGGTAACCTTAGAGGGTCGGGCGTTTGCGGGGTGCAGTGGACGAAGCCAACGTAGTTTTCCGGTGTTGTTTGCAAGTAGCAAGATGCTTATGTTTTCACTCGTTTTGTTTTTCATGGGTACCCGTTTGACTTGATATTTTCTCTTTGTAGTTGTACTTTGAGGACTCTAGTCGAGTTCCCGACTCTGAAAAATAAATAAAAGTATGTTTGTTTTATAAAATCCCCGTAGAACGCTGATATTTAGTTTTGTCCAAACTTAACACAACTCTCGACCAAGGTACGGATTGGCAAGCCTTAGGCCGAGGTCGAGAGGGGTGGTATCATGGTCGGACTAGTTGAGACTTTGGATTTGTTCTAAAGTTTTGGCCGGACTGACTGCGGTACTCGCCAAAGCTGTAACGCTTCTGGGTCGTTCCGGGTTAATCTGGCCTAAGACGGTTCGGGGGTGTTACAAATGGTGGTATCAGAGCATGGTTCAGATACCGTGCTTTTTTTGCGGGTTTTTAAATGTTTTATCGAGTCAAAAGGAGTTGCAAACAACATCACTAGGGAACTGGCACGTTCTCTGCTTAGGACTAGGTATGTTAGATCAGTTTTGGAAATTTAGGACTTACCCTTATCTTGGGTTGCAGTTTCTGGTGTTGGTAATCGACATGGTGGGAATGGATTGAGGATGAGGAATGTGGTATGGTTATGAAGATTTGGGTAAGCGTCCGGAACAGCTGGTTATGATGGGTCAAGTTAATCGAGCTCATCCAGTGAGTCCGAGTCTGATTCCAACTTTGAAAATGCGACCGGTCATCCGAGTGTGAGGAAGCTGAGATACTTGAAGAGATTGAAGAAAAATCTGATCATTTGGAGGGTATGAAATTTTCCCAAGACATGGAGGCCATTCCACAAGCATCATCCTATTCATTCAACTTCCAGTACGGCTACAACAATGAGTTGTGAGGCAATGGAGATCAGTTCAACTGATGTGGAGATCATTGAACAACCACCACTGGACATTATCGAGATCTCATCAAACAGCACGGTGGCCGTCAACATTTTCGACATCAGTTCCCAAGAGACCAGTCTGTGGATCCCAATGCCAGCATGGAGTTCAATGTTCTCATTTTGTGGGTCTATCGATTGCAGCTTGGAAAGTATTGGCCAGACCTCTGACCCATACTACGAGTACCATTACTCGCCAATACCAATGGAGTCATCACCAGCCAATTCGGAAGCCGAAACAGAAGCAAGGGAAATTGACATGAAGTTCAGCAAGAAAACGGAAGGGAAGTTCAGATGATGGAGGGCACTCAGGATGTGATGACAAGAACAAATGGAGCTCTAGGAGGACAAATGGAAAAAGGAGGTACCAGTGGAGGACCAGCATCAAATGTTAAAGGCTCTCGCGACATTCCAACCAGGAAGGAATGGAGTATCTGTGGAGAAAGTGACCATCATACTCGGGCATGCACCAGGATTAGGAGTCAGCCGGACTTGAGTGCTTATCTGATATGCAGCTCGTGTGAAACTCGTGGACACTTCATCGCAGATTGTCCAGTGACCAGCGTGATCCGAGCCGTACCCATCTCCGTCGTTGCCTCTGCCCGCCCTGCTTGATCAGCCTCATCTGCAACAGGCATATCGAACCGTAGAAACCGTGGCCATTCTAGGAACCCTCATCGTGGAGCTCGTGGGAGCTAAGGTAAGAGGGTGCTGATTTGTGTGTTGTAGCTGTTGTTTTGCTTTGTTGTTGTGTTGCGTCTGCAACCTTCTTTGTTGTGGTGCTGAGGTCTGTATGTCTGGGTAGCAAGTGTAATTTAGTGTGTTGACCTTGTTAATTTCTGGTAGTTAAGCTTCCCTTTAGGGAACCTTGTTTTTGTTTAGGAGAGAGTGAACCTTAGAGTTTAGGAAGCCGGCCTTATTTATAGCCAAGTGAATGTGTTGTGAGTGTTTGTGTTATCGGAAGTACACAGACCTTGACAAGGTGTACTCCATAAGACTTGTGAATGCGTGAAGGAAATCAAGAACCAGAGGTGACCATGGTGAAGACTAGCAATGAGCGTTCAAAGGATCCAGAGTTGTCAGTGTGTAGGTTCAGAATCGTCGGTAGTGTGCGGATTCAGAAAGGTTAATGGTGTGATTGTTCTTGGGAGAACAATTTTGGTACAGCCGTGTACGGTTTGTGTGTGCAAGACCAGAGCATTCAGTGGTCGAGCCTGTGAAGAAGCAACTGAGACAGTGATGGAAGCGTGAAGGCTAGAGTGTATGGTTTATTTGGGATGGTGATGCCTCAAGGAATCAAAGTTATTGAAGAGCAAAGAGCCGCAGAGCCAGAGAAGAGATGTCAAGTGAAAGACCAGTCCGAAGAAGTCTAGAAGTGAAGCCTAAACGGTGTAAAGCCAAGAGAAAGAATGTAATGAGAATAGAAGGCGAAGCCTAATCAGGTGTAAGACCAGAGGAGTATGAGAGGAGTTGAAGATGAAAGCCCAAACAAGGAGGTAATACAGCGCTGATGATCAAGATCAAGTCGTTTCCAAGGAGGGGAGACACGAATAGAAATTCCGAGCAAGGAAATTGTGGAGTTGATCGCATAACAAGCTGCAATTTGATGGAAGTAGATGGTGGTAAAAGTGTTTAATATCAATTGGTGGCATCAGTAGTGAAAGGAAGAAGAATATGGTGGTAACGAATAGTAACATCGACAACAGAGAACCAAGGAACAGATCAAGGAAGTTGAGGCAAAAAATCAGAAGGTGGTAGCAGAAGATAGAAGTACCTTGTGAATTCGGGGACAAATTCATTTAAGGAGGGGAGAATGTAATACCCCTGGTCTAGGGTATCAAGTCAACACAAGTCAACGGACTCAGATCAAGCCATACTTGGACGGAGAGCTATGAGACGACTGGAATAGAGGTTCGGTCGAAGCATTTTGAAGAATGGTCGAGTAGAAACAAGAATTGGTCAAGGAGATTGAACCGAAGCTTCGAACTGGCTAAGGGCGAGCATGGTGAAATTCCGAAGTATGCAAATCAAGTAAGACTTGATCACAATCATAATTATCGGATAAAATAAGAATTTTGGTCAAGTCAGAATTAATTTGGAACGAGGCAAAGTGAAGATGATTCACATGAAGACAATTTTGGACGATATGGTCGAAATGATCTAGCTAAGGGCAAAGGAACCAAAATTTAATTACGAAAACATGGGAAAGGAGTTGAAATGAGGGTTTTCTACATTTCCTCAACTTTTGGAGATGGTCAACTTAGAAGTCAAAGTCAACCAAAGTCAAAGGAGAGAGAATGTACCCCATTGGTCCATCTAAACCATTCGATCAACCGATGGGAGAATGCCACGTGGATGGGACCAAAGTCCTTCAATCCTTGAAATGGTGTGGAATACATCAAGGTATTTTTGGTGAAGAAATCAGGGGCAAAAAACATCTAGAGAGCAAGAAGACATGAAGAAACCATTTGTTCCCAAAATGGGCTATATTTGGTAATGAGAGTTATGGGCTGAAGTAAGGCTTTTCTACATAAAAAAAAGACATCTAAGCTTCATTTAGGACCCAAGGGAAGTATTGGATTGGGCTGGAGCACAATGAAAACAGATTTGAAGATAGAAGACCCAAAGTTGCTAAAATGGGCCATTTTTTGTGGTTTGGTTAAGGAGGAAGACGGTTCATGGAAACATGTCAGGCAGGAAAACAAACATGCAGTGGCTCTTTGCCTACACAATATGGTCTACATGAGCAGGGGATACAAGCCTAAGGAGTAGGATCCATATGTGTTGAGCTTAAAGGCCATTTTGGAGCTAAATATTTATGAGGTGGAAACCACACTTGGGGATCAATTTTTATTCTGAATTTTGGTACACTTAACCTAAGAATATGGGACGTAAATAGTTTGATTCAGAGTACTTTCTTGCATGCATGCATTTGGAGTGAATTTTGGTGACAAGTGTAACTACACGTGTAAAGTGGTCCGACCCCATTCTTTGGCTATATATAGGACCCTTAGGATGATTTTTAGAAGTCCAGAACCCCCCTGTGCCGTATCTCTCCATCGATATTATGGTTTGTTCTTGAGAGAGAAGCCGAAATCGATAAAATTGTCTAAGTTTGTGAGGAGAGTGTACGAGGCCTTTCCGTGTGTTGATACTTGGTCTAGGATCTGTTGTGCTGTACTAGGATAGGTGGTAAGGCTTTTGATTTGCGTTTGTAGGTTTCCTTACCCTCTTAGCCTTTAGCCTCTGTTTGATAGGTTTTGGTGTAACACTTAGGTCTTTTGCTTTTGGAGGTGTTGTGCAGCTTGTGAAGACCTAGGTCGGTTCCCTGTGTCTGTTGTGTCTTGTGTGTTGCTAACCGTGTATGTGTGCAGGTTTGAGAGCTTTAGCCGTGATGGTTCATGAGCTTGAACCACATTTGCAGTTTGTGTGTGTGTATGGGAGTTGGTAGTCCTCATACTTGTGTGTTTATCTATATTGCATGTTATAGTTGTGATTATGCATAGCTTGTCCTGTTGTTGTGGAAATGGTCATCTAGGGGTGATACCATGATTGTCATGTATTGTGTTGTTAAATTGTTAGATTACATACATGCATTGTGAATTTTGTAGTTGCATATGTTAGGGTGTTGTGTAACATGTAGATTAGAGTGTAATTCCCTCATGCCGGTTCATATGCATTGCATGTACTGTAGTTGGGGTTGCATAGAGATTTGAGTGAGACTCTCTCTTATGCCGGGTAGTGGTTTAGTGTGTCACTCGCTTTTGAGTTGTTTTTTGTCCAGTCTAGACCAAGCATTGCATGGAGGTTAGAGGTGGAGTTCCCTTATGCTGGTTGTATTTTGTGTTTTGGTCTAGACTAGTGTATGTGTGTGTGTGTGTTATGCATGATAGTCTAGGTGTGCATTGCATGGAGGTTAGAGATGGAGCTCCCTCATGCTGGTTTGAATTATGGTACCCCTAGACTAGAGTGTGTGGCCATCTCAGGGTTAGATTGGGAGAAGCCCAATTCTCCGGTGATGTGTGTGGACCTGGTGTTAGATTAGGAGAAGCCCGATTCTCCAGTGGTAGAGTTACCTATTCTCCACGGCTCGTCACGTGAAAGTGGGTCGCGCCCATGGACGTGCGATGCATGACGATGTGGCCCGGGTTAGATTGGGAGAAGCCCAATTCCCGGAGTGATGTTTTTCGACCATGTGACTTTGGTGTTTGTGGTCGAAAGTGTTCAGGGAGGAGGGTTAGGGCTCCGTGGTGTGAACGGATCCCGGGATGTGTAGCATAAGGCTTCGTCCTTTGATGTGTTTTTTTTTGTGTTGTTGAATCTAGGATTGAGTCTAGTATGTTTTTGTGTGTTGTTAGGTCTCGGGGGCGATATTGGGGAAGTAGAGTCATTGCATTCCATTCATGTATAGGTTATTGCATTGCATTCATGTCTACGTTATTGCATTAGTAGTTGCACGTTTACTCTTCCGCATTGATTGTTTGCATGTATATTTATTATGCGATTGTGTGTTGTCTGTTTGAGCATGGGCTTAAGGGGGGGGGGGGGGGGGGGGGAGGATTGTTGTTTATTTTAGAACTCACTGAGTAATTTTGATTTCTCACGTCCTCTTCTACTATGCGGGTAACCTTAGAGGGTCGGGCGTTTGCGGGGTCCAGTGGACGAGGCCAGCGTTGTTTTCGGGTGTTGTTTGCAAGAAGCAAGATGCTTATGTTTTCACTCGTTTGTTTTCATGGGTGCCCGTTTGACTTGATATTTTCTCTTTGCAGTTGTATTTTGAGGACTCTAGTCGAGTTACCGACTCTGAAAAATAAATAAAAGTATGTTTGTTTTATAAAATCCTCGTAGTACGCTGGTATTTAGTTTTGTCCAAACTTAACACAACTCTCGACCAAGGTACGGGTTGGCAAGCCTTAGGTCGTGGTCGAGAGGGGCGGTATCGTGGTTGGACTAGTCAGGAGGATCGTAAACTTTGCGTTCGTCGACCACCCAGCCGTATATAACGTAATCATAGGAACGACTTGGATAAATTCCATGAAGGCAGTTCCGTCAACATATCACTTGGGCATCAAATTTTCCGACTCCAAATCGAACCACAACAATCTGGGGATGCCAAAGACAGTCGCGACTCTTCTTCCTGGCCGAAAATAAGCTGAGGTAGATCACGAAGACGTCCATGGCTAAACCCAAATGCACGAAGATAACTAAGTCCCCGACTGAAAACGCTTCTGAAAGGCACGATCCAGGATCGTTTACCCGACCAACGGTTTCAGACGAAGAAAGCAAGCAAGCTACCGAGCCCAATGCCCTAACCCAACCGGAGGAGACAAATCCATAAGAAGTAGCCAATTTAGCAACAGTCACTGCAACTAAGGCGATCAATGCGGCAGCAACCACCGAGTAAAAACACTCGCGGTACGAACTGAACTACCAGACGGCTTGATCCCCGAAAGGGGTACGTAGGTAACTCGTCGCAATATGAGTTCAGCTGTCCCCCTCTCTCAAAAAGGGGGGGATGGGTACAGATACATATACTCGTATGCTCCCACATTTTAAAGCGTTTGCTTCTGTACTCGATATTTTAAAAACTTTCCGAAAATGAGAAAAACATAGTACGCCTCCAAAAGGTCTTGCAAATCTCTTTTATCGCTTGAAATACTTGATCTCATAAATAACATCAAAACCCCTGAATACTTCCAAAAGCATCCTTCGGAGAACGTATAATTCTTCACGGTAACAACCAAATATCTTCGAAACCCGCAAGACGTTTCCAAAAACAAAACACTAAGGAAACTTCCAAGCGGAAAAACAATTCTAAACAAAAAACTACGCGAATGGCTTTTGACATATGGTCAAAAATGATCTCCAACAGAAAACACTAAACCCCAGTCTCAACTTGAAATCACCTTACGCATAAAACATATTTTTGGAAAACAAAAGCGAGATGTCGCAAGAAAACCTTTCAAAATATAGTTTCGAACTCGAAACAAATCACCTAAAACAGTCCATTCGCGACTATAAATTAACAACTAAATCATAAAGAGCATACGCTCGTTCTTATATTGCATTCATCGATTGGACCGATGAGTACATCAACCGTTCTCTAAACAAACTTTTAGACCTCCTCTCGTAGGATTGGTCCTCATACAACCGACACAAGGATAATAGAGCGCTATAAAAGAAATCAAAAATTTTGGCCGGCACATCCAGACGACTTCAAAATTGTCTTTGGAGAGCTGCCCGGTTTCCGATCAATGGAAGTTATATAAGCGGAGAAACAATCACAGACTTCAATATCAAGGCGGAACCAGGTCAAAACCGCAGACGGGAAACGAAAGGCGGAATAGTCACCAAAAACCCTAAAACCAAAAGTAAGCGTAGGTCTTGCCCAAAATCCAGCACATTGGTCTCAAACATCTCAAGGCATTGTATCTAACATATACGAGATTCCAATACTTGTCTCTTCGCTTACATTCATATGCTCAAAAAAAAACCAAAAAAAGGTTCTCAATTACTCACACCCAAAACGAACAACAGATATAACGATTCATCAAAGAGTTAAAAACGAGATGGCGACTCGCATTCTTCACTCTACATCCATAATACTACTCGTACACTATTAAACAAAACATACTTCATTAAAAGAAAAGCTACAGAGCGGCAGGCATTCAAAGACACAAACGACCAGTCCCGGTAAGTCTAAACGGCCATACTTGGCCAAAGAAATAACATAAAGACAACAGAGGGAACACAATCCCTTAAAAAAACGCATACCCTTCACAGATCTAATTCGAAGTTTCCATACATTGACCTCCCGATCGAGTAATCTCTAACTCTCAATGGGTCCACACACTGCTCGGCCTCGACATACTCTCCCCGAGCGGCAGGTCCAAACTCCTCTGAATATGGAGAAACAGGAATTGGGGCCCAATGCTCCCAAAGCTTTTTCTCTATTTGAGGGATCATCGACTATGTGCTGGAAAGACCGAAGATATGCCTCGACATCATTGTCTCTTTGGTCTTGAAGTCATAATCGATTCCCTGCGTGCACCACAAAGCACCAAAAGAACCTCGACACTCGCGACTCTCCAAGTCATCTGTGAATCTCGTCGAACGATCATTCATGATCTAAGCCATATCACTTCGACCAGCTCTACGATCACAGCGGAGAAGGCGCGTTCGCTCTCGCTTGGACTCATTCTCGTGGAGAAGGCGTACCTTAACCTCTCCCTTCAAACGAGCACTTTCTTTCTAGGCCATCTCAGATTTGAACTGAGCCGTCTTCGCTTCAAGATGGCTTGCCCTAAGGGCCTCGACCATCACGTGAAGTCCCTGCATGAAACCTTTCATTAGAGGCAAAATTTATAAAAAGAGGCCGAATTAAAAGTGAAAACTGACCCCCATGCAGAGTCGAGATTCTTCCATATATTTCGCCGTTCTGAGAGGTTCACTTCTGGTCTTAGGCTGACCCAAAGGAACACTAAAGAAGGTGGGATACATTTCAAGGTCGGATCCACCTCCGAACAACGGAAGCGTGGTCTGACAACTACGACTCCCATCTCCAGCAAGGAGATCACGATACAAATCCTCTGAGGATAAATCCACTCAAGCGAAAGCAACATCACCTTCATCGGCAGCAACTTTTTTCTTCTTAGGATCTCTCTCTCTCTCTCTCTCTCTCTCTCTCTCTCTCTCTCTCTCTCTCTCTCTCTCTCTCTCTCTCTCTCTCTCTCTCCCTCGAAACGACAATCTCGTATGGAACGTATTGGTCCACGACTGGATCTGATTCTTCCTCCACAACCGTATGAGGTCTAGCTCAACCGTGATGGTCCTCGGCCGCGGCGAGAACTCGCTGCGGATAAAAGTAACCCCAATGAAACAGGCAGCCTCGAAGAAGGTCCTTAACGACAAGTGAGTCTGCAGGAAATAGAGGAAGATGATCGACAATTGCAAAACAAAAAATATGGTCTGACATCAATAAGCAACCAAAAACGATCAAAGGGTCGACCACGATACCCTTGCGGCCCCCTCTTCGTCCCGAAGAAAGGAATGCTTTCTTCCGCAACAGAAGTATTATTTATCCGGAAAAAGATATAATGCTCAATCCCACCGTGAAAGTTTGACGTAAATGACGTAATTATTGTCATAAAATTTCTCGGCTTGAGGCAATATCAGGTCGACTGAACCACCCTCTTCGGATATAGAAAGGCTAGAAAATATTCGACGCATAGGTCCATCCCTCGTTCATAGATCAGGACCAAATTTCCAACGAGGTGCTGCAGGCCATCAGGCGAAAGTTGGGTTATCGACAAGCCGTAATGATCCATGAACTTGAGTATGAACCAGAGTATGACTTCTAGGAGGGGAAACCATAGGCGACATTGCAAAAGGTGCGCCTCATAAAATGTAAAAAGCCACAAGGCGGGGATCTGGCACTCTCCCCATGTTTTGTCATCCACAAATCAACCTCCTGAGGGACTCGTCAAAAGTCCCGGATGGTTGCAAGGAAAGAAATCCTACATTCATTCAGCTCTTTGGTAGGTTATAGACCATGAATTTTTCCTATTTTACCTATGATATATAGAGTATTTTTAAAGTCTTTTATATGCATTTGGTACTGTTTTAGAGTATTTACAGGTCCAGGTCCACATTTGAAGCAATTGGAGCTTTTGGGCTATTTTGGAGCATTTAGGATGCTCAGAAGAAACTCAAAGTCAGATCCAGATTTATGAATGAACCATCGATCGACGTCACACACACTGTGCGTCAATCGACAGCCAAGTCGATAGCAAGATTGGTGAAGACTTGAGAAATTACAAGTTTTACCCAGAAGGTTTATTATTTGTAAGACAAGTCCCTGGCTAAAATTTAGACTATTTATTAGGGTTTTCTATCTTAGTTTTAACCAAAGCCTAGAGGACCTAAGAAACAGTTGTCTTCTAATTTACACACGAGTTTTAGAATTGAGAGTTGGAACATTGCTACATTTATTGGAGAGAAAATCTTGAACTCCTTATCTTTTTACTCAATCTATTCTATGCAATTTATTCATAATTTTTCCATGTTCTTTATTGCTATGTCTGAGTAGTTCACTTTTAGATTTAGGGTTATTCAATGGTAATAATTTATTGCGGATTTTGTAGAATTGTTAGGGTAATCCTCTTGGTTTTTGTTTAAGTTACTCTTAATGCTAAGTTGAACTTGATCACCTCAACCTTAGAAATAAGGGTTCTATAGCGCAAACAAGATTTTGGTTATAACCTGGAGTCTATCTTAAACAATCTAAATAATCGGTAACAAACCATAGTTGAATTGGAAGTTTAGAGAACCCATCAACGCGCAAAACCAGTATTTTTTTTAGAGTGAGCATTAATCGACACCATCTGGTGGGCATTGATCGATACTCAGTTGAGATGCGCGAGAGCGATCTCCAAAACACTAAGGTTTGAGTTCTAAACAATTCTTAATAAAACCCTAAAAATTTATTAATCTGTAGTATATAATCTTACCTAAGGATTTCCCCTAAGTCTAATCTCTTAATTTAATCCTCACAAACCAAATCAGTCTTGAAATCACTTTTATTGTCATTATTATAATTCATATAGCTTTAATTAGAAAACAATATGTCTATTGTGCAATCCTAGAGTCTCTGTGGATTCGATCCTAAAGTACGACACTGAACCTATTATTTGAGAGAATAAAAGTGTGGAATAGGATTAATTTGAAACTGAAATAAAACTCCACATCAAATTTGGCGCCGTTTCCAGGGACTATTTCTTATTGCCATTAGATTTCGTTTAGAATATTGTCTAGATTTTACATTACTATCTGCTAATTTATTCTTTCCCTAAACCTCATGATGCTTGCCCTAAAAGGAGAGAATATGGATTAAGGACGACAAGGATCGATCGACGGAGCTCATCCGGAATCGATCGATGCTAGTCTACTACTGTCGGGCGACACCCTTCCATTGCCATCTATCGATACCGATCAGCCGTAAGCAGGTAAGCATGCCTTTACTGATTCTGATAATAAGAAAGTAGTCTTGATATAACCAATGAACAATAAAAGCAAAAAGCAAGCCCACTAATTTATTACCAGGGGGCAGCAATCCCTAATCAAAGCACTAAATCTCCAAAGAATGAGATAAAGCATGAATTGCCAATGCTCGAATACCTAAGCCGCAGCAGGACCTATTCCAATAGGTCCACAATTCGATTATCTGATAACCATACGTGAAGCTCTTAGCTTTAAATCGCCTTCCTAATCATGGCGCGCAAAAACCAGTTTAGTTGTTTTCCTACCGAACACCCGAACGATCACATCGAGATGATAGAAGACATGGTGAACGACGATTTAAATTGCTGTAAACTTTTTCCTTTCTCCCTAGAAGGTGACGCCATGAGGTGGCCGAACCAGCTACCACAAGGATCCCTGACTTGTTGGGCAGATATTAGAAGCGCTTTCATCAATCACTTCTTTGACGAGGAGAGATACTGGGAAGCAAGGAGAGAAATATCCACATTCATTCAAGGTAGCCGCAAATCTTTTAAAAACTCCTGGACGAGGTTCAAGAGCTACCAAATTTTGTGCCCACACCATGGATTCTCATAACCTCAACTCATCAACACTTTCTATAGAGGACTAAACCTAGACTATCAAACCATCCTTGATACAGCCAGTGACGGAAGTGCTAAAAGACTAATAGAAAAATAGATTTAGGTAGAGCTTTCGAAAAGAGAGACACCGAAAAGAAGGAACCACCAATGTTCGCGGAGGAGAAGCACTCGATCTGAGTTAGAAAAACTCTGGCAGCAGTTGCGACCCTTCTGGACGGACATGGCTTGTCTCAACCTTATGTTTAGGACGATGCCATTTCTTTCTACTTTGAAAAATGAGTTGAGTTCTCTGATGTGATGAACCTGAACGATCAACGATTTAGGAAAAGCGCTGGCAATTTCGCAAGTAGCTACGATAATACAGTGAACATACACAAAAAAAAGTTCAAAGTCGAGAATGAATCAAGTCTTCATAAGACACACTGTAGAATAGCCGCCGACCTCAATGAGAAGTTAGATATTATATACTCAGTGATGACAAAAAAATTGAAACTCTGAGCGAACGCATTAAGAGAATCGACAACCAAGTAGCGAGTAACGCTATGTCCATCGGGAGAGAGGACGGACTTTTACCTAGGAAAACAGACGCTAACCCTAGGAGCCACTGCAATTTCGTAGCTTTACGAAGTGGTAGACAATTCACCCCTGGCGCTAAAGAGAGCATCACCATCGATGAATTCGAGAAAATCGCGACAAATGAAAACAAAAGTTGCATCCCATCCCGCTCGAAATTTACGTGAAAGATCCCGAAATCCTTCCTGAAACTGAAGTATTAGACCAGAATGAGGACCTTGAGGAATTAATTATTGAGCCTAATGGAAATAACACAGACGTAGGAGACATCGATCGACACCCCTTACTAGACATCGATCGACACTCCGTGCCTATAATTGATCGACGCTCTGACCGAAGAATCGATCGACACTCTAACCCAGAACCAACCTAACCGGTTAGGACAAAGGTCTACCAATCAAAACCCCCCTTTCCTCAAAAAAAAAACGCTAAGCAGAAGAAGAAGCAGCTGGAAAAAGCAATATGCAAGAAAGCGTTTGACAAAGTAAACACCAAGATGCCACTAAGCGATGCCATTCACATCTCATCTACCATTAAGCAGTAAGTGAAAGATGCAGCATCACGAGGATTCCATGAATCAGAACACTGCGTGATGATGGTATCCGAAGACCTGAGCGAAATTATTCAAGGAAAAGCTCCAGTCAAACTCCTGATCCCGGTAGTTTCGTTTTGGACTGCAATATTAGCGATGAGATATTTCAAAGATCCCTCTGTTATTTAGGCTCTAGTGCCAACCTGATGCCTTATTCAGTTACAGTCACTCTCGGGCTAACATAGTTTCAACCTACGAGAGTCACTCTCATTTTAGATGATAGATCCACTAGAATTCCGGAAGGTGTAGTTGAGGACGTGCCCGTACGCATTCATAGCTGCGATATACCTGCAGATTTCATAATGCTTAAGTATGAGCGAGAACCTCGAAGTCTGATTATCTTAGGAAGATCTTTCCTGGCCACTGACGGGGCGATCTTTGATGTCAGAGAGGTACGTAAATTCCTTACCTTCGATCGACGGTCAAACCTACCATATCGATTACCTTTCCGACATAGCAGAAGAATCGTTCATTGATATGTGCTCAAACGAACCTCTAGAGAAAGCAATCACATCTACTGAAGGCGACATCTCTGCATTAGAAGATCGCACTTGAGAGTATACAAGGTTAATGGATGCCAAAGAGAAATTTTTAATGTTGATCTTAACGAATTCGATCTATCGACCCCCTTCGATCGACACCCCAATATCATTGTCGATCGACAACGTAATGTGACCGACGACTTCAACAAGGAAAAATCACCTAAAACCAAGCTTAAACCACTTCAATCCAGCCTTAAATATGCTTTTTGTACGAAAACTCCTATCATGTCATCATAAATGCAAACTTGAGTAGCGGAGAGCAAGCACTGTTGCTGAATAAACTTCGGAAGCATCACAAGGCTCTCGGATATTCGTTAGATGACATCCCGGGAATCTCTCCCGATTTATGCATGCATAGTATACACCTTGATGATGAATCCAAATCATCCATCGAGCATCGATGGAGAATGAACCCCAACATGAAGGAAGTAGCTAAAAAGAAAATCATGAAACTTCTAGAAGCAGGCGTTATTTATCCGGTCTCAAACAGCAATTGGGTCAGTCCGGTTCATGTTTTCCCAATGAAAGGAGGAATCACCGTGGTAAAGAATGACAAAGATGAATTGATCCCTACTAGAACTTTCACCGGACACAGAATGTGTATCAATTACAGGAAACTAAATGCTGCCACATGAAAAGATCGTTTATCGATCAGATGTTAGAAAGGGTTGCAAGCCACAAATACTATTTTTTTCTCGACGGGTATTATGGATTCTTCCATATCCCCATACATCCGGACGATCAAGAAAAGACCACATTTACTTGTCCCTATGGAACATTCGCATATCGCAGGATGCCATTCAGACTATGTAATGCCCCTGCGACTTTACAAAGATGAATGATGTCAATATTAACCGATATGATCGACAAATTCATGGAGGTTTTCATGGACGACTTCTTGGTATATGGTCCAAACTTCAAAACATGTCTCGATAACCTGTGTACAGTACTGGCTAGATGCGAAGAGAAAAATCTGGTTTTTAACTAGGAAAATGCCATTTTATGGTTAACAGTTAAATTCTTTTGGGACACAAGGTCTCAGCAGCCAAAATTGAGGTAGAAAAGGCAAAGATTGAAGTAATGACTGGACTGCCGCCACCCACTAATGTCAAAGACGTTAGAAGTTTTCCAGGACATGATGGAATCTATAGGAGATTCATAAAATATTTTAGCAAAATTGCTAAACCCCTTACTGCGCTCCTATGCAAAGAGGTGCAATTCGATTTTACACCTGAATGTCTCGGCGCCTTTAAAGAAATTAAATCAGCACTCATATCCGCATCTGTTGTCCAAGCACCAGACTGGGATCGACCATTCGAAATTATGTGCGACGCCAGCGATTTCGCTGTAGGCGCAATACTTGGACAAAAGAAAGACAAAAATTTGCATGATATATACGCCAGCATAACTCTAGACGATGCACAACTCATTATGCGACAACGGAAAAAAGAGTTATTGGCTGTGGTACTCGCCTTCTAGAATATTTGATCCTATCTAGTCGGTTCAAAAGTAGTAGTTCACACCGACCACGCGGCATTGAAATACTTAATGAAAAAAGGACGCTAAGCCAAGATTTTGGCGTTGGATTCTACTTCTCCAATAATTCGATATAGAAGTCAAAGATAAGAAAGTAGTAGAAAATGGAGTCGCAGATCACTTGTCACAAATAAGAATTGATGACGACATCCCTATAGATGATTTCTTACCTACAGAAAATGTCTACTTAACAGAATCCACTTCAGTTTGTAGAGTCAGTTTGGCTCATGAAGAGGAATTGTACGACACCATGCTAAGACCATCGAACGAATATGGCCGTCTAGCATCGATCGATGTTAACCATACACCGTCGATCGACAACACATCTGTGAAGGATGATGAAATAATCATTCCAATAAATATAAAGGTCAGTTGTAATCCTTCGATCCCGAATAATGACTCTCCTAGAGGTAGAAGTTTGAGTCGGGGGTTGTGTGCACTAAACACCACTGATAGACCTTGGTATGCAGATATAGTAAACTATCTTGCGGCCGAAGTAGAAACTAATCTTTTCAAAGCATATCATAAAAAAGATTTTTTTTGAGAGAAATCCAGATATATCATTGGGATGAACCTTATCTTTACATACATTGTTCTGACGGCCTACACAGACGATGTGTTGCCAAAAACGAAATTAAAGAAATTCTATATCATTGTCACGGATCCGATTACGCCGGACATTTCGCTAGTTTTATGACAGTGTCAAAATCTTACAAGTGGGCTTTTGGTGGCAAACTATGTTTCGAGATGCTCAAGCTTACGTAGCGAAATGCGACCCCTGCCAAAGAAGAGGAAAAATCATCAAGAGAAACGAAATGGAACAAAATTTCATTCTTGAAGTTGAAGTGTTCGATTGTTGGGGCATCGATTTCATGGGCCCTTTCCCTTCTTCGTACGGAAATAAATACATACTGGTCGTTGTAGACTACGTATTTAAATGGCTGGAAACGATAGAACCTCCGAAAAATGATGTTGTCGTAGTCGTTAAACTCTTCAAGAGTATTATCTTTCTCAGATTTGGAGTTCCGCGAATCGTAATAAGCGATTGAGGTTCCCACTTCATTAACAAAGTGTTGGAAAAACTACTCAAGGAACACGGAATTCACCATCGGTTAGCTACACCCTATCATCCTCAGACCAGCGGACAAGTAGAAGTATCCAACAGTCAGATCAAAGAAATCCTAGAAAACACGGTAGGATCAACCCGTAAAGATTGGTCTTTGAAGTTAGATCATGCACTTTGGGCATACCGAACAGTGTTTAAAACACCGTTAGGAACTCCCATTTCACCTAATTTATGGAAAATCCTGCCATCTCCTTGTAGAACTAGCGCATATAGCCGAATGGGCCATAAAAAAAACTTTGATTCTAAACCCGCAGCAAAAAAGAGATTAGTTCAACTTAATGAGCTAGACAAAATCAGGTATCGCGCCTACGAGAACTCGAAATTGTACAAAGAGAGAACGAAAGCCTATCACGACAAGAAAATTATTTCAGGCATTTCAAACCGAACGATCAAGTACTCCTGTACAAATCTCGGTTAACTCTATTTCATGGAAAATTACATTCTCGTTGGTCCAGACTTTTCACCATTAAAGAAGTTACACCTTACTAGACAATTGTCCTATTTAATCCTAAAGGAGAGGATTTCATGGTGAATGGGCAGCGAGTGAAACATTACTGGGCTAGAGCTGAAATTACGCATACTCAGACCATGCGTCTCGAGGTGTCTGACCCCGAATGATAAACCATTTTTCGTCAAGCTAACGACTTTAAACAAGCGCTGAGTGGGAGGCAACCCACCAATTTAATAATAATAATAAATTTAACAATTTAATATTAACATTAAATAAATATATAATAGTAATAAAAATAATAAAATAAATAAAACAAAATAAGAATATATATATATAATAACAATAATTAATTAATAACAAATATTAAATTATTTATTCATTTACAAATCTCGTAAGTGAATGTGGAGTCACCGAACAGACCATCGATCGACACCCCTATAGGACCGTCTATCGATTGTCGTGTGTCGAGTAGGTTAACTCGACATGACCTCGCTTCATAAATAACTTTTCTCCAAAACTGCCAAAAACACACACGAGTAAACACTCGATTTCTCTCCTAAACATCGGTTCTAATTCTTGGTTTTAATTTTATATGCATGTGGACGAGAGGCAAAAAAAAAAGCACGATACGAGACCGGTAGCACCAGTGCTCCACCACGGGGTCCTCCATGCCGAGACCCTTGGCCAAAAGAGGAGGAGGACTTACTTCTGATATTTAAGGATTATCCCAACCCTCGTAAAGTTGTGGCATCGAGGGAATGCACACTTCGTCCCGTGCACGAGGAGTGGGACGATTTTGATAGTCTCTACTACAGCGCTTGGCAAAGAGTTTCCATCGAGCCCACTAAGTTCATCGATAGGCGCACTTTGAAGAAGCTAGGGCTCTACGCAGACTTTAGACAGATGGTGTAGGAGCTTGGACTGGGCACCATGGCTACTAAGCCATATCCTTTGTATCCCGACCTGGCCCGACAGTGCATAGCTACGGCTAAGGTGTTCTACAAGAGCCCTCAGATAAAGGTGGCCCATGAGGCCACCCTGACCTTTCTCATCAGAGGCATCCGGTACCGGATCCCCATCCCGCAGATCTGTGAGATTTATGGATTCGACATTGGTACCAACGCTTCTACAGTCGCTCCTTTCCCTGGTCAGCCTACCTTCTGGGGCCTCATCGCAACATGCCACTTTGACTCCGACTCGGCCACTCAGACGGAAGTCTGTCACCCCACCCTGCTCTATTTCATGTAGGTCCTTGCCAACACTTTGTTGTGCAAGATGGAACCCAACAAGGTTATGGTTCAGGAGCGGAAACTGCTATATTATTCCTTCTGGGAATTAGTTGGGCTCGACGACGAGGTATTTCCCCCACTAGTGAGCAATCAGCGGGTGAACTTGGGGGTTATATTTTCTGAGCACTTGGCGACCCTGAAGGACAAACCCTTCAAGGGTTCTTGCTCGAAGAGGGAGACTATTAGTAGCCTTTTTACACCTCTATTCAGCTTTCTTGGCATTAGCTTCGAGTGAGCCTTAGTGGAGCGGGATCTGTGGTTCATGGATGAGGGTCACTTGACGATGACCCAGTGGCTGAAGGAGGGACGCTATTGGTCCTTAGTGGATGAAGAGGGGCCTCAGATGATAGAGCTCCCAACGCGCGAGGTGACAGACTCTGTTGATGATCCCGAGAGCCTCGCCTTCCGATCAGCTGAGCAGCATCTCCACATGGCACCTCTCAGGGTACGGCGCAGAGAAGGCCTCAGACAAGCCCATCTAGTCTCAGCAGCAGCAGCAGCGGACGAGACAGTACAGCCACCTCCATCTCTCCCAGCTTTCCCTTAGATTCCAAAGATTCCCATTCACGACCATGATGTCTTCCAGCGGGTCGTAGTGGACGCACTTAGAGCGATATGGGCCAGAGTGGAGACGATGTCTCGGTGCCAGTGTTTCACCCATCCCAGGACCACAGCGAGATCGCCACCGGGAGCAGCACCGCAGCACCATCAGCCTGACATGAATACCTCAGACGAGGAGTAGTCCCTTTGATACTCCTTTGTCTCTTATTTCATTTTATTTTCAGACATACTCGTATTTATTTTATTTTTCTTGTTTCATTTGGATTTAGACTACTTATTTATTGCTGTTTGGAAGTTTTAACGTGTGTTTGAGTGTCTAACAGAGCTAACCCAAAGAGAGATGATCAGATTGGAGAGTAGACACACGATTTTCGTCTCTGAATCCACCATCGATCAAAAACAAGGTTCTGCCATCGATCGCTGGCACATTAACAAGAAAGGCACAGTAGATGGTTCGAATCCACCATCGATCGATACCATCTGTTTCCCATCGATCGGCGGTGATGGTTTACCATCGGTCGACACTCACCTATCCCATTGATCGATAGTCCTTCTAGAATTGGTACATTCGACTTTCTCTAACACTGTGTCCATATAATTTAATTTCTCCTCAACCAATCTGAGACATATTACACTAGGGACAATGTAATTTAAGTATGGGGAGGTTTGCCAATGCTATTTATTTGTCTTTGAATTGTATTTCTATAATTATTTAAGTTTTTCTATTAGTTTTTAAAAAAAAAGTTATATTGAGTCAAAGAGGAGACTATGATCAAGATTTATTATTGACTAACCACACTTTAGCACCATTCCTAGAAGGTTTTTTTTCAGAAATTAATAGAGATACCATAGTGGATCATCCTACCAGTATATCACACTTGCTTTGAAAGTTTGAAGGAACCGAAGCTGATTTACAACACTAATCCTGACATTATTTGTTTGCTTTGGGGCTTCGTATACACTGGATTGGATTCCTTCTGCAAGTATGTAGGTACAAGTCATTGCACCTCTGGTTCCGAACTCTCTCTCTCTCTCTCTCTCTCTCTCTCTCTCTCTCTCTCTCTCTCTCTCTCTCTCTCTCTCTCTCTCTCTCTCTCTCTCTCTCTCTCTTTTTCGCATCTATATAAGTATTAAAAGATTGAGATGAATTCCCAAGATGCAGAGGGGTAGGTACATTACCGATGACCCCATTATTCTAATTCGAGTGAACGATCACACATTGTTGGAAGCGAGGGATATGTACATTACTGATGACCCCACTACTTGCCTACAACTTTGTGATAAAAAAAATTGAAAATGAGATGGCAAGATGGACTCTATCAGCGTCATTGTCCATTAAGTTTGAGATCCAAAGAGATTTAGAGAAGAGCGAAAACAAAAAAAAAAGGATAAGAGAAGATTTTGTGCCTAGTTGTCCAGAATTGCAGAGGTAAGAATCCATGTATCCTTTGATCAAAACTCCCAAGGTAAAGCCTGCACTTTTATTTTATGCAAGAAATGAAATTAGTAGAGGGGCGAATCAGACTAGTATTCGCTGAGTTGTTGTAGAATGGTTTGGTTGCTATACTAGGATAGGGTATATAAAGTTTCTCTGTGATTGACTTGATAGGATGTATTTCCAACAAAGTAGGGTGACATTTATGCTTTGACATTATGTGATTCTCCGCTTTTCAAAACATCTTTCATAGACTTTATTTTCTTGAGGACAAGCAATAAGGCTAAGTCTAGGGAGTTTATATACCATGAATTTTACCTATGATATATATAGTATTTTAAGAGTTTTATATGCATTTGGTACTGTTTTATAGTATTTACAGGTCCAGTGCTCATTGAAAGCAATTGGAGCTTTTGGGCTATTTTGGAGCATTTAGAATGCTCAGCAGAAACTTAGAGTCGGATGCAGATTTATAAATGAACCATCAATCGACGTCACACACTGTGCATCAATCGATAGCCAAGTCAACAGCGAGATTGGTGATGGCTTGAGAAACTACGAGTCTTACCAGAATTTTTGTTATTTGCAAGACAAGTCCCTGGCCGAAATTTAGACTATTTATTAGGGTTTTGTATCTTAGTTTTGACCAAAGCCTGGAGGACTTAAGAAAGAGTTGTCTTCTAAGTTACACAAGAGTTTTAGAATTCAGAGTTGGAACACATTGCTACATCTATTAGAGAGAAAGATCTAATCATCATTACATAGAAGCTCTTGAACTTCTTATCTTTTTACTCAGTTTTTTATATGCAATTTATTCAGAATTTATCCATGTTCTTTATTGCTATGTCTGAGTAGTTCACTGTTAGATTTAGGATTATTAAATGGTAATAATGTATTGCTGATTTTTGTAGAATTGTTAGGGTAATCCTCTTGGTTCTTTGCTTAAGTTACTCTTAATGATAAGTTGAATTTGATCACCTCAACCCTAGAAATTAGGGTTCTATAGCGCTGACACATGGTGTTTTTATGTTCTAACATGGTATAAATATCCTAAACAAATAACTGTCAAATTAACCTTTAATCCTAACACACAAAATAATACTCTTGCCAAAAGAGATCAAGTATAGTACTTAGGGATCGAATCCACAGAGAACAATGACACACAATAGATTTCTTATTTCTAAAGACTAAGCTATGTTATTATATATATTCGTAACAAGTAATCATGTCAAGGAAATATTTCTTATTAGAAAGTATAGATGCAATATGGAAATATGCTAATAATGTAAATATGGAAATATGATGATAGATTAACTAGATGCAAATGTAAATATGCTAGATCAAGGGTTTCAAGTTTAATGAATTATAGGGAATAGGAGGTACGAATATGTAAATATTCTAGAACTCAAATATTAACTATTCTGACCCTTCTAACTCCAACTCTCGTACGCGAGCAAAAGGATAGACCATCGATCAACGGCTAAGGCATGGTGTCGATCGACGGTGAAATCAGAAGGAAGTGTGAACGAGATTTGATATGTTTACCAAGCAAATTAGACCAGCTCTCGCATGCGCTTAACTATCTAGTTCAGTATAGTTTATTCTGGAACATAACCTACTCTCTTAGTCGTCCATGTCCTACCTTCGAGATCCTAGTTAGCTACTCTAGAATGCAAGCATTAAGCACAAATCAATTGATAGATATTAACTTAACCTAGCAATCCTACTTCTGGGATAATCCATGATTGCTATAATTCAACCCTAAATCTAGTTGGTAACTACTCAGACATAATCAAAATATGAATAATAATCTCAATATAATGCATAGATAAAATACTGGGGTTCTAATACAAATTTCCCTTAAGTTGTTATGAATCTTTTCCTCTAAATAAATCCTAAAACTATGAAGTGCTGGTGCACACACACACTTTGCCACAAACCTAGGCACCCAACACCCATTTACGCCTCTCTCTGCAATACATAAAGTATAGATATAAAACCCTAAAATCTAGGTCAAAAACTCGTCGAGGGGTAATCTTGTAATCTTGTGTCTTGTCTTTAACTTGGGCTTGAAACTTGGCTGTCTACGAATTGGGCATCAATCGATGGCAAATGTGAAACATCGATCAATCTTGGTCATGTAGCATTGGTCGACGCCTAGATAGGGTCGTCGATCGATGAAAGTCTTGTACTTTAACTCTCACAACGATCAGCTACAGATTATTCTCCTCTAAGGCTCCAAAAGCTCCAAGTATGTCTATATATTTCCAAAACGTACCTGGACCTGTAAAGACCTTAAAATATAGCCTATACACACATAACAGATCCTAAATAGAGCATATAACATGGTCTAATACTGGCAATAAATAGCCAATATCAACTCCCCCAGACTTAACCTTTTGCTAGTCCTCAAGCAAACAAGCTTGTGAAAGAGGTTTTGAAAAGCGAAGAATCACATAATGTCTAAGTATAACTGTCACCTTACTTTATTGCAACCACATCCTACCAAGTCAATCACAGAGAAACTTTATATACCTTATCCTAGTATAGCAACCAAATTCATTCTACCAACAACTTAGCAAATACTAGTCTCACTCGCCCCTCTACTAATTCATTTCTTTGCATAAAATAAAAGGGCAAGCTTTACCTTGGGAGTATCGATCAAAGGATATATGGACTCTTACCTTTGCAAGTATTTGAACACACAGGTAAACTTTTCTGATTCCTTTCCTCTCTTTCATCTCACTTCTTCTCAGTCAATTTCTCCCTTGTTTTGAGGGTATCATTTTATTTTTTTAATTGATAGAGATATTTGGATAGGCTTCCATTAATCAAGCCCTAATGGTTTTTGTCACCATATCATGTTCAATTGTTTTTGACATTTATCTCTTTCTAGGATCATATGAATCCAGATTTAATGGTTGTAGTCACCAAATCATGTTCGACTCCTTTTTTAAATCTAAAGGGGAGAGAGAGGGGAATAAGAAGCACACAAACTTTTACCTTTCATACTTGCAGAAGGAATACGATCCACTGTATACCAAATCCCAAAGCAAGAAAATAATGTCAGGATTAGTGTTGGAAATCAGCTTCGGTTCCTTCAGACTTTCTAAGCAAGTGTGATATAGTGGTAGGATGATCCACTTTGGTATCTCTAGTAATCTCTGCAAACAACCTTCTAAGAATGGTGATTATAGCATGGTCAGTCAATAATAAATTTTGATCATAGTCCTCTTCTAGACTCAATAAAACTTATATATATATATATATATATATATATATATATATATAAATAAAACTCAAAAACAATTAAATAGCATTAGCGAACCCCCCCCCCCCTCCCTCCCAAGACTTAAATTACACTTTCCCCAGTGTAATCGGCCCCAGATTAGTTAGAAAAATTAAATCATAAGTAAATAGCTTAAGTATAAAACTCGATACCTCTCTCTGTAAGAGAGTGTTGATCGATGGTCAGTTAATGGTGTCTTTCGTTGCTTAACCTGTAAGTTTTTACTTCTTATAAAAATCAAAATAAAACACAATATCAGTAATACCTCCCTAGATTTAAATTACACTGTCCCCACAGTTATACAGTCTGAGATTGGTGAAGAAATAAATCATAAGGAGCAGATTTAACAAGAAAAAACGATATACCTGCTTGTTGATGGTGACCGACGATCGACACAGTTAAGTGGCTATCGATCGATGCAATGGTTACTCCGTCAATCGACAGTGTTCAAGTGTCGGTCGATTTTCTATGTAGACTATCTTCCTCGTGTTTTTTTGAGTATTAAATTCTGCAATAATAAAGTAAAATTGGAAATTAGACTAATATAATCAAAAACTAATTAAGACTTACTAAACAGTGGGTTTCCTCCCACTCAGAGCTTGATTATAGTCTTAAGCTCGACGTTGTGAACGTTCTGACTAGAGAGGAGGTTGATCAACACTTGGAAAACAAGTGTCTACATCTTCTTTGCTCTTCTGAAACCATGTACCAATGAAGTTTCTGACTGCCTCATATCCTATGGTTTTCTCGTTCTTTATGATCTCCTTTGTAACCTCCAGTGAATGCATTCTTCTTTGTAGATTCTCAATACTGCATTGGAGCATTCTAAGTCTGGCAGCTGTAGTGTCTGATATCTCCTCCAATTTCTGAGAAATATCTTCCTTCATCAGCATTTGAGAAAAAACAATTTCATCGAACCTATCTTCCAAGTGGTGTTCTGCTGCGGACTTGTGTCTGTCGAACTCAATATCGATCGATGGTAAGGTGTTGTTGTCGATCGCTGTCACTTTATCCGGTCTACTCGCATATTGTCTCTGAACAATATTCATCTCTTGCTTCATCTCATCCATGTGTGTGGTCAGATTGGTGAGACATTTATCTATAGGATAGTAAACATCATAAAGCCTCAAGTAGAAATCATCCAGTGACATCTCTTGAGGTTTGTAGATCTCATGCACGATATCATCAATCTCTGCTCTGCTGTATGTCTCTTGCTTCTTTGTAGACATATCGATCTCTGCTCCATGTTCTCTGACTCCTGGAATAGTGGTATCGATCGATGGTTGAGTTTGAATTGGCTCATGCTTCTGCTTCTCGTTGTCGATCAATGATGGTACCTAGCGTCGATGAATGGCTGTTGCTGTTGTCCAAATAAATATCCGGATTGTTCAGCCATAATAAGGGTGTCTGCTACATCTTTCTTAGGTAGCATTAAAATTCTCCCATAAAGACCTCGTGCACGTCCTTTTATATCTCTGAAAATTCCAAACTCATCGGGTCTGAGATAACCAGCTTCTGTATCTTCTGTCCAAGTGAATGTTCTGGTTTTTGTTTGATGTCGTTTGATGGCCAAGATAGGCCGATTAATGATGCTGGATTGCCTTCTCTCGTGTTCATTACCCAGCCAGCTTCTTCCAGTGCCAAGTCACGAGACTCAATCAGTTCTTCCTCTCTGTAATCTGAATCATATTCTTCGTAAGCTTCACCATATCCTTGGCATGCCCAATTGGTGTTGATCGATTGTATATGGCTACCATCGATCGATGCTCGATAATCAGACTGGTCCCCAAAAAGGTTTCCAACTCCATTGGCCATGGAAAGTATATCTTCTACATTTTCTTTCGTGACGTTTATAGTTCTGCCATCCATAGCTCTTGTGTGAACATCTGGATCTCTCATAATACCAAATTCATCTGGTTGTAGATAACCAGCTTCTCTGTTGCGTTCTTCTGCTGAATCACGTTCGGTTACTGCTTCATTCTCAGTATCGATCGATGGCGTATGGTCGCCGTCGATCGATGCCGATTTCCCGGTTTATGGGAAACATGAAAAACTCCAGCCTCTTCCATAGCAAGCCCTTGGTACTCGATCATCTCTTCTTCTATGTAGTTTTCATCGTATTCGAGGTGGGCTGGGTTGTAATTGTAATCAGCATGGTGGGTGTCGATCAGTTCTGGATAATGGGTGTTGATCGATATTGAAGGGTGGGTGTCGATCAATTGTTGATTTGTAGGACTGTCGATCGATGGTAAGGGTTGGGTGTCGATCGATGCTCCATATACCGATTCCTCATTGCACTTGTAATCTCAGAAGCATGTGGCCACAACCTCTGCATCATTACACATTTCGATCAGGGTAGCCTTGTTCATATTTTTGACAGGTTCATAAAATATATTTTTATAAATTAGAGATAAATAAACCCTGCTTAACTGCATGTCGCATATGACTCCCACAATAGCAATGAATTCTCTCCCAAGTAGTAGCAAAGAGTTCCAATATATCCTGATGCACATCACATGAAAGTCTACTGGAACTAGGGTGTTGTTGATCTGCACTGGAACATTTTTTACCATCTCTCCTGGGTTCACTCTTGAGCAGTCTACAAATGTGAACGAATCGTTGGAGGGTTGCACTTTTAGGTTCAGTTCCTCTGCCATAGACTTTTGCATAATGCTCACTGAAGATCCAGTGTCGCAGAGGGCGTTGAGATATTTGTTTCCTTTGATGAAGCATGGAACCACAAACTTCCCATGATCACTTTTCTCGTTCAAACATGTTCTCTGCTTCATCTTCTCTCTGAGGTGATTGAACATGATTTCTATATGTGAGTATAATAAGCTTCATCAAAAGATAAATCTAAAGGAATTTTAAAACATCCACCCTAAACCCTTGTTTCAATGAATAACATCCACAATCTGTGAGTATAATAAGATTCATCAAAGATATTTCTAAAGGAATTTTAAAAACTCTTTTAGCAAAGCCATCCATCTCCTTTTCATTGGCTTATCTGCGTTGATGCTTTGGGATCTTTTGCCTCCTCTTTGATGACAAACATGTACTGTCGACCGATACTTCCGTCTCTATGTCGATCGAGGTCATAAGAATGGTATCGATCGACGTTAGTCAATTCACATTAGGCTACCGATTCTGTTGTTTTCACCGTCGATCGATTCTTGTTGTCTTGCGTAGATCGATGCGAATGGGAATTTCCGAGTGACATGGAATTTTCCATACGAAAGTTGATGTCTTGGGGTTTCTCTTCCTTCCCGAAATCATCATCAATCCATGCATTGACGTGGTGCTTCTTCCCAGCCTCCATCTTCTCCTTAATCAGGCTCTCATGTCTCCTAATGGTCTCACTAGTTTGCATCACTTGATTCTACAACTTCTTCTTATGGGTGTTGAGGTTTTCGAACATGGTATTGAGGTTGAGGTACAGACCATCTATTTATCCGTTGAAATCCACAGTCATCTTCTGCTGTCCCTCTAAGACTCTATCAACCATTGCTTCAATCTTGCTTTCCTGAGTTTCTGGAGGGGTATTTTGATAGTAGGAAGATCCATATGTCATGTTGTTTTTGAAGGGCCTTCGCTGTGAACTCTGATTAAAGTAACTCATTTGACCAATACCATAGGATTTCCTGCTGAAACCTGGATTCCCTTGTATCTGGTAACCATTCCCATCAATGTAGTTCACATCCCCTTTTTAAATCTCATCTTCTCCAGACTCTATTGCTTTTACCTCTTCAAAAGTAACCTGCTTTTTGAAATTATCCAGCTTTGCTTTTACCTCTTCAATCTAATCCTTGCTCACTGCTGGAGTTGATTTCTTTCTCTCAAAATTTGTGTTCTTGGTACTGCTGCTAGATGCTAGATTCTAAATCAATCTTGTAGCTTCTCCAGGGTTCCTAGTGCTGAAATTTCCTTCACTAGCTGTGTCCAAAGCCATCTGATACTTCAATTCTATACCTCTGAAGAAAGTGCAAAGAAGCTGCACTTCGTTGAACCGGTGATGTGGACAGTCTCTCTGGTATGACTTGAATCTGATCCATGAGTTTCTTAAAGACTCTGAAGGTTCTTGTGAAAATGTAGCAATCTTGCTCCTCAGATCTTCTGCTCTTGCGTTCTTAATGTCAGTCCAGGATGTCAGAGATTCTGGTGGTAGCTGCTTAAGCCAATATGAAGCTTCTCTAGCAAGTGAGTACTTGAAGTGCCTACATAAAAGATAGTCCTCAGGGACTCCATTGGCTTTAATAGTGGTCATTAGATCATCAAATCACTCCAGATGATCATAGCGTGCTCGTGTCGCAACCCATGGTAAGGCGTCTGCGCTACAAGTCCGAAGAAAGCGGGCTTGATCTCAAAATTGTTTCTTTGAAAATCTGGAAGGCGAATGGCGGATCTGTTGGCGTAGAACTGGTCTGGACGGTTGTATTCAGCCAGCGTTCTCTGAGCAGCTTGGGGGTTAGCTGCAGGTTCAGCTATTGCACTGTCTGCTTCTTCTTCTGCTTCTGTATTAGGGATTATAGTCCCCTGATTGTCTATCCATTGACCTGCTGCATTACGCAGATGACCGTTGAGGTCAAGCAAGTCTCCATTCTCATTATGAACCACTATTATAGGCCTATCCATCTGAACTCGTCTGATGTCGTCGATCGATGGGGATGAGGTGCTGTCGATAAATGTCAGTCAATTCTAGAGTTCTGATTTTGGTCGATGATGTCCGTATAGAAGTGTTGATTGATGCTGAGTTGATGATGTCGATCAATTCTTGTCATTTTTCTATGCGGATCGTACGTTTGAGTTGTTGCGGGTCTGAGAACAATAAGTCTTGTCCTTTGTTTCTCCTGGTACTCTTTTGTATGCACCTGAAAAACAAAGAAAAAGAAAAATCGGTAACTTGAAAGTAACAAACCTAAAATAAATCCTAGAAAATAAATCTAATAGCGATCAATGTTCCCCGGTAACGGCGCCAAATTTGACACTTGGTGTTTTTATGTTCTAACAGGGTATAAATATCCTAAACAAAAAACTGTCAAATTAACAGTTAATCTTAACACACAAAATAGTACTTTTGACAAGAAAGATCAGGTGTAGTACTTAGGGATCAAATCCGAAGACAACAATGACACAAATAAATTTCTTATTTCTAAAGACTAAGCTAGGTAATTATATATATTGGTAACAAGTAATCAGGTCAAGGAAATATTCTTTATTAGAAGGTATAGATGCAATATGGAAATATGCTAATAATGTAAATATGGAAATATGATGATAGATTAACTAGATGCAAATGTAAATATGCTAGATATAAGGTTTCAAGCTTAATGAATTATAAGTAATAGGAGACACGAATATGTAAATATTCTAGAACTCAAATATTAACTATTATGACCCTTTTAACTCCAACTCTCGTATGCGAGCAAAAGGAAAGACCATCGATCGACGGTTAAGGCCTGGTTTTGATTGATGGTGAACTCAGAAGGAAGTGTGAACAAGTTTGAAATGTTCACCAACAAAATAAGACCAGCTCTCACATGCGCCTAACAATCTAGCTCAATAGAGTCTATTATGTCACATAACCTACTCTTGTAGTCGTCCATGTCCTATTTTCGAGGTCCTAGTTAGCTACTCTAGAATGCAAGAATTAAGCACAACTCAGTTGATGGATATTAACTTAACCTAGCAATCCTACTATTGGGGTAATCCATGATTGCTATCAATCAACCCTAAATCTAGTTGATAACTACTCAGACATAATCAAAGTAAGAATAATAATCTGAATATAATGCATAAATAAAATATTGGAGCTCCAATACATATTTGCCTACGGAGTAATGAATCTTCTCCAATAAATAAATCCTAAAACTATGGAGTGCTGGTGCAAACACACACTTTGCCACAAACCTAGGCATCCAGCACCCACCTACGTCCAGGGGTAAGCTTGTAATCTTGTGTCTAGTCTCTAACTTGGGCTTGAAATTCGTCTGTCTGCGAATTGGGCATCGATCGATGGCAGATGTGTAACATCGATCGATCTTGGTCATGTAGTATCGGTCGACGCCTAGATAGGGTTGTCGATCGACGGCAGTCTTGTACTTTGACTCACATAACGATCAACTATTGATTATTCTCCTCAAAATGCTCGAAAAGCTCCAAGTATCTCCATATATCTCCAAAACGTACCTGGACCTCTAAAGACCTTAAAACATAGCCTAAACACACGTAACATACCCTAAATATAGCCTATAACATGGTCTAATTCTGGTAATAAATAGGCTATATCAAGCACAAACGAGAGTTTGGTTATAACATGAATCTATCTTAAGCAATCTAAATAACCACTAACAAGGGAGAGTTGAATTGGAATTTTAGAGAACCCATCAAACTTCAAAACCGGTACTGTTTATAATGAGCATCGATCAACACCACCTGGTTGGCATTGATCAATACTCAGTTGAGATGCGCGAGAGCGATCTCCTAAACCCTAAGGTTTTTGTGTCAGAACAATGCTTAATACAACCCTAACACTCTATTAATATGTAGTATCTAATCTTACCTAAGAATTTCCCTAAGTATAATCTCTTAATTTAATCCTCACAAACCAAATAAATTTGGAAATCACTTTCTTATTATTATTATAATTCATCTAGCTTTAATTCGAAATAATAAGTTTATTGTGTAATCCTAGAGTCTGTGTGGATTTGATCCCTAAGTACTACACTGAACCTCTTATTTGAGAGAGTAAATGTGGGAAATATGTTAATTTGGAAGTGAAATAAAACCCCACATCAGCAGGCTGTGAGAAGATCGATCTCGTGGGACTCCACAAGTCAGCTCACCGTAGGTCGCTTCCCAATAAACCTTTACCTCATCCGGGTCGACGGAATGTCGTAAAAATACAACCTTTGGAGTGACCTCGTCACCCCATACCCACAAGGTCTCGGGAACAAAAATGGAAGGCAATGCACTCTCAAAAGCTTCATTATTGAAAGCCATGATACAAATATAAACAATTGAAAAAGAGAGAAAAAGGAATTTCTACCTTGGGAGAATTTCTTGTGAGTGAGCAAGTAAAGAATTTGAAGGCTTACTCCACATACATATAGAAAATGTGATTTACTATTCATCCTCGGATTTTTTTAGCCATCGATTCCGCCTAACTTACCTAACACACCTAACATCTCGCAAGAACGCTTCGGCATTTTTTTCAAGTTGGGGGCAAATGGTTAGGATCGAAAATGCTGACGACGAAATTGATGCCTGAAACTTACCACAGAAAAACGTTATCCCTCTCTCGGTGCGATTGAGCTTATATTTTGAAAGAAGATATATCTTTGAATTAGCTTTCCAATGCCACCGTTTTGAGGTGCATCGGACGGTTAGATCTGAAGTTATGCCCGATTTACTGAAGAGTGGTATGTCTGCCTCGCGAGAGGAAGCTGTCGAGGGGATGAATGAGTGTCGATCGACGGCACAGCCTTACCATCGATCGAAGGTGATCCCAGAAGACAGGCCTGACTTTTTTATGATCGACTTAAGTCCAAATGTCATGGAAAGTTACCAGAATACCCCTGCACGAGTTTAGACCTAATTTATATAGTTTTCTAAGCCATTGTTGACGGGTAAGCTTTACTCTATCTATTGTTCTAGGGTTAGAAAAGAAGGGAGGAACTCCTTCAGAGTCTTCCTGGAACTCCTTCAGAGTCCTCCTGGAACTTCTTCAGAGTCCTCCCGGAACTCCTTTGGTTCTTTATTTTATTTCTAATCTATATATATTCTATTCATCTATGATTTCTTTGATAAAGATCATGTCTGAGTAGATCTCTTGTTAGGTTTAGGGTTAATTAATGGTTTTGATGGATTAGCCAAACAATAGAATTGCTAGGGTGATTATTAGATCTATCAGTAGAATTTTTTTTTATTGCTTGTGTTCTAAAGTAGCTAACTAGATTGCTAATCATAGGATATTTAGGTGCAAACGAGAGCATGGTCTACTACCATAATTAATCATGTTGAGCTAGGTTGCTAGAAACAATTGATTTTGTTAATTTAGTGAACTTATCGAATTAAGTCATAAAGCTTGACTCAAGAGACCATCGATCAACGCAGGATCATTGCCATCGATCGACGGTCATTCCGTGTCAACAAGCGAGAGCTGAGACATCGGACTTGGTCAATAGATTAGACTCGCAGCGAGAGCTGGTCGTCTTTAACATTAGATATCGAGTTCTATGATTAATACCCTTAGCTCCTATCCTCTATAATCCACGTGCCTGAAACCCTAGATCTAGCTATTTATTATTATTGTTTAGTTACCAATCAATCAAATATCTGCTATAATTTATTTATTGCTTATTAATCTATTTGCCTAGCTTAATCAAGAGTGTATTGAGCTTATTGTGTGCCCACGCTCCCTGTGGATTTGATCCCTAAATACTACAATTCGACCTCTCTTGGCAAGAATAGTTCGTAGGGTTAATTTTATAGAGTTTACATTGAAATACATAAAAACGCTCCTGTCAGTAGTATTCTCTAGTTTCAATTAACAATACTAAAACATGTTATGTTTGTCAAAGGATCGGAGAAGCAAAGCAAGTAGGACAAAAAAGTATTTGGATAAGTTTCTTGTAGGTTAACCTTTCAATCTGACTTAGTTTATTGTTCTGAATCCAAATCTGAGGTTAGGTTTTCTTAATTATGGATGGAATATCCTAGAACCCAGGTGTTTTCTAGGTGACCCAAAAACCCGACGTGATAATATAGTGCCTTTTATATTATTCTGAAAGACAAAGGTGAGTTGTAGTTATGTTTGTTGTTTTACTGAAAAGCAAGTATGAGATATTTTGATACTGATTGATGGTCATGGCTTTGATTTGTTGATTGGTCATGCCTGGTATGGTGTGCTATTATGTTATATTAGAAAGCGAGAAGAGGAATTTTGACATTCCTTCAATGTAACCACAAATCTTTCAAAAACGCTTGGGCAAGGTTCAAGGAATACCAATTCACGTGGTCACACCATGGTTTTTCAGAACCCCAACTGATCAACATGTTTTATAGAAGACTAAACCTATACTATGAAACCATCCTTGATACAGCCAACGAGAGTAATTTTGGCACTCAAAACCCTAAGGACGCCAAGAGGCTGATTGAAAATATAGTTTTCAGTAAAGCCTTTGGGAGGAGATATACCGAAGGAAAGAAACCATCAATATCCGCAGAGGAGAATCACTTTATCCAAGTTAAAAGACTGGTTTCAGTAGCAGCTCTTGTAGATAATCACGCTCAATCCGAACGACATGGTGAGGACGATGATATTCTTCCAGGAACAAAAGACGAATTGAGTTCACGGATGTGATCAGTTTAAATGATTAACGATTTGGGGAAAACATTGGCAGTTTCTCATGTAACTACGACCTAACTATGAAGCGACACAAAGGAAGTATAAAATCAAGAATATGTTCACAAGAAACCGTAGGGTAGCTGCCGACCTCGAAAATAAATAAAATTTAACATACTCGGATATGACGGAGAAATTCGAAACTCTGAGTGAGCAAATGAAGAGGATCGACAACCAAGTTGTGATAACGCACTGTCTATCAGGAGAGAAGAAGGATTCCTACATGGTACGACGGACGCCAACCCTAAGAGTCATATCAATGCAGTAGCTTTACGAAGCAGAAAACTTCTCATTCCCAGCGCAAAAGAGAGCATCACCATTGATGAATTCGCTAGAATTGTGCAAGATGGGAAAGAAAAGTCAACCTCCATTTATCTTGAAATTGACGAGTTTGGGCCCAAAATTTTTCCCGAAACAGAAGTACTATACCACGTTGACGACCTAGAGGAAATTTCCAACTAGCGAGACCATCAATCGATGACCTGGACCCAGAATCGATCGATGCCCAATCCCAAACCCAAAATTAACCAAGCCGGTTAAAACTAGGGTCTACCAAGCGAGAACCCCTTTTCCTGGTAGTAATGCGAAAGCGAAAAAGAGTTATTGACATGGTGTGTGTTTATTGTTGTAGAAGGGTATGAATAACTTAAACAATTAACTATCAAATTAACCCTAATCTTAACACACAAATAATACTCTTGCCAAGAGAGATCAGGTGTAGTACTTAGGGATCAAATCCACAAAGAGCAATGACACACAATAGATTTCTTATCTCTAAACACTAAGCTAGGTAAATATATATATTAGTAGCAAATAATCAGTTAAGAAAATATTCCATATCAGGAGGTACATATGCAATATGAAAATATGATAATAATATAAATATGGAAATATGCTATTAAACTAACTAGATGCAAATGTAAGTATGCTAGACCTATGGTTTCAAGCTTAATGGATTATAGGGAATAGGAAGCACAAAAATGTAAATCTTCTAGAACTCAAATAATAATTATTTTGATTCTTTTTACTCCAACACTCGTATGCGAACAAAAGGAAACACCATCAATCGACGGCGAAGGCCTGATGTCGATCGATGGTGAAATCATAAGGAAATGTGAACAAGATTTGATAAGTTCACCAAAGATAATTAGACAAGCTCTCACATGTGCCTAACAACCTAGTTCAATGGAGTCTATTCTGGCACAGAACCTACTCTAGAATGCAAGCATTAAGCACAACTTAATTGATGGATATTAAAGTAACCTAGAAATCCTACTTTTGGGCTTATCCATGATTGCTATCTTTCAACCCTAAATCTAGTTGATAACTACTCAAACATAATCTACGCAAGAACAATAGTCTAAATATAGTGCATAGATAAAATACTGGGTTCCAATACAAATCTCCCTAAGGAGTTATGAATCTTCTCCCCTAGAAAATCCTAAATCTATAACAAATTCTTCTCTTCTAAACGCTCCAAAGTCTCCATGTATCTCCATATATCTTTTAAATGTACATGGACCTGTAAAGACTCTAAAACATAGTCTATACACACATAATAGAACCTATAACATGGCCTGAAACTGGTAATAAATAGGCTATATCAACTCCCTAAGACTTAACATTTTGTTTGTCCTCAAGCAAACAAAGCCTGTGAAAGAGGTTTTGAAAAGCAAAGACTCACATAATGTCTAAGTATAACTGTCACCCTACTTTGTTGCAACCACATCCTAGCAAGTCAATCACAAAGAAAATTTATATATCCTATCCTAGTATAGCAACCAAATCCATTTTACCAACAACTTAGCAAATACTAGCCAGACTCACCCCTCTACTTATTTCATTTCTTTTCATAAAATAAAATTGGAGGATTTACCTTGGGAGTATCGATCAAAAGACATATGGACTCTTACCCCTACAAGTATCTGAGCACACAAGTAGTCTTCTATGATCCATTTCCTCTCTCTCTCTCTCTCTCTCTCTCTCTCTCTCTCTCTCTCTCTCTCTCTCTCTCTCTCTCTCTCTCTCTCTCTCTCTCTCTCTCTCTCTCTCTCTTCTCACTACTCTCAGTCAATGTCTCCCTTCTTTTGAAGGTATCATTTTATTTTTTTAATTGACTGAGATATTTGGACATGCTTCGATGAATCAAGCCCTAATGGTTTTTGCCACCAGATCATGTTCACTACTTTTTGACATTTACCTATTTCTTGAATCATATGAATCAAGATTTAATGGTTGTAGCCACCAGATCATGTTCGAATCCTTCTTAAATCTGAAGGGTAGAGAGAGGGAATCAGAAGCACACAGACTTTTACCTTCCAGACTTGCAGAAGGAATATGAACCAGTGTATACCAAATCCCAAAGCAAGCAATTATTGTCAGGATTAGAGTTGGAAATCATCTTTGGTTCCTTCAAATTTTATAAGCAAGTGTGCTATAGTTGCATGATGAACCACTTTGGCATCTCTAGTAATCTCTACAAACAACTTTCTAAGAATGGTGCTTATAGCATGGTTAGTCAATAATAAATCTTGATCGTAATCCCCTTCTTGACTCACTAAAAACTTTTTAAAAAACTTGGATAATTAGAGAAATAAAACTCAAAAACAAATAAATAGCATTAGAGAACCTCCCCCAGACTTAAATTACATTGTCCCTAGTGTAATATGTCCTGGATTGGTTCAGTAAAAATCCAAATCATAAGTAAATAGTTTAAGTAGAAAACTAGATACCTCTCTTTGTAAGAGAGTGTCGATCGATGGTGGGAGGGTGTGGTTGATCAATGGTCACGATCCACTTCGAGTGATGGTGCCTCTATGGTGTCGATCGATGGTGGACTCAAATAGTTAAACACTAGGTTGCCTCCCACTCAGTGCTTGGTTATAGTCTTAAGCTCGACGTATTGAACTTTCTGACTAGTATGGATGTGGATCAACACTTGGAAAACAAGTGTCTACATGTTCTTTGCTCTTTTGAAACCATGTACCAATGAAGACTCTCATTGCCTCATCTCCTCTGTCTTTCTCATTCTTTACAATTTCCTTAGAAACCTCCAATGAAATGCATTCTCCTTTGCAGATTCTCAATACTACGCTGTAGCACTCTAAGTCTGGCAGTTGTAGTCTCTGATATATCCTCCAATTTCTGAGAAATATCTTCTTTCATCAGGCTGTGAGAAACCGCAATCTCATTGAACTTGTCTTCTAATATTTTTTTCTGCTGCGTACTTATGTCTGTCAAACTCAGTATCGATCGATGGCCTGATGTTGTCGTCGATCGATGTCACTCTGTCTGCTCCAATCGCATGATGTCTTCGAACAATATCCAAATCTTGCTTCATCTCATCCAGGGGTGTAGTCGGTTGAGGCACTTATCTATAGGGTAGTATACATCATCAAGCCTCTTATAGAAATCATCCAGTGACATCTCTTGAACTTTGTATATCTCATGAACAATCTCATCAATCTCTGCTCTGATGTATATCTTTTTTTTCTGCATAGACATAGCGATCTTTGCTGCATGTTCTGGTAAGCATATGTAGCTCTGCTCAAACATAGTAGCTCTCTATAGAACTGCTCAGATGTATGTTGTGTGCACATTCACGACTCTTCCGCCTATAGCTCGTATATTACTATTCTCATCTATGTAGATGCCATATTCATCTTTCTTTTCCCAATGGAAAATTCTTCTGCCATCAGCATCATAAGTACTCTTTCCATGCTCTATGCAACCATCGGTCAACATTGGTTTTATCCAATCGATCGATCGTGGACTTCCTGAATTATATGGATTAAAAGTACATAACTGGTGTACCCTGGAAAGGTGGTGTCGATCGATGCATGCTGGCTATCTTCGATCGATCTAGGGTGTTTGGAAGTGCATAGATCATTATGGATAGGTGATATAACCTATTTATTGCCTGTTTTAGACCATGTTATAGGCTCTATTTAGGGTTTGTTATGTGTGTCTAGGCTATGTTTTGAGGTCTTTATAGGTCCTGATACGTTTTGGAGATATGGAGATACTTGGAGCTTTTGGAGCATTTGGAGAGGAATAATTCGTAGCTGATCATTGAAGAGAATTGAAGTACAAGATTACCATCGGTCGACGATACAACGTAGCCGTCGACCGATGTTACATGACCAAGATTGATCGATGTTGCACATCTGCCATCGATCGATGTCTAGTCGTAGACAGCCGACTTTCAAACCCAAGTTAGAGATATGAAACAAGATTACAAGTCTACCCTTGGATGAGTTTTGACCTAGAATTTAGGGTTTTATTTATACTTTATGTATTGCACCATGCTAAGTGTGCTAGAGTTAAGGGGGCAAGATTTTGTGTGTGTGTGCTAGCATTTGCTAGTGTATTCTAAGTGTGCTTTGAAACCCCAATATTCTATCTATGCATTTTTTTCAGATTTATATTCTTACTTCAATTATGTCTGAGTAGTCATCAATTAGATTTAGGATTTATCAATGGTACTGATGGATTAGCCAAACAATAGAATTGTTAAGGTTATTATTAGCTCTATTAATAGAATTGTGTTTATTGCTTGTGTTCTAGAGTAGCTAACTAGAGCCCTAATAATAGGATAGTTAGGCACAAGCGAGAGCATGGTCTACCGGAATCTATTCTGTTGAGCTAGGTTGCTAGAAACAAACGAGCGTTGATTTAGTCAATCTAGTGAACTTATAGAACTAGGTCATAAAGCTTGACTCAAGAAACCATCGATCGACGCATGATCATTGTCATCGATAGACGGTCATTCCGTGTCAACAAGCGAGAGCTGAGACATTGGACTTGGTCAATTGATTAGGCGCGCATGCGAGAGCTGGTGTCTTTTACATTAGATTTCGAGTTCCATGATTAAATACCTTTAACTTCTATCTACTATAATCCACTTTCCTGAAACCCTAAATCTAGCATATTTCCATATTTACATTACTAGCATATTTCCATATTTACATTACTAGCATATTTTCATATTTACATTACTAGCATATTTTCATATTTACATTACTAGCTTATTTCGATACTTACATTATTAGCATATTTCCATATTGCATCTATACCTTCTAATAAGGAATATTTCCTTGACCTGATTACTTGCTACCAATATATATATAGTTACCTAGCTTAGCCTTTAGAAATAAGAATTCTATTGTGTGCATTTGTTCTCTGTGGATTTGATCCCTAAGTACTACACTCGATCTCTCTTGACAAGAGTATTATTGTATTGTGTGTTAGAAACAAGGTTTAATTTGACTGCTGTTTTTTATGATATTATTACCCTATTAAAACATAAAACACACTCACGTCAATAAGCTTGTTCTTCTGCTCCTCAGTGTTGATCGATGGCCGCTGCTATTTTCCAAATAAATTCCCTGATCCATTAGCCATAACAAGGACATCTGCTACATCCTCCTTAGGTATATGTAGAATTCTCCCATAAAGAGACTGTGCACGTCCTTCTATGTCTCTGAAATCTCCAAACTCATCTCGTCTAAGATAACCAACATCTCTATGTTTTGCTCGTAGTTCTTGTTCTTGTTCTTGTTTGCGTCTTATGTCTTTCGATGGCAATGAGATGCCGTCGATCGATGCTCGATTATCCACTTTCGCGTTCATTACCCAGCCAGCTTCTTCCAGTGCTAGGCCGCGAGACTCAATCAGATCTTCCTCTCTGTAATCTGCATTGTATTCTTCATAAGCTTCACCGTATCCTCGGTATTCCTGATGTGTGTTGTTCGATGGTGTATGGTGACTATCGATCGATGCTCGATAATCAAACTATTGTCTAAAAAGTTTTCCAGCTCCATTAGCCATCGCAAGTATATCTGCCACAACTTCCCTCGTGACATGCAGAATTCTGCCATCCCTAGCTCTTGCTTGACCATCTGAATCTCACATAATAGCTAACTCATCTGGTTGTAGATAACCATATTCCTTCTCATGTTCTGCAGCTGAATCTATCTCGTACTCTGAATTAATACCAATATCGATCGATGGTAATTGGTTACCATCGATCGATGTCGATTTCCCGAGTTGATGGGTAACATGAAAAACACCAGCCTCTTCCATAGCAATACCTTGGTGTTCGTTTATCTCTTCTTTTCTGTAATCTTCGTCGTACTCGAGGTAGGTTGGGTTATAATCGAGATCTGCATGGTAGGTGTTGATTGGTTATGAAGGGTGATTGTTGATCGATAGCAAAGTGTGGGTGTCGACCGATTGTTGAACTGCAAGCTCGTCGATTGATTGTCCAGGCTGGGTATCGATCGATGCTTCATCTTCCAACTACTCATTGAACTCATAATCGCAGAAGCATGTGGCCACAAGTTCTGCATCATTACACAATTCAATCAGAGTAGCTTTGTTCTTATTCTTAACAGGCTCATAAAAAAAAGTTTGATCAATCAGAGATATATACAACCTTTTTAACTACATATCGCAGATATTTCCCACAGTGGACATGAATGCTCTCCCAAGTAGTAGTGAAGAGTTCCAATCTATCCTGATGTCCATCACATGGAAGTCTACTAGGACTAGGGTGTTGTTAATCTGCACTGGAACATCTTTTACCATCCCTCCTGGGTTCATCTTGAGCAGTCTACATATGTGAAAGAATCATTAGATGGTTCCACTTTCAGATTCAGCTCCTCTGCCATAGTCCTTGGCATAATGCTCACTGATGATCCAATATCACAGAGGGCATTGGGATATTCGTTGCCCTTGATGAAGCAAGTAACCACGAACTTTCCAGGATCACTTTTCTTCCTCAGACAAGTCCTTTGCGTTATCTTCTCTCTGAGATGATTGAACATGATTTCTATATCATCATCTGTCTCCCTTTTTTCTTTGAAAAACATCCACAATCTGTGAGTATAATAAGTTTCATCAAAAGAAATATCTAGAGGAATTTTGAAAACTCCTTTAGTAAAGCTATCCATATCTTTTTCATTGACTTCTCTGCGTTGATGTTTGGGGATCATTTGCTTCCTCTTGGAGTGTCCCTCATCTTTTCTATCAAGATCCATAGCTTCAGACGTGTATGTATTCTGTTTTGAAGCCGTCACGGTGGGACGCACAATCAAACTCACATTGATGTTCGGCAGTCGAACTGGTTTCCTCATCTGTTGATCGATGCTCAGGTCGCACTGTCGATCAATACCTCTATCACTCTGTCGGTCGGTTCTCTAAACTCTGTGTCTATCGATGTTAATCGATTCAAACGAAGCAACTGATACTGCAGGAATCATTGTCGATCGATGGTCAGTGCTTGGTGTCGATTGACACCAATGGGAACTACTGAATGACATAGAACTTTCCACACGAAAATCTCCTTCTTGGAGCTTCTCTCTCTTAACTTCCTGCCAAAAATAATGATAAATCAATGCATTGACATGGTGCTTCTGTCCAGCCTCCATTTTCTCCTTGATCAGGCTCTCATGCGTCGTAATGGTCTCACTTGTTTGCATCACTTGATTCTCCAACTTCTTCACATGGGTACTGAGGTTTTCGAATTTGGTGTTGAGATTGAGGTACAAACCATCTATCTTTCCATTGAAATCCACAGTCATCTTCTGCTGTCCCTCTAAAACTCTGTCAACCATTGCTTCGATCTTAGTTTCCTAAGCTTCTGGAGGAAGATTTTGGTAGTAAGAAGATCCATAAGTCATGTTATTATTGAAGGACTTCCGCTGTGATCCCTGATTAAACTTACTCCTTTGACCACTCCTATAGGAGTTCCTGTTGAAACCTGGATTTCCTTGTCTTTGGAAACCATTCCCATCAATGTAGTTCACATCCCCTTCTACAATTTCATCATCTCCAGACTCTATTGCTTCTACTTCTACAAAAGTAACCTGCTTCTTTAGAAATTTTTGAAAACTATCCAGTTTTGCCTTGACCTCTTCAATCTTCTCCTTGCTCACAGCTGGAGTTGATTTCCTCCTCTCAAAATCTGTGTTCTTGGTACTGCTGCTGGATGATAGATTCTCAATCAATCTAGTAGCTTCTTCAGAACTCCTAGTGCTGAACTTTCCCTCACTAGTTGTGTCCAAAGCCACTGATACTGTAATTGAATACCTTTGAAGAAAGTGCTAAGAAGCTGCACTTCGTTGAACCCGTGATGTGGAAAATCCCTCTGGTATTACTTGAATCTGATCCAGGACTTTCTGAAAGACTCTGAAGGTTCTTGCGAAAAAGTAGCAATCTTGGTCCTCAGATCTTCTGCTCTTGTGTCATCAAAGAAGTTATGCAAAAAAAAAGCGTTCTTGATGTCAGTCCAGGATGTCAGAGATCATGGTGGTAGCTGCTTGAGCCAATATGAAGCTTCTCTGACAAGTGAGTACTTGAAGAGCTTACAAAAGAGATAGGCCTCAGGGAATCCATTGGCTTTAATAGCGGTCACTATATCCTCAGATCGCTCCAGATGATCCATAGGGTTCTCATGTCGCAACCCATGGTAAGGCGTCTGTGCTACAAGTCCAAAGAAAGCAGGCTTGATCTCAAAATCGTTTCTCTGAAAAGCTGGAGGAGGAATGGCGGAACTGTTGGCGTAGAATTGTTCTGGACGGTTGTAGTGAACAAATGTTCTCTGAGCAGATTGGGCATTAGCTTCAGGTTGAGCTACTGCAGCCTCTGTTTCCCCTTCTGCTTCCGTATCAGGGATTACAGTCCCCTGATCGTCTATCTTTTGACCTGCTGCATTACGCAGATGACCGTTGAGGTCATGCAAGTCTCTGTTCTCATCCTGAACCAATATTAAAGTCGCAACCATCTGAACTCATCTGCTATTATCGATCAATGTGGGTAAGCTGCTGTTGATCGATGTTGTGTGATCAATATCGGTCGATGCTCTAGATCTGATGTCGGTCGATGCTGTCCGTAAAGAATTGTCGTCGGTCGACGCTATGTAGGTGCCGTCGATCGATGCTTGTCGTCTTTCTTTGCAGATCGTATGTTCGAGTTTCTATGGGTATGAGAATAGTAGTTCTTGTCCTTTATTGCTCCTGGTACTCTTGTGCATGTATCTGAAAAAAAAGAAAAAAAAAAGAAAAATTTAGTAACTTGAAAGTAAAAAAAACATAGACTAAATCTTAGAAATTAAATCGAATGGCGATCAATGCTCCCCGACAACAATGCCAAATTTGACATGGTGTGTGTTTATTGTTCTAGCATGGTATGAATATCCTAAACAATTAACTATCAAATTAACCATAATCTTAACACACAAATAATACTCTTGCCAAGAGATCGGGTGTAGTACTTAGAGATCGAATCCACAAAGAGCAATGGCACACAATAGATTTATTATCTCTAAAGACTAAGCTAAGTAAATATATATATTAGTAGCAAATAATCGTTAAGAAAATATTCCTTATCAAGAGGTATAGATACAATATGGAAATATGATAATAATGTAAATATGGAAATATGCTATTAAACTAACTAGATGCATATGTAAGTATGCTAGACCTAAGGTTTCAAGCTTAATGGATAATAGGGAATAGGAAGCACATAAATATAAATATTCTTGAACTCAAATATTAACTATTCTAACCCTTTTCACTCCAAATCTCGTATGCGAGCAAAAGGAAAGACTATCGATTGACAGCTAAGGCCTGATGTCGATCGATGGTGAAATCAGAAGAAATTGTAAACGAGATTTGATAAGTTCACGAAGCTAATTAGACCAGCTCTCCTATGCGCCTAACAACCTAGTTCAGTGGAGTCTATTTTGGCACAGAATCTGCTTTCGTAGTCGTCCATGTCCTGCGTTCGAGATCCTAGTTAGCTACTCTAGAATGCAAGCATTAAGCACAACTCAATTGATGGATATTAACTTATCCTAGCAATACTAATTTTGGGCCAATCCATGATTGTGATCATTCAACCTTAAATCTAGTTGATAACTACCTAGACATAATCAACGCAAGAACAATAGTCTAAATAGAATGCATAGATAAAAAATTGGGGTTCCAATACAAATCTCCTTAAGGAGTTATGAATATTCTCCCCTAGAAAATCTCAAAACTATAATAAAAACTAAACACTCCAAAACATTCTCTCTTGTGTAATACATAAAGCATAAATATAAAACCCTAAAATCTAGGTCAAAACTCGTCCAACGCATCTTCGCCATTTTTCTCTAACTTGGGCTTGAAATCGGTTGTCTGTGATTTGACTGTCGATCGATGGAAAGTTTGAAACATCGATCGACCTTGGTCTCTTAACATCGGTTGACGCCAAGGTAGTGTCGTCAATCTACTTCTGTCGTGTACTCCGACTCTTCACCTATGGATTCTTCTCTTCTAAATGCTCCAAAATCTCCAAGTTTCTCCATATATCTCCAAAACTTACATGGACCTGTAAAGACTCTAAAACATAGTCTAGACACACATAATAGACCCTAGATAGAGCCTATAAAATGGTGTGCAACTGTTAATAAATAGGCTATATCAGTTATATCGAGCAATATGCAAGAAAGCTTTTGATAAAGTGATCATCAAAATGCCACTTAGCGATGCCTTAAAGGTTTCACAAGCAATCAAGAAATATATGAAAGACGCAGTATCACGAGGATTCAGTTAAACAGAGCATAGGATAATGATGGTATCCGAGGAAGTAAGCGGGTTTATTCAAGGAGAAATCCCAATAAAACTTCCTGATCCGGGTAGCTTTGTTCTAGATTGCACCATCCATAATGAGAGATTCCAAAGATCACTTTGTGATTAAGGCTCTAGTGTAAATTTGATTCCTTACTCAGTTACAATCTCCCTCGGGCAAACTCAATTTCAGTCTACCCGGATAACGCTCGTTTTAGCTGATAGATCCACTAGGATTCTAGAAGGTGTACTTGAAGATGTGCCCATTCTCATTAATGACTGATTTATACCTACAGACTTCATAGTGATAAAATATGAGCAATAACCCATAAATCCCCTAATTCTAGGAAGACCATTCCTGGTTACAGCCGGAGCGATCATTGATGTCAGAGAAGGACGCATATGTCTCAATATCAGAAAAATACCGATGATTTTTTATATAAAAAAGGTATTCAAGAAACCCTTTATCGATGGTCAAGCCTATTATATAGATTACCTTTATGAATTAGCTGAAGAGTCGTTTAAGGATATGTGATCTAATGATCCTTTGGGGAGAGCAATCACATCCCTAGAAAGCAAAATTTTTCCGTTGGATGATCGTGCCGAGGAATATGCGAGATTGATGGATTCCACCAGAGAAGTAATGCATGTGGACATCGAAGAAATCGACTTATCGCCTACCATCGATCGACATGCAGAGTCAACCGTCGAGCAATGGCGTTCAATTACTGAAGATTGGAGTAAGGTAAATTACCCAAGATTGAGCTTAAACCGCTCCCAGATATAATTAAATATGCCTTTATTAGTGAAAACTCTATCTTGTCATCATAAATTTTGATCTGAATAGCAGAGAGCAGGCACTTCTGCTTAACAAGTTGCGAAAACATTGCAAGGCTATCGGATACTATTTAGATGACATTCCAGGAATTTCCCCTAATCTGTGCATGCATAAGATACATAGGGAGAATGAATCGAAATCATCCGTTGAAAATCAAAGACGATTAAATCCTAACCTGAAAGAAGTAGTCAAGAAGGAAATCATGAAACTTTTGGAAGCATGTGTCATTTACTGAATGTCAGATAGTAACTGGGTCAGTCCAGCTCATGCTGTCCAAAAGAAAGGAGGAACTACAATGGTTAAGAATTAAAAATAAGAACTGATCCATATGAGAACTGTAACCGGGCAAAAAATGTGTATCAATTACAGGAAGCTAAACGCTGCCACGCAAAAGGATCACTTTCCTCTACCTTTTAACGGGCAGATGTTAGATAGCCTCGCATGCCATCAATACTATTGTTTTCTCGATGGGTATTCAGGATTTTTCCAGATCCCTATACATCCCAACTATCAAGAAAAGACCACTTTCACCTGTCTTTATGGAACATTCGCATACCGGAGAATGCCTTTCGTACTCTGTAACGGTCTTGCAACATTCCAGAGATGCATGATGTCTATATTCACTGACATGATCGAAGACTTCACGGAATTTTTCATGGACAATTTCTCAGTTTACGGTCCAGATTTCAAAACATGCCTGAATAATCTGTCCAAGGTGTTGGCGAGATGCGAAGAAAAGAATCTGGTCCTAAATTGGGAAAAGTGCCACTTTATGGTTAACTGTGGAATCTTTTTGGGACACAAGGTCTTAGAAGATGGTATTGAGGTGGACAGAGCCAAAATCGAAGTAATGACAGGTTTGTTACCACCCAAAAACGTGAAAGATGTAAGAAGCTTCCTAGGACATGCTTGATTCTTTAGGAGATTCATAAAAGATTTTATAAAAATTGCTAGACCTTATGTAAAGAAGTAAAGTTTGACTTCACACCCGAATGTCTGACAGCTTTCAACAAAATCAAATCGGCCCTCATGTCTGCTCCGGTTGTGCAAGCACTGGATTGTAGTTTACCTTATGAAATTATGTGCAACGCCAGCGATTTCACTGTGGGCGCTGTACTTAGATAGAGAAAGGATAGAAAGCTGCACGCTATATACGACGCTTGTATGACTCTTGATGATGCACAACACAGTTACGCTACAACATAAATAGAATTACTACATGTGGTGTTCGCTTTCGAGAAATTTTGTTCTTATCTAGTCGGTTCAAAAGTGATCATCCATACCGACCACGCCGCCTTGAGGTATTTAATGAACAAAAAAGATTCAATTCTAGACTTATAAGATGGATTCTCCTCTTACAAGAGTTCGACATAGAAGTCAAGGACAAGAAATGAGTAGAAAATGGAATCGCAGATCACCTATCTCGGATAAGAGTCAAAGATAACATCCCTATGCGATTTCATACCAACAAAAAACGTTTACCAAGCAGAATCGAATTTCATTGGTCATGTGCATCCGTCGCATGAAAAAGAGAATCGATCGATTGCCGCGAAGGACCATCGATCGATGAAGTCTCTGAAAAGAAGGACGAGATCATTATTCCACTCGATATAGATGTCAGATGCGATCCTTCGATTTCAAACAGTTACTCTCCCGGAGGTAGATGTTTAAATCGGGGGGGGGGTGTGCTTTGAATACCTCTGATAGACCCTGGTACGCAGATATAGTAAACTATCTTGCAGCTGACATAGAACCAGAACTCTTTAAAGGTTACCACAAAAAGAAATATCTGAAAGAAATCCGGAGATATCACTGGGATGAATCCTACCTCTACAAACATGGTTTTGATGGCATATACAGACGATGTGTTGCTGAAAGCGAAACATCAGATATTTTATATCATTGTCATGACAGTGTCAAAACTTCTACAAGCAGGTTTTTGGTGGCCAACTATGTTTTGAGATGTTCAAGCCTAAGTAGCAAAGTGCGACCTCTGTCAAAGGAGAGGAAAATCATCAACAGACACGAAATGGAACATAAATTCATACTTGAAGTTGAAGTGGTTGATTGCTGGGGAATCTACTTTATGGGTCATTTTCCTTCTTCGCACGGAAAAAGATACATATTAGTTTCTGTAGACTACGTGTCCAAATGGGTTGAAGCGATAGCCACTCTGAAAAATGACGCTGCTGTAGTCATCAAACTTTTCAAAAGCATAATCTTTCCCCGATTTGGAATTCCACGAATCGTAATAAGCGATAGTACCCACTTTATTAACATTTTTTTCAAAAAATTACTCAAGAAACATGGAGTTCATCATTGAGTAGCAACACCCTATCATCCTCAGACTAGCGGACAAGTAGAAGTATCCAACCGTCAAATCAAAGAAATCTTACAAAAGACGGTAGGATAAACCCGTAAGAATTGGGCTTTAAAAGTGGATGATGCACTATGGGCCTACCAAACCGCATTTAAGACACCGTTAGGGACTATCCCATTCCACTTAGTCTATGGAAAATCATGTCAGCTCCCAGTTGAGCTAGCGCTGATAGCATAGTGAGCCATCAAAACAACAAATTTTGATGCTAAACCCACTGCAGAAAGGAGACTAATCAAATTGAATGAACTGGACGAGATCACGCCTACGAGAAATCGAAATTGTACAAAAGAGAAATAAAGCCTATCAGGACAAGAAAATCATTTCTAGGAATTTCGTACATAATGACCGAGTACTCTTGTACAATTCTTGGTTGACTCTATTTCCCGGGAAATTGTGTTCTCGTTGGTCAGGAACCTTCACCTTGAAAGAAGTTACACGTTATGGAGAAATTTTTATGATTAACCCGAGAGGGGAGGACTTCACAGTAAATGGGAAAAGAGTAAAGTATTACTGAACTAAAGCTGAAATTTCGCATTGCTAATCCATTCATTTAGAGACGCCAAATCCGGGTTGATAAACTCAATTTTCTCGCTGAGTGGGAGGAAACCCACTTGTAAATATTTAGACTTTAAAAGCTTTTTAACAAATTTAGAAAAATAATAATATAATAATAATAATATATACACAATAAAATATTAATAAATAAAATAATATATAAATATAACAAATATACAATATGCACGTGATTTTTTTAAAATTGAAATAGGAGGCACACAAATGACCCATCAGGTTGCTCTGTTAGGGCTGCTCTGCAGTAGAACTTCAGTTTGTACTGTTTTCTTCATGAATCCATCCAAGAGACTCCTAACCTAATTGAAAACTGTAATGAATCGAAAAGGACTAAAAAGACTCGATAAACCCATGAAAACAAATTACAAAACTTATATAAATTGTGCCAAAAACACAATATATCGATGTCCAAGTGCTGATGATGTTATTGTCTTAACCTGAGATTTAGGTGTCGGCTTGGTTTATGTTATGCCTTATTTTTTAAGACTTCTATCTTTCGGCATTGTGTGTGTTTGTAAGAATTTGATTTAATTAAGTTTTTGCTTTGAGGATGAATGTTAAGGAGCACTAGAACTTACACCAACTTCTTTGCTCTCAGATGATGGATAGTCTGAGAGATGCTTACAGCAATTGGATTTATGTTTTTTCCTCTTGGCTTTAATTGTGGTTTCGGACGGTCCTGAAACACGAAAATCAGTTTGGAAATTATGGGAACCGAAATTTTCACTGTTGAATTTAGTTAATGGAGGGAAGCCAATATTCTTGACTTTCCTTGAGGACCCAGATTCCCTGCGTAAACACAAGAATACGAAAAAGTGACAATAACAAAATATCGTAAGATTGCACAAAGGCGTTTTTATTTATTAATATGAAATATAGTTTACAGAGTTTCACCGATAACGTGATGGACAAGAATTCATCAACAATGGAGAACAAGAGAACAAACCAGTAAAACGTTCTAAGTATTGGACTCGCTAGTCTAGCCACCTAACTCATGAGGTCTCCTAAAGCTAACATCAAATTTCTAATGTCTAATTTTCGAATCCCCTTTGCTCCTCGACTTGTCTTTTCTTATATATGCTTTTTAGGTCAGTCGTCTTTCCTTTTCTTCCCCTGATTCAAGTTTATCTCTTTGCGAAATCTTCCTTATCCTCTTGATATTCATGTTTATCCTAGAAACTTGACTTTTTTTCCACTTTTCTTCTACGAAAATCAAGCAAACCATCATTATAGTTCGGGCTCATTCTAGTCTAAAATGTTAAGGTATATTTTGCCGCGTTTTAGACCAACTCGAGCCGTTTTTGACTTAAGCATTTTTACGATTTCTTTCGGAGAAATCACTTTTCATACGATTCTGGTGCCCATAACGTTGGTTCCATGAGAAAGTAAAACAACCCATATAGTCAGGATAACAATGGTGTCTAGTTCACCGTTACCATTTTATGAGTGATTTGAAATTTTACGAGAAAACATGTCTTTTCTAATTTTATCATAAATTTTCAACAGTAACTTCGATTGTGACGAAACATGAGATAGTTCGGTCAAGACTCGAAGGGACGAGCAGCGAGGGTGAGACAAGTTGAGGCGTCGTGGTCGTCTTCTGGCAAGGAGGCGAAGAAGAGGCCTGGTCACCTATTGGCGATGAGCCGTCGAAGAGGCCTAGAAGAGGCCTAGTCGCCTGCTGGCGACGAGCCGTCAAAATCAAAATCAAAGAGGCCTAGTCGCCTGCTGGCGACGAGCAATCGAAGAGGCCTAGTCGCCTGCTGGCGACGAGGTGTGGCCTCTTGCTAGCGATAAGGCGTGGTAGGGGATGTGGATGAAAGAGCATGGTCTCAGCCTCTCCACGATGTTCATAGCATCGTGTACTTCTTCTTGCTTTGAAGTTTATCCCTCAACATTTTCCTAAAGTTATTTCGAACAACTTTCTTGAAGGATAGTGTAGTAAACTTGGAAGTTGATTTTGAGATTACCGAGTTTGACCCCAACAGTTAGCCCCCCCGCTCGTAAGTTTCGAGCGTGATTCTTGCGAGCTAGTGATACGCAGTTAATCGGAATCTACGGCAAGGAATGTGATTTTCCTTTTCTTGAAAAGTTTTGTCGATTATTTTATTTCGGAGACTTTTTCATCCCTATAAGTATTGATCCTTCATTCTCCATTCATTCCACACTTTCTCAGCTTTTCAATTTCTCTCTACTTTTATTTTCTCGAGAGCTTCTCTAAACTAAGATATCTTCCTCTCACGATGAACAAAGAAGACATGAATGTGACACCCGATCAGAAATGACCGGAAATGGCACGGTCGATGCTCCCTGGAAGCCAATCCAAGGTTCCTGGAATACTTCCGAGTTCCCTAGACTAGTGATCATAAAACACCAACGTTCATATTGGTCATCGGCCCAGGCTTTTCAACCCGACCGAGCAAATACCCGATAGTTGGTTCGTCCGGACAAGGACTAATATCATATGGAACCCGTATTTTAAAAACATTCTTTATAAATTATATATTTATTCATTCAAAAGCATCTTACAAAAATGTTATAGATTAACCTCAAGGTTTTCGGAAAACAATATTTATACATAAGATTGATTAAAACTACTTTGCAAGGATAATAAAACTACCGATGACTAATGAAGTTCCTTCCCGTCCTAGAGTAAAGGTCTCCCGCCTACTGGTTACCTGCATCACAAACGAGAAATGAGTAACTAGTTTACTTAGTGTGTCTAATCCCGCACCCCCAATACATATTAATAGTATCCCGAGCAGTCGACATCATTTGAATGCAGAGGAAATATATTCCTTAAATATTGTATATATATAAGGCATATCATTCCATCGATGTGAATCCTATCTTAAACATCACCTCCATGTCACCTGCCATTCACTCATATATAAACACAATATATATATACTAGACCCAATTAACCACAAAGGCTAACCGAGCCTAGTGAGTTACCATTACCATCATCCTCGAACGCCCTTATGAACATTTGAGACTGAATCGTCATGCAGTACATGGCCTCTAGGGTGCTACCCCATCATCGTGTCTTCATGCCTTGTTCTATTTGCACGAACAAGTCACGGTAATGCGTAGACTTTAGGGAGGGTGAATATGATAAGACTTCACTTGATTCTTCTTTACATATGTAATTATATACTTATAAATATTAATATTTGAGAACAAGTACTAAGGCTTGGGAAAACCTCAAAGAATTATTCTTAGTAATTCTTTAGTGTTTACACAAGGCAAACACTTCATAATTAAATATAGATCAAGAGACCATACTTAATCAACCAACCATTCTTAGTACACAATCATACTACTCCTTCATAACTCATTAACATCTATCTAGTATCACCTTTGAATCCATGAGATTGGCTAAGGAAGACTAGAATCGATCTCAAGCTAAACGTTCGCCACTTTATGATCACTCCTAAAACATAATGAAGAAAAGGCATGATCCGGCTGGTCCGATCACCCTCTTCGACCATCTGAGTTCAAAACAGAATGGTTGGAACATAATGTTCATTAGTATGGTTCAGCCCCACTGTTCAAGATTCAGGGCAGCTACTAAGAAAATTTCAGAGCAGGTTCATTTCAGTTCAAACAGAAATTAAACTAATCACAGTTCATATCAGATCGGTTAAGTTCAGCTAGAACAGTGCAGACTAAATCAGTTTAGCTTGGCTGTTTAAGAGCAGACCACAAGCTAAACAAATACTAAACCTAACTTTGGTTTTTGCTAACTGATATGGACATGATAAACATCTCATACAGCTTGTTCAAATCAAAACTGTTCTTAATCAAGTAGCTAAGCGTACCGGTTTTACTCAAAGCTAGATGAATTCGATTTCACTCTTCCTTGATGATGATCACGACTTATCCTTTAGATAAGAGAAACCCATGATGAATTCATGATCATAACAGAGCTTAGGTTTTATCCCAGACATGAAGCTTTACTAAAACTGATCTTAACAGAATCATAAAACCTTACAAATTAAAATAAAAGAATCAAGTCATGGGGTGCTCTCAACTCCAAGATGAAGTCACGACCAATCTTCAGTTATTACATACACCATACTTTACTGATTCAATACATAAGATGGTGAGAAGGTTCACCCATGCTCTAGTTTAATTCTCTGATTTTTCTATAATTTTTCTCTGATTTTTCTGTCTGAATTTTCTCTCTTCTCTCTGATTTTCTCTTAAATTTCAATGGTTTTTACTGCAGGTTCTGAACGACCATAAGGAGAGAAGAAGGTGTTTTATATCATAAGAGGTGGCTTCATCTGAGGTTTCACTTAACTCCAAGAAAGTCTAAGAGAGGATATGTGGAGAGCTGCTTCATGATTCTCAGCAGCAAGCTGCTGTCCTTTCGTTCTCATGAAGAAATATTCTCAGCCACATGATTTATTTTAATTTACTAAGCAGGCAAGAGAGCAGGATGTTAGGTGCATGGCATGTGACAGATTAATGAGAAAGCAAGCAGACTAGTTGGTGAAGGTATTAGACAGATTAACTTGTCAATATTTTAGGACATTTTTCGACTAAAATTTCTCGTCCTTCGATTCTCGTCCTGCTTTCGACACTGCTTGACTAGCTTAAATAAAATTTGAACAACATAATTAATACTCGAACAGACTATCAATGGGAGGCCTATCGACTACACGACAGTCCCGTCGAGACATTAATTCACCGTGTCGATTTTATTTTTAAATCTGATCATCCAATCTCCAAGCTGGTCTTAGTTAATTTTCTCGACCAAAATTATATCTTCTTGATGGTTATTACATTATTCCCACCTCAAAAGATTTCATCCTCGAATTCTCAAAACATAGATGTACACACTTTACTAGACAATGGAGTCTCTAAACTTATACTCATCTGCTTGCGTCAAAACAACTGATGTTTGGTTCCTCAAATATTTGAACTTACAAAATTTTCAGATTCTCCAATCTTTTGATATGGTTCTCACCTATCCGCAAAGGACCTTTAGGATAGGCTAAATTGAGTTGCCAGTTTTCGGGTTTCAGTAGTGCTATTGAATCTGATATAAACTTACACAACATCGCCTCACGGATTTTCAATGGTATGTCTGAAAGAAGCTCTGGTCAATAGATAACCTTTCAAACTCTGATAAACTCATTATACGGTACAGATCAATATAACAAAACGCCGATTTTCCTAATTCTTACAAGCAATCCTTTCTCTTATGAGCAAACACTTTCAAGGTAACCAATTCTTTACAGCACATAACTCTCATATATTGTGGTCTGCACACTTCTTTTGATATCCTTGAGTCTCTGCATACCATCACTTCCGAAACTTTTCTATCTGCGTTTCTCTCATATAAACATCATGAAAATGTGGGATATTAGGTGATGTGCATTATGTGAATGTAACATCTCGGGTGTCAACTTGATTAACGGTGCAACAATCAAACAAAAACATGCACGATCAATCACGCTAACATGATTTAGACCAAGGGTTCTACTCTCAAATACACACACTCACCCATTCCCAAAATAATTTTTCTTAAGTTTCTATTCACCTCTAATCTATCTGAGAACGTCTTCATAATCTTCTGAAAAACTCAATATCTCTGATGTTTCTCATTGCCAAGTCTGGTTCCATTGCTTTCATATTTGTTTATTCTGTCCAGCAACTAAGGACCCAACAAGGCCGTCTATTCAAGCTTTATTCACCAATTGAGTACTCTTGTACGTCGACTCCAGACTTTTTGTATTGATACATCCTCTGATATGTTAACAACCTTGGGATTTCCATTTGCCTTATGGTCATACCTTTTCTTTCATTCATCAATCTCCCTCGGGTTCTCTTTTCTAATCCGCATGCTTAACTACTTCAGGTAGGACTTGGGTTCCTTCTCCCACATTTCCTCTTACTGAATTTGTACATGGCACAATTCTCATACTATTCTCTGAAATTCCCTTACATGTTTTCCTTAAGTTCCCATTCTTCATCTGAGTTCCTCAGATATAAACGAGTAAGCCATCTTGAGTACTACTTGCAATCTTGAAGACTCTTCACTCTCTCCTTATAAGGGCAGCCAAATTCTTCTTCATGAATCTTGAGATCTTTCTCAGTATTGACAGGAATTTTCCTCTCCTCTAAGCATTAACAACTAAATTTTCTTTTCGTAGGCTTCTTTGATCATTGAACACTTGCATCCTTTCTCCATACTGAAATGGTTGCGAAATTTGATCTGCAACAAAACTGCAGCCAACTCCATCTCGTGCATCCCATAATTTACCTTATCCTTGTTTAGCTCTCTTAATGCATAGAAGATTACCCTATCATCTATCATCAGCGATCCCTAAGCCAACACACAATACATCCATGCAATAGTATATGTCTGGTTAGGCTCATGAAAATATAAGATATGTGTAGACGTAGAGACTTCCTCCAGCTGATTGCTCACTTCATCAATCCTTTTACTCCATTCAAAGGTAAAGCCATGCTCAGTAGATCATCTCAGCGTTTGATATGGTTTCTAACTCTTGAACAACCTTCTGATGGTAACTGGCCAATCCAAAGAACTTCGAATCTCAATAACAGAGATTGAACACGACCATTGTGTAATGGTACTGCTCTTTTCGAAATATGCATAAACTCTTTGTTCTAACATTCACTGTCTTAAGAATCTAACTTCAAATTACCAGAAGCAACATTTACTAAATCTTGAAGTGTCCATCGAGCGTCCTTGAAATAAAACTGCACCATGCGACCGATCTTAACCACTTTTCAATTCTAGAACTTGATACTTGACCCTGATGGTCACGTCCTTGAATTAACTATAGTCAAACATAACCGCAAACTCTAGTTCTTCTTCTTTAACACTTACATGGGTACACTCCAAGGCAAAGAACTAAATCGAACGAAACCTTTCTCCAAACAAATCTTCTATCTGCTACTTTGCTCGATTAGAACAACTTGCGCAGATATCTAGGCTATTAAAGAGAATCCAAGTTCAAGATGACTACTGAATAGGTTACTTTTAGATGTTGACAATCCTTCCACAACGATCATACTGTCCTTGCTTTTAGTTCAACGATCATACTGTCCTTGCTAGCCACAACCATCAAAAACTCAGGGTCCTCGGTCTTGATCTGTTTGAAACGTCCAACCAAAATAATCCCCATCGCCTTTCTTGATTCATTACCTGGCATTTTATCTGAACCTGATAGCCTTCAGACAGTCTGAATGCCATGAACAAGCTTCATTGGCAGTAAAATCTCTCTTAACATACACATCATACTCTATCATCTCCTTAAAGCTCTTAAGCACTACAGTCTTTGGTTACTCTGAAGGTTTGGGATAAATCCCCGAAGAAAGTCCTCTTGATCATTAATAAATCATGCAAACCTTAATGAATGAATTAGATTCACTTGAGTTCAAAATTTTGGCAGAAACATCTCATTGTACCAACTCTATAAGCTGAATCTTCAATCTGTCCTGTGCTTTGAGTAGAAAATAGTACTTTTTGAATTCTTGATAGAAATCTGTGTAACTTGAAGTAACATTCCTAAAATGACGCTTGGCGCTTAACGACCAACTCACTGCATCCTTCTTGATGTTGTATGCTTCAATATCTTTCTTGCAAGTCATGGAACAATGGGCTATGTCCGTCGTTTTGCTCCCCGTGTTGCATTCAAAATCTTCCTTAATCCAAAGTCTACACCAAATGGTTTAGTCCTTCCTCGTTATCTTGTGATCCCAACTTCTTTATCTTCTTCACATACATCAAGATGTCTCGTTGCAACGGAATGGTTCTGGTGGGCCATCGTCTTATACTAAAGTTGAACCATCTCCGCCACCAATGCTAAGGTTGAAACAAATGCTGAATCAGTCAGGCTTGTACAGCTCTGGTTCTGGTACGTTTGAGAATAAGCTGAATAGACTTTAACATCCAGAAGAACATATACATTTGGGTGATCATGTGCAGTGGAATCTCAAGACACTGATTCATCACAAACAAAGTCCACTTTATCACTGATAACACATAGGTCCATATATGTGTTTGATGTGTCGACTCTGTCCCATAAGTCCCTCTAAAGGATCGATATCCACACTAGAACTTGAAAGGAAGGTAGGAAAGGATGACAATACAGACTCTGAGCATGATGGAAATGAACCAAAGAATGATGGTAACAATCCCGAGCATGACGTTAGGAAACTCAAGCATAATGATAGCTAACCCGAGAGGTCAAAATCAGTAGATACACTCTACCCCGTCGAGCTTGCCTTGGTGCATCTGCTATGAAAAATAACGGTAAGGTAACTACCAATGACTATCTATCCTAAGATGAAGGAACCAGCCAGCATATCCTAGTTATCCATGCAACTCATTTTGACTCGAAAAACATTTGAAAAAAATCCCAATAAAGCATCATATAACCATGCTCTGATGACCGGAAATGGCACGGTCGATGCTCCCCGAAAGCCGATCCAAGGTTCCTGGAATACTTCCGAGTTCTTTAGACTAGCAATCAGAAAACACCAACGTTCATATTGGACATCAACTGAGGCTTTCCAACCCGACAGAGCAAACGCCCGATAGGTTGTTCGTCCGAACAAGGACTAATATCATATGGAAACCGTACTTTAAAAACATTCTTTATAAATTATATTTTTATTCGTTCAAAAGCATCTTACACAAATGTTATAGATTAACCTCGATGTTTTCGGAAAACAATATTTATACATAAGATTGACTAAAAATACTTTGCAAGGATAATAAAACTACCGCCATCTAATGCTGTTCCTTCCCGTCCTAGAGTAAAAGTCTCCCGCCTACTGGTTACCTGCATCACAAATGAGTCATAAGTAACTAGTTTACTCAGTGAGTGTAATCCCGCACCCCCAATACATATTAATTGTATCCCGAGCAGTCGACACCATTTGAATGCAGAGGAAATATATTTCTTAATTGTTGTATATATATATATATATAAGGCCTATCATTCCATCGATGTGAATCCTATCTTAAACATCACCTCCATGTCACCCACCATTCAATCATATATAGATACAATATATATACTAGACCAGATAAACCACAAAGGCTAACGAGCCTAGTGAGTTAGCATTACTATCATCCTCGAACGCCCTTATGAACATTCGAGACTTCATCGTCATGCAGTACACGGCCTCCAAGGTGTTATCCCATCATAGTGTCTTCATGGCCTTGTTCCATTCGCAGGACCAAGTCACGGTAGTGCAGGGACTTTTGGGAGGGTGAATATGATAAGACTTCACTTGATTCTTGTTTACAAATTTAATTATATACTTATAAATAATTGTATTTGAGAACTACTAAGGCTCTGGAAAACCTCAAAGAATTATTCTTAGTAATTCTTTAGTGTTTACACAAGACAAACACTTCATAATTAACTATAGATCAAGAGACAATACTTAATCAATCAACCATCCTTAGTAAACAATCATACTACTCATTTATAACTCATTAACATCTATCTAAACTCACCTTTGAATCCATGAGATTGTCTAAGGAAGACTAGACTCGAGCTCAAGCTCACTTTATGATCACTCCCAAAACAGAATGTAGACAAGGCATGATCTGGCTGGTCCGATCACCCTCTTCGACCATCTGATTTCAAAACAGAATGGTTGGAACATAATGTTAATTAGTCTGGTTCATCCCCACTGTTCAAGATTCAGGGCAGCTACTAAGAAAATTTTAGAGCAGGTTCGGTTCAGTTCAGTTCAAACATAAATTAAACTAATCACAGTTCATATCAGATCGGTTAAGTTCAGCTAGAACAGTTCAGACTAAATACAGTTTAGCTTGGCTGCTTAAGAGCAGACCACAAGCTAAGCAAATACTATATCTAACTTTGGTTTAGGCTAACTGATATGGACATGATAAGCAACTCAGACAGCTTGTTCAAATCAAAACTGTTCTTAATCAAGTAGCTAAGCGTACCGGTTTTACTCAAAGCTAGATGAATTCGATTTCACTCTTCCTTGATGATGCTCAGGCCTTCTCCTTTAGATCAGATAAAACCATGATCGATTCATGATCAGAGCAGAGCTTAGGTTTTATTCCAGACATGAAGTTTTACTAAAACTGATCTTAACAGAATCATAATACCTTACCGATTAAAATCAAAGAATCAAGTCATGGGGTGCTCTCAACTCCAAGATGAAGTCACGACCAACCTTTAGTTATTACATACACCATAATTTACTGATTCAAGACATAAGATGGTGAGATGGGTCAGCCATGCTCTAGTTTAAATCTCTGATTTTCCATAATTTTCTCTGATTTTCTCTGTCTGAGTTTTCTCTGAAATTTCCATGGGTTTTACTGCAGGTTCTGAACAACCAGAAGGAGAGAAGAAGGTTTTTTATATCATAAGAGGTGGCTTCATCTGAGGGTTCACTTAACTCCAACCAAGGCTGAGAGAGGACATGTGGAGAGCTGCTCATGATTCGCAGCAGCAAGCTGCTGTCCTTTCCCTCTCATGAAGAAATCTTCTCGGCCACATGATTTATTTTAATTTACTAAGCAGGCAATAAATCTGGCTGGTAAGTGCATATCATGTGACAGATTAATGAGAAATCAAGCAGACTAGTTGGTGAAGTTATTAGACAGATTAACTTGTAGATAATTTTGTAAATTTTTTGACTAAAATTTTGCGTCCTTCGAATCGCGTCCTGCTTTCGACTAAGCTTGATTAGCTTAAATAAAATTCGAACAACATAATTCAAACTTGACCAGAACAATAAATGGGAGGCCTTTCGACCACACGACAGTCCCGTCGAGACATTAATTCACCGGTTGATTTTATTTTTAAATCTGATCGTCCAATCTCCAAACTGGTCTTACTGACTTTTCTGAACCAAAAATATATCTTCTCGAGAGTTAATACAATGACGCTGAGATGGGTCATGACCTTCATGCGAGTTCATCGAGTTCTCCCATTTTTGGTGTTGTTCTGAATCATGTGGCTAAGTTTCTCTATTTTCTGGATGATATGACTCGTCTTGATGCCGATTTGGAGAGTTTCACTCACATTGATCCGTGTTGGGGTCAAAAACGGTTATCTCGAATTAACAACTAAGATTACCACTTCTAGAAGAAACTTATCGAAAGAGTAATTTAGAAACAAACAAAAAAAACACCTCGACACCATATGGTTACCTAGAATGTACAAACCAAGGTCGCCATATGAAAACCTGGCCTTTAACGAACCGAGTCGCCATATCGCGACCTGCACTTGCAAAGAACGGGTCGCCATATGGAGACCCACACACGCAAGGTCCGGGTCGCCATATGGCGACCAAGACCCACACAGTCCTGGCTGCCATATGGCCACCTAGACTCTCCGAGTCCGGGTCACCATATGGCGACCTTGACCCACAGAGTCCGGGTTGCCATTTGGCAACCTAGGCCCACACAGTCCGGGTTGCCATATGGCGACCTAGACCCACACATTCCGGGTCACCATATAGCGACCTAGACTCTCCGAGTCAGGGTTGCCATACGGAGACCTAGACATACACAGTCCGGGTCACCATATGGCAACCTGTCCTTTCAAAGACCACACCTATTGTCTTCTCTCTCAAATCATTATCAAAATTCTCTTCGTTTCGTCTCAATTGGAGTTACCGTTGGAACTTTACGATAAAAACCTCGAAGACTCATTTTCCCTAACAAAGTTCATGGTTATCGTATAAACGGCAACAGTTAACTCAGCACCATAAGTTGTCTAGACTATACGAGAAGTGTAAACCTCCTTGCTAAAGTGACGTCGTATCACTAAACATTCATTCGAAGAAGTCATAAAACATTTAAGTCGAAATACGGCCCAAAGAGGCTTAAAACGCGGCTAAAGATCCACTTGCGATTCCATACTAAATTGAGCCCAACAATGTTATTATGGCGTATCTTTATTCGCAGAAGAAGATAAGTCTCGCAAAATTGGAAGGTAAATGTCGAGTTTCCAAGATAATGATGAAGATCGAGATAAAAAGGAATGTTTCCGCGAAGAGATAAACTCCACCTAAGGGCAAGAAAGGAAGGAGGAACCGACCCAGAAGGCATATATAATGGGAGCTACAGCTGAAGGATCAAAATATTTAGACGTAGAATAAGTCTGGTAGCTTGGAAGAATTTAGAATATAGGCGGCGGCGTATTCGAAACTTTACTTAGATTCTTCTCCAATATTTATTCTGAGATTCTCTCTGTTATCTAGATTCTACTCGTTTTGTTCTTCAGAAAAATCTGTAGCTTTGTTCTTATCAATCAATAAAACGCCTCTGTGCAACTTGCTATCGATATTCTGGTATCTCTTTGTTCTTCGTTTTCGTGTGTTTACGCAGATAAATTGGGACTTCTAAGAAAGTCGGGTCCTCTTGGATTTCCTTAATTTATGGAATTCGACAGTGTCGATTTGGTTCCCACAGGTTAGCGCTAGAAGGAGGGGGGTCGGATTCTCTAACTAAAAAATCACCAAACGACTTAGAAACGATATGCCTAACAAAACAGACGGCGACATCATCTCCTTCAAGGAGATAAACAACCAACTCGGTCAAACCTCTCAAAGATATCCTTGTTGTCGAGTTAACAGTCCAGAATATCAAACTCGCAAGGATATTGGTCGACACAGGAAGCTCGGCCAATATGATCTTCAAAAACACCCTTGAGAGATTAGAAATCTATCCATCCGAAATCACGGAAGACCCAAACCCGGTAACAGGACTCTGGGGAGAGGCTACCATTACTCTCGGCACAATCAACCTCTCGGTTAGAGCCGGCAGCATAACAAAAATCTTGGAGTTGCTGGTCATCGACATCGATCAACCCACAGATCGTAGGAACCCCGTGGCTGAATTCTATGCAGGCTGTTCTGTCAACATACCACATGTGTCTCAAAGTCCCAGCCCTTCGCGGAATCGAGACAATCTGTGGGAATAGAAAAATTTCACAAGTCTATTTTCCCGCAGAACTAAAACGAAAGGGCTCCTCATTAGAGACTCTTCTAACAAGAAAAGGAAGTCATCTGTTGATGACAATGTTTTAGGACCAAACAAAACAGAAATCTTTTGGCAGTCGCGAGTAGCCGAAGCACTCGAGGGAAAACGGGAACCAACCTGCGAACCCGTGGTCTCATTATGCCTCGACAAAGCATTCCTAGACTGATGCGTTGAAATCGGCGCTAATCTTCGCGAGTCCTTAAAAACGGAGCTTGTCGCCTGTTTAAAAAAGAACGTAAACACGTTTGCGTGGGCTGCGAAAGACATGCAAGGGATTGACATCAACTTTACATGTCACGAACTTAACGTCGATCCAACTTTCAAACCAGTCAAACAGAAATGATAAAAGTTGGGTCCTGAACGGGCCTCCGCAGTTAACGACGAGTTTGAAAAACTCCCCAAAGTTGGATCCATAACAGAGGTATGGTATCCTGACTGGCTCGCTAACCCATTCGTCGTCAAAAAGAAAAACGGCAAAAGGCGAGTCTGCGTCAATTTTACCGATATCAACAAAGCGTGTCCAAAGCATAATTTCCCACTGCCTCACATCGATCGACTGGTCGAAGCAACGGCAGGAAAAAAACTATTTTCATTCATGGATGCTTTCTCCGGGCACAATCAGATCATAATGAACCCCGATGGTCAGGATAAAACTGCGTTCATAATCGACAGCAGTAATTACTGTTATAGAGTAATGCCGTTCGGCCTTAATAACGCTGGTGCAACTTATCAGCGACTAGTTAACCGAATGTTTTCCGAACAACTCGGAAAAACTATGGAAGAATACATTGAAGACATTCTCGTAAAGTATCTTGAGGAGCTAGACCATGTCAACCATCTCCAAGAATGGTTTGAGAGGTTAAACCTACATAACATGAAACCAAACCCGGCAAAGTGCAGATTCGCAATAGCTGCGGGAGAATTTCTGGGATACCTCGTTACCTTTCAGGGAATCGAGGCTAATCCAAAACAGATCACCACAGTGATTGAGATGGCATCTCCAAGAACAAAGCGAGAGGTACAGAGGTTAACAGGTAGAGTCGCGGCACTCAATCGTTTTATCTCGCGAGCAACGGATAAATGCTTAGCTTTTTACGACACATTGAAAGAGAATAAAAATTTCAAATGGACCGAGGAGTGCGAGAAAGATTTCCACCAGCTGACGCACTACCTGGCCACTCCTCCGGTGTTCGCAAAACCCGTAAAAGGGGAGCCTTTGTTTCTGGATATTTCAGTATCCATAACGGTCGTAAGCGGAGTTCTCATCCGAGAAGAGTGAGGCGAAGAAAAGCCCATCTTTGACGTAAGTAAAACCCTGCTAGACGCAGAGACGTGTTACCCGCTAATGGAAAAAAATAGCTCTCGCGGTCGTGATGTCAGCCCAAAAACTAAGGCCTTATTTCCAATCCCATACAATCGTGGTACTCATATCATTTCCGCTGCGGAAGATCTTGCATAGCCCCAGTCAATCTGGAGGGTTAGCAAAGTGGCCATTCGAGCTAGGCGAATATGATATCGAGTATCGAGCGAAAGCTTGAGAAAAATCGCAGGTGCTTGCTGACTTCTTGATAGAGCTTCCCACAGGGTGCACGGCGAACAAAGAGCCGGACTCGACCTGGACACTCCATGTCAACGGATCTTCATCCAAATAAGGCTCCAGAGTCGGAATCCGACTAACTTCACCGACAGGGGAAGTACGAGAACAATCATTTCGACTAATTTTCCAAGCGTCCTACAACGAAGCCGAATAAGAAGCCCTCATCGCCGACATACGACTGGCTCGCCGCCGGAAAATATGCAATATCCACGCATACTGTGACTCGCAGCTGGTAGCAAATCAGTACAGAGGAGAATACGAGGAAAGAGATGAAAGAATGGACGCCTACTTGAAGGTTGTCCAATACTTAACCCAAAGTTTTGATCAATTCGCTCTAACACTAATCGCTCGCGCGGAAAATAGCTAGGCAGATTCCCTGGCCGCACTAGCGTCCTCCTCGTCCTCCTCGGATCCAGGTCTAAGCAGGGTAATCCCTGTGGAATTCATAGAGCGTCCTAGCATTGGACCGCCCATCGTCATAAACCTGATTGATTCACTCGACGGCGATGCCGAAGTCCATATCCAGGCAAAACAAGACTCCGATAAATCCGAGTACGGATTCGACAAAACATGGACATAGACAATCCCTTACGTATATCGCCGATGGGAAACTCCCAACAGACAAGTGGGCAGCCCAAAAGGTTAAAACCTAATCCGCATGATATGTCTTGGTGGACGGAGAACTATACAAGTGGAGACTTTCTGGGACACTCATGACCTGTGTAGAAGGAAGGAAAGCACAAAGAATAATGGAGGAGGTCCACTCTGGATCTTGCGGAAATCACTCTGGTGGAAGGTCCCTCGCATTCAAAATCAAACGCCACAGACACTACTGGCCAACAGTGATCAAAGATTGCGAGAAAATTGCGCAAAAATGCTAAAAATGCGAGAGGCACGCCCCTACTATCCATCAGCAGGCAGAGGTCCTCTCATCGATCTCGGCACCGTATCAATTCATGTGATGGACGGTGGACATAGTCGGACCTATGCATAGTTCAAAGCAAAAATGTTTCCTGTTGGTCTTAACGGATTTTTTCTCAAAATGGGTCGAAGCAGACTCCTACGCAAGCTTTAAAGACGCCCAGGTCGAAAGCTTTGTATGGAGAAACCATACGTCTACGCAAGCATTAAGGTATGGGAGAAGAATGGTTGGGACAGTAAAATGGTAAAAAGATCACTCGGTAAAGAGAAGAGTTACCATACGCCTATCCAAGGGTATTTACCCTTATCCATCCATGGGAAGGAAGAAAGGATCAGCCTTGACAGGCTGGGACAACTCGAAAGTAACCAGCATCTAGTCAAAGATGCTAGATACCACTTGAATGGCTCTCCTTCCTCTTGATTCAAATTAGGCGCTCCTACCCTCATCCTTGACCACATGATCCATCCTTTGTTTCTGAAAACCGTGTAACCTCTACTCTATATATTTGTAATCTCATCTTAATGAATAAATCAGACAGTTCATAATCCTCTCTTAGACTTCTAATCATGATTACATTTTAGACTTGTTCTTTGGTTAAACCTTCTTCCTAATCTCTAGACTATCATCAAACCTATGATTATCCAAAATATTTTATGGTATCAGAGCAAGGTTCCTCATAATCTGGGTCTGATTCACATCAATACTCAAGACTATTAGATCTCATACTTTGTCCAAGACAATCAAGATGGAAAACAACAAGGTGTGCTTCCGGTTACACTCAAGGGAGGAAACTACCTCCTATGGTCTTGGTTGGTGAAGAATGTTGTGGGAAGTAAGGGTTTGTGGGGACATATCACGTCTGATGAAGCTTCAAAATTCAATACTGAGGATGAAAATGATGAGGATGATCTCACAAGCGAGGAGGACAAGTGGTTGCAAGAAGACATGCTGATTATGTCTATTCTCCAAAGCTCGTTGGATCCCTCAATCTTGGAGGCATATAGCTACTGTGAGAAGGAAAAGGATCTTTGGGATACACTCAAGAAGGTGTATGGGAACATCTCAAACCTGAGTAGGGTTTTTGAGGTGAAGAGGGCAATCAACAATCTGGTTCAAGAAAACATGGAGTTTACAAGGCACTTGGGAAAGTTTAGAGCTTTATGGTCGGAGCTGGAGATGTGGAGGCCAAACACTACTGACCAAGATGAGCTGAATGAGAGAAGATAGCAAGATAAGGTCTTTGGAATCTTGCTGACCCTAAATCCACTCACAATGATCTTTTCAAGCACATATTTACGGATGGAAAACTTCCGGATCTAGAGGATGTATGTGCCCAAATTCAGAAAGAGCAAGGGTCTCTTGGAATATTTGGAGGTAAAGGAGAGCTCTCTCTAGCCAATCAAGTTCAAGTTCCTCAAGCAAACAGAGTCATGCACAACCAGTTTGAAGAGAGGAAGTTCAATGGAACATGTGATCATTGTAAGAGGCATGGACACAAGAAAAGTCAGTTCTGGATACTACATCCACACTTAAAGCCGACTAAGTTCATGAAGGACAAGGATGCAAGAGCTCACCTCTCCTATGGAACCAGTGAGCAATATGGGACAAGTGCTGCGGGTACCTCAAAGCAGATCAACGAAGGAGATGGACAAGAGATGGTGGCCATGTCAACATAAACCACTCAACCAAGTAACCAGAGGTTCAAGGAATATGACTTGATTCGGAGATAGACATTCATGCTCTAATCAAGATCTTCAAGGACAATGGTAACACCCTTGGGTATTCTTTTGATGCATCCTTGGTTAGAACTGGTAGTATTGATCACTCTAGGGCTGATTATGACCAAAATAATCATCTAGATCAGCCTAGGATTGCACATGAACCAGCTAAAAGTTGTCATTCACATAATGCTTGCAATATGTCTAAACCTTTGATAATTGACTCTGGTGCATCCCATCATATTGTTAGTGATCCTATACTTACTAAATATATTGAATCTGCTCATGGTCATGTAATGATAGCTAATGGTGAGAAGGTCCCATTTAAGGGAGTAGGTAATCTAAAATTGTTTGGTAAAGAATCTAGGGTCTTATACATTCCTAACTTCACTTCAAACTTTCTATCCGTGAAAAAGTGTACTTCTGAATTACAATGCAATGTGATCCTTAGCCCTAATGATGTGAAGTTTCAGGATATTGAGAGCAAGAGACTAATTCGGAAAGGAATAACCAAGGGAGACTTATATATGCTAGAAGATCTTACTCATGTTCCTGATTATGTTTACTCATTTATTTCTGCTTCTATGTTGAATAATGATGCCTTGTGGCATGCTAGACTAGGGAATCCTCATGTAAGAGCTTTGAACTTGATGTTTCCAGGTGTGGTGTTTAAAAATAATGAGTGTGAAGCTTGCATTTTAGGCAAGCATTGTAAGAGTTTTTTTCCAACATTTAGTACTTATGATAAATGCTTTGATTTAGTTCATTCATATGTGTGGACTGCACCTTGCTTGTCTAGAGATAATTATAAGTACTTTGTGACATTCATTGATGAAAAATCTAAATACACCTGGATAACTTTGATGCCATCTAAGGATAGGGTGCTTGATGCATTTAAGAGTTTTCAAACTTATATGACTAACCATTACAATGCTAAACTTAAATGTTTTAGATCAGATAATGGTGGAGAGTACACATGCCATGCTTTCAAACACACCTTGCTCAACATGGAATCTTAAATCAAACAAGTTGCCCTTACACTTGTCAACAAAATGGAGTGGCCGAGAGGAAAAATAGGAACCTTATGGAGGTGGCACAGTCAATAATGTTTCACTCCAATGTCCCAAAACGTTTCTGGAGTGATGCAGTGGCATTTGCTTGCTACTTGATCAACCGTATCCCCTCCAACGTCATTCAAGACCAGTCTCCATTTGAGGTCTTAAACAAATACAAGCGCCCATTTGATTATCTCCGGGTGTTTGGAGGCCTTTGCTTTGTTCTAGTCCCTGGTGGACTACGGAACAAGCTTGAAGCCAGGAGTGTCAAGGCTATGTTTATTGGGTATTCAGATACGCAAAAAGGATATAAATGCTATGATCCAGTAAGTAGACAGGTGTTAGTTTCAAGAGAGGTGAAGTTTGTGAAAGAAAAAGGGTTACTATGAAGAAAAAAATTGGAAAGACTTTGGAGGAGTTATCTCAAGAATCAAATAGAGCAACTAATCTGAGAATGATCCTAGAAGGACTTGGTATTGGTGTTACTGAAGAACCAAAGAGAGCACCTCCAAGAGGGTCGGGTGCACCACTATAACACCCCCCAAACCGTTCTAGGTATAGGTTGAACCACCGGCCAACAATCAAACAAGAACATGACCGACGGACCAGCTGTCTACCAAGGTTCAGAAGCGCTACATGACGGGTTTGGAATGAACAGGCCAAGGTCACAAAGAGTGCAATTTGTGACTAGCCCAGTCCGACCACTAACACGTCCCGTCAGATTAAAGCCTAAGGCTTCTCAACCCGTACCCGAATCTGACGTAGTGTTAGCTTGGACAAGCTAATATCAGAAAAATAAGTCGTTTACACAAAGCATCGCTTTATTTATCTTATATATTATATGGTACGCAACACACAACATAATATACAAGCGGTGACATGCCAAGAGTAGAAGTACATACTTATAGTCTGAAAACGTGTAAGCAAAAAGATGCAAACTTTACACCAGCCGGCCTAGCTTCCCGCAACCTCTAAGGCTGACTCGATCTACTGGTCACTTGAAAAAAACAACGAGTGACGGGTGAGTAATCTAGCATTACTCAGTGAGTTACAATCCCCATCTAACAAATACAACCCATCGCTATCCCACCCCAAACAATCTATAGCGAGCAGTTCACCTAATAATGAATAATCACAATTCAATGGATAAGCAATACGAGAAAATACGCAGCAGGGAAATTGATAGCAACATAATTAGTGTTATGCTAATTACTGGCTAACCACTAAACTCAACCAAAACTCGAACTTTCAACAACCCGATATACTATATAATATATATTTAACTAGTTAGGGCCCTGGTGCATCATGTTCCTCCTCACTATCGGCAATATCCTATCTTCCTACCACAAAGGCTAGAGGAAGGAACTTTCAACCGACCGCGGCCCACAGTCATTCGGGTCACCGTGCGACAGCCCACAGTCATTCGGGTCACTGCCGGACGTTACACCATCGTGTAACACTCAGCCCTAGGCCATGACCCCGTCTCTCTTAGTCTTCCCGATGCAGGGAATAAGGGGTTTCCTTGAACCCGCTGGGTACGAGGTCTGAAGGAACACTAACTCACCCCTAATATGCCTAGCATTGTGGGTTACACAAATGCTATATGGCCAATATATGACTAATACCAAACCCGGTAAAATAACACAAGGTTCCTAGTATTAATCACTACTAACATAAACAAACATAATACATAATCTAGTATAAAGAGTAATTCCAGAATACCTAGCTATCACAACTTAGCAATATTATCTAAGCATGAAAACAAGTCAGCAATCAATTGATCATAACTCATAATTCTTTGGCTGAACGTGGTCCGGATGGTCCTCTCTGCTTGGCCATCAGTTTCTGCGTGGAATGCCGTGTTTCTGAACAGTTTAGTTCCCAAGGCTTCTTGTAGCGCTTCCCAGAAGGATTCCCTGAACCTAGGGTCACGGTCTGAGGCGATGTCTGAAGGTATACCATGTAACTTCACGATTTCGTTGATGTACAGCTCGGCTAACACTTCAACTTTATCAGTGTCCCGCATAGGCAATAAGTTTGTAACCTTGGTTAACCTATCCACAATTACCCAGATTGAGTTGTTTGATCTACTTGGAGCAGTGGGTAATCATGTGATGAAATCCATGGAAATTGAGTCCCATATTTATTGAGGTATCAGAAGACTCTGCAACAATCCTCCTGGGACTTGATGTTCGACCTTGATTTGTTGACAAGTTGCACACTGTGCAACCCATAGGGCTATTGATCTCTTCATGCCTGGCCAATGATAGTATCTTCTCACATCTTGGTACATCTTTGAACTTCCAGGATGGATACTAAGTAAAGAATTGTGTGCGATCCTTAGTATCTCATCTCATCCGTTGTCCCTTCGGGACTGTGATTCTTCCATTAATTAGCAAAGTTGCATCCTCAGCTAAGTAGTATCCAGCATTATTTGGCCTGGCTTGTCCTCTGAGTTCTTCAGCGATCTTCTGTAGTTTCTCATCTTTAAGTTGTTCCTCTCAAATTCTTTGAATCAGACAGGCCTGGTTCACTGCTTGAAGTCCTAATGGCTTGCTTGTTCGCCCTTCCAAAATGACCAACTTCACTTGTTTAAAATCCTGGTTCAACAGCTCCACGTCTTTCTCTAAATCTGCGTCCAAATTCCTTGGCTTAAAGCATCCGCAACAACATTCGCTTTTCCAGGATGGTAGGGAATCTTTATGTTTTATTCTGCCACAAACTCCATCCACCTACGCTGACGCAGGTTGAGGTCTGGTTGGGTGAAGAGGTATATAAGACTTTGGTAGTCCGTGTATACCTCTACTTCTTCTCCATAAAAGTAAGATCTCCAAATTAGCAAGGCGAACACCATGGCCGCTAACTCCAAGTCATGTGTGCTGTAGTTATCTTCATGCTTCCATAGTTGTCGTGAAGCATATGCAATAACTCGCCCATCTTGCATTAGTACACAACCTAACCCAACTCGTGAAGCATCCGTGTACACCATGCAAGGTTTACCTTGCTTAGGCCAGGCTAACACAGGTGCAGTTGTGAGAGCTTCCTTCAATTTCTTGAATGCCTTCTCGGTTTCTTCCACCCATATGAAAGGAAATCCTTTATCGGTGAGTTTAGTTAAAGGATTTGCAATGAAGGAAAATTCCTTAACAAACATTCGATAATAGCCCGCAAGTCTGAGAAAACTCCTCACTTCCATCACAGTGGTAGATCGAGGCCATTCCCCTATTACTTTGACCTTTTCTGGATCAGCAGCCACACCCTCTTCTGATACCATGTGACCCATAAATCTTATATCTCTCTTCCAAAACGACATTTGCTGAACTTTGCAAATAGCTTCTGATTTCATAACCAGTCTCAGATGCTCTTTGTGCTCCTCCTCACTGGTCGAATACACCAGGATGTCATCAATGAAAATCATCACGAACTTGTCGATGTAGTGGTGAAAAACTTCATTCATCAAACGCATGAAAGCTGCGGGGGCGTTTGTGACACCAAATGACATAACCACGAACTCATATTGTCCATACCTTGTACGAAATTCCATCTTCATAATGTCTGACTTGGCAATAGGAATTTGGTGATATCCTGGTGCTAAATCAATCTTCGAAGACCAATTAGCACCTTTAAGTTGGTCCAACAGCTTGTTTATCCTCAGGAGAGGATACTTGTATTTTATGGTGATGTTGTTGATATCGCGATAATCAATACACAACCTCATGCTTCCGTCTTTCTTCTTCACAAATAGCACAGGAGCTCCCCAAGGTGAAGAGCTTGATCGGATGAATCCTTTTCCAATAGATCTTCCAATTGTTTCTTTAGCTCAGCCAACTCTGCAGGTGCCATCCAATATGGTGCCTTAGCTATAGGTTTTGCTTCAGGCTCCAAAGTAATAGTAAAGGGATTACTCCGAGGTGGAGGTAATTCCTTTAGTGGCGCAAATATATCCTCAAACTCTTGAACCACTTCTATGTCTTTGACCTTAATTTCATCATTAGTAGCTCCTCCATTGACAGATAAAGTCACCAAATACACTTCTCCGTCTTGAAGCCAATCTGGTACTCGCATTGCTGCTACCAGTGACAGGGTCATACTAAGACTGTTTCCATAGTATACCATCACTGGTTGTTTACTTCTGCTAACGAATAACCTTCCCTTTCAACAGTCGATCTGAACTCCGTAGCTTGACAACCAATCCATTCCAAGAATTACCTCGTACCCTTCCAAAGGTACGACCAAAAAATCTGCCACAAATTCTCTCCCTTGAATGACCAATGGAACATTCTTGATACACTGATCTGCTTGAAGGGTTCGGTCTGCAGGGGTCAAGACTGCCACGTTTACCCTGTTAACCGCAAAACAATCCCAAAACTGGGCAGCTACTTCAGGGGTCACAAAACTATGTGTTGCCCCCGAGTCGAACAATACATGTGTGAGTTTACCAGAAACATGCACAGTTCCTGCCACAGTAGCTCAATCAACAATATCTCAATCACTAATCAAAATTCGCACAACCATCAATCATAATCGAAAAATTTTCTAAACGCGCAACATAGCGATCAAGCAATCTATACCTAGCCAGAATACTAACTAATTTTAACAAATAAATTCCATGCAATAAAAAGAGGAGGTTAAGCACCCACAATAGTTGTGATGGGACCACTAGACGGTCCTGCATTGTCTGGGTTTTCTACACCTAAAGCATAAACCCCACCTCCTAGGTTTTGCTTCTTTGGTGATGGCTCAATTGCTGGACGGCTAGGAGGAGCTCGGATCGCGAGCGCAGGGATTGGCTTGTTTTGACATGACAAAGCATAATGGCCCTTCCTGCCGCAGGTGAAACAAGTAACATCTTCCATTCTTAACTGTGTATAACCCTTCTGGTCATTCCGCTTGTTGTTGGGACAAAACCTTGAAATATGTCCCGATCGACCACATATGTAACATACCCTATTGTTACTTCGATAATTGGTTTGGTTTCCAAATCCTCCCCCTTTACCCTTGTTAAACCTTGGACCCTTGTTGTAATTTGGCCTTTCTCCTTGGTTGTACTTGGTGTGTCCACCAGGATGTGGTATGGTCTTCCATTCAGCCTCTAATACAGTCTCAACATTAACAGCCTTTTCCACCAGATCAGATAAGCTACTAAAGTTAATTCCAGTTAATCGACTTTCCAGATCTAACTTCAGTCCGTACATGAAGTTACGGATCATAGCTGCTTCATCTTCGCGCCCATCAAAGACATGTCGCCTTAACCTTGTGAACCTAGACTCGTAACTCCTTACTGGCCTATCTCCTTGAACTTGGTTCATGAACTGGCGCTCCAACCGATGCTTCGCTTCTGGAGGAAATTGCTTCCTCTTAAAATCTTTCTTGAAGGATTGCCACGATATGATAGTATGTCCATGCTGTTTGTCTATGCTGTCCCACCATCCTGTTGCGTCGCCTTCCAAATAGTACACATCAATCTTCTTCTTATACTCCTCCGGACACTCCATAGCTTCAAAATTCTTTTCCATCATAGTAATCCACTTGTCGGCTTCAATAGGATCTGATCCTCCCTTGAACTTGTAGGATCCAATGTTCTTCATGGTAGATAAAAACTGGGAAACTTCAGGTGTATGAGTATGTCTTCCTTGGTTGTTAAGTGCTTCTGTCATCACGTCATGCAAAAGCTTCAAGGTGTTTTCGGCTCCTTGATCTTGTGGTCTGTCTGTGGCACGGTTCTGGTCTGGCCTTGGGTTTGATTGAACAGATTTGCCATGTTGTGGTCTCGCGTCCCGATTATGACTTGGGCTAAGGCTCGACCAACTATCTTGACGGGTAACTCTGGTCCTGTTAGCATACACATGAAAAGATCTCGTCCTCTGCGGAGGGCTCCTATCATGACCAAACATCTCACTAACTCCATTTCCATTATATGGATCAGATCTGTAATTCAATCCTAAGCACGTTGAAACCCTACCCTCTCTCCATATCTGGTCTCGTCCATCATCACCTGTCCCGCGATTAGCCATCTGCACACAATTAAAAGGCTAAGTCCTATTCCTATCAAACTTAATATGGGAAGCGACTGGTTTCCTAAAGCATCTTTTTCGACTCCTTTGACTCGATACAACATTGAAAAGCACTTGTGTCACGCATGGACGAAACCATGCTCTGATACCACCTCTGTAACACCCCCTAACCGTTCTAGGTATAGGTCAAACCACCGGCCAACAATCAAACAAGAACATGACCGACGGACCACCTGTCTACCAAGGTTCAGAAGCGCTACATGACTGGTTAGGAACGAACCGGCCAAGGTCACAAAGAGTGAAATTCGTGACTAGGCCAGTCCGACCACTAACACTTCCCATCAGATTAAAGCCTAAGGCTTCTCAACCTGTACCCGAATCTGACATTGTGTTAGCTTGGACAAGCTAATAACAGAAAAAACAACTCGTTTACACAAAGCATCGCTTTATTTATCTTATATATTATATCGTTTGCAACACACAACATAATATACAAGAGGTGGCATGACAAGAGTAAAAGTACATACTTATAGTCTGAAAACGTGTAAGCAAAAAGATGAAAACTTTACACCAGCCGGCCTAGCTTCCCGTGACCTCTAAGGCTGACTCGATATACTGGTCACCTGGAAACAACAACAAGTGAGGGTTGATTAATCTAGCATTACTTAGTGAGTTACATTCCCCATCTAACAAATACATCCCCTCGCTATCCCACCCCAAACAATCTAAAGCCAGAGGTTCACCTAATAATGGATAATCACAGTTCAATGGATAAGCAATATGAGAAAATACACAGCAGGAAAAATGATAGCAAGATAATTAGTGTTATGCTAATTACTGGCTAACCACCAAACTCAACCAAAACTCAAACTTTCAATAACACGATATACTATATAATATATATTTAACTAGTTAGGGCCCTGGTGCATCATGTTCTTCCTCGCTACCGGCAATATCCTATCTTCCTACCATAAAGGCTAGAAGAAGGAACTTTCAACCGACTGTGGCTCACAGTCATTCAGGTCACCGCACGACAGCCCACAGTCATTCGGGTCACTGCCGGACGTTACACCGCCGTGTAACACTCAGCCCTAGGCCATGACCCCGTCTCTCTGAGTCTTCCCGATACAGCGAGTAAGGGGTTTCCTTGAACCCGCTGGGTACGAGGTCTGAAGGAACACTAACTCACCCCTAATATACCTAGCATTGTGGGTTACACAAATGCTATATGGCCAATATATGACTAATACCAAACCCGGTAAAATAACACAAGGTTCCTAGTATTAATCACTACTAACATAAAACAAACATAATCCAGAATCTAGCATAAAGAGTAATTCCAGAATACCTAGCTATTACGACTTAGCGATATTATCTAACCATTCAGTGTTCTCTAACTAACCAACTAACCTAACCATTAGCATGCTACTACTAAACTCAAGCAATAACTAAGCATGCTATCAACTCAATCAATCAAGATTAATTAACCTCTACTATTAACTAATCAACCCGTTTACTAAGTTAGAACCGGTCTCCTACCATGATCTAACTTCAAGTAGTGGGAACCTGCATGAAAACAAGTCTGCAATTAATTGATCATAACTCATAGTTCTTTGGGTGAACGTGGCCTTGACCCCGTGTCTGTCTTCTGCGATCCAAAACATTTCCCGACCTTCTCAAGTTGACTGGCGTCTAGTCTGATCTTAAGTTTAGGAGGACCTTCTTAAGATGTTGAACCAAAACTGGCAGAGTAACTTTTCTTGAAAACTTTCAAAAATGTCGAAAACGCTCGAAAACTATTGAAACTCTAACTTTCTCTCTTTGCTTTTTCTCTCACGTTTTTAATTAGGTGTGAAGTGTTCTGGATGAGTTGAAATGAGAGGGAGGTCGAGCCTATTTATAGGAATCAGCAGCCAATCAGTTCTAGGTTGTGTGACAGCCATGTGTCCGTCCACATGGCTCCGGTCTCATGCGCGGCTGCACCTCGTGCTCCACATGTCAGCTCGCATGACCAGAGTGTGCTGGAAGGTGACACCACTTCCTCCACAAGTCTGGATGCAAGGACTTGCTGCATTTAAGAAGACACATGTCCTCCACATGTCTGGCCGCATGGCCTGGTCGCATGCAACGCGACACCCAACTGCTTGGTCGATCAACCTCATGCTCCACATGTAAGCTTGCATGACCAGGGTGTCCTGCAAGGTGACACAAATTCCTACACATGTCTTGATGCATGGCCTGGATGCATGCACAAAGACACCACGTCCTCCACATGTCTGGCCGGATGGCCTGGTCGCATGCAACGCGACACCCAGCTGCTTGGTCGATCCACCTCGTGCTCCACATGTCTAGTTTCATGTCCCAAATGCAGGTACTGCGACACCTCGTGCTTCCCTTGCCACATATACTGCCAGAAAATTTCCACCACGTCCTGAACACAACCATCAAGCCACCTCGTGCTTTTTGGTCCAATCGTTTGATTTCGACCCTTTGGTAAATTTTTGACCTTCGATCAATCCCGAATATTTTTCTACGCCTATTCTGATGCGCTGATTATTTTTAATAAATCCAGTTGAATTCTGACCTTGATGGAAAATATTTCCTGAGCCTCCAACTTCCTCGAAAAATTCTATATACCGAAATTAGGGTTTTAGCCCAACTTTGGTTTTTCTCATCGTGCTTCGATCCTGTCGTGCTTACTTCCCGTCCTGCTTCCGACTTATTATGTCTCCAAATTAATATTTTACCGTCATGCTTCGGGTGTCATGCTTTGGAAACGTCGTGCTTCCAAAAATGTTATGCTTCCAAAATGTCCTTCTGATCAATCTAACTCATTGTCTAACCCTGGTCGAGCAGATTATTTGACTCATGGTTCACTCACTATCAATTCTTCGACCCCTTGTATTTCAAAATTCCCCAATCGATCCTAGTTGCCTGCGACCCCACCACTAGGTTGATTCTCGACCACTCTTCCATTTTCTCTAAACCATGTTAAGTTTTATATGACCAAAAATAAACATTCCTACACATGCTTTGATTCCAAAAACCTTGGCTTCCAAATTTTAAATTATTTTTTTAAGGGTTTCTACAACCACAATCACCCCACCTCGACCATGGGGGGGGGGGGCAATGAACCTAGACCAAGTTAGGTGGATCTTCATGTCAAGATGAAGGTGAAAAACAACAAGAGGAAGTTGAGGACGAGGCTGGAAATGATTCTGGGGGAAAAGAAAAAGATCTAGATGAGCCGGGTGAACCAGATCGACTAGGACAGCCGGGTGAACCAAATCGACCAGATCGACCAAGACAGCCGGGTAGACCAGATCGACCAAGGCCGGGTGAACCATATGGACCAACAAAATGGATTCTTCCCACAGAAGGCACTCTAATGAGGAAAGATAGGGTTGTTGAACATGTGGATGATCAGGGACAGGAAGATGAGCAACATGGGTTAAGAAGAAGTGCAAAGTTGAGGAAGGAACCTCCAAACTCATTGGGTGCAAGGACTTACTACAATGCACAAGATGTGGAACATCCTTCTCAAGTTGTGTGTTCACTTGCTAAGTACCCTGAAGAGCATTGTGCCTTCATGATCAGCCTAGATGAAAATGCCATTCCTAGATCATATGAAGAAGATATGATGGATAAGGCATGGAAAGAATCAGTAGGGGATGAAGCTAATGCTATGATCAAGAATGACACTTGGTATGAGAGTGAGTTACCAAGAGGGAAAAAGGCTGTGTCAAATAGATGGATCTTCACAATCATATACCTTGCAAATGGGAAGGTGGATAGGAGGAAAACAAGACTGGTTTCAAGAGGATTCACCCAAACGTATGGAGAAGACTACATTGACAATTTTGCACCAGTGGCTAAATTTCACTCTATCCGGATAGTGTTGTCCTTGGCAGTGAATTTCGAATGGGGGCTTTGGCAGATGGATGTGAAGAATGCATTCTTGCAAGAGAGCTTGAAGATGAAGTTTACATGTATCCTCCACCTTGTTTGGAGAACTTGGTCAAGAAGGGAAATGTGTTGAAACTAAAGAAGGCTATCTATGGCCTTAAACAGTCACCAAGAGCTTGGTACAATAAGTTAAACACGACTTTGAATGGTAAAGGGTTTAAGAAATATGAACTCGATCACACTCTCTTCACTCTCACAACTCTCTCAGGTATTGTTGTCCTCCTTGTGTATGTTGATGATATTATTATCACTGGAAGTGACCAGAATGGGTATCAACTTGACCAAAGAGTTTCTAAAGTTAGTATTTGAAATCAAAGACTTGGGAGAGATGAAATACTTTCTTGGAATTGAGATATGTAGATCCAAGGAAGGTTTGTTCAGGTCCCAAAGAAAGTACACACTTGATCTTTTGAAATACGCTGGGGAAGATGGAGGAAAGACAACCAAGATGCCCTTGGAAGATGGATACAAGGTCCCACGTGAGGGGGAGATTGAGGACAGCAAGCCATTCCATGACCCTAAGCTCTATAGGAAGCTTGTTGGTCAGTTAATATACCTGACTATTACACAACCTGATATATATTTGCTGTGAATCAGGTGAGCCAACAGATGCAGCTCCCAAAGGAACATCATTGGCACATGGTGGAAATGATCTTGATGTATCTAAATGGATCACCAGATCAAGGGATCTGGATGGGGTGCAATGGGAAAACTGAAGTTGTTGGTTACTGTGATGCGGACTGGGCTGGTGATAGGGCTGATAGGAAATATACTACTGGCTATTGGTACCTTCATTGGTGGAAACCTTGTTAGATGGAAAAGCAAGAAGCAGAAGGTGGTCTCATGTTCTAGTGCAGAAGCCGAGTATATAGCAATTTTGAAGTTGACAAACAAGTTAGTTTGGATCAAGGGGATACTCAAGCACATGGAGATTGATAAGGCCACTCCTATGGTGATGCATTGTGACAACCAAGCTGCCATACACATTGGTTCCAAATCGGTGTTCCATGAGAAGACTAAACATATTGTGGTTGATTTCCATAAGGTAAGACAGATGATTGCACAAGGAGTCACATTGCCGTGCTTCACTAGAAGTGAGGATCAGCTAGCTGATGTGTTTACCAAGGCTGCAAGACAAAAGACAATGGAGTTCATCCACATCAGGTTGGGACTCATTGATCTAACTAAGCTTAGCTAATCCCCTCGCTATGGGGTCTTTACTCTTTTTCCCTCATCAAGGTTTTATCCCAATGGGTTTTCCTTGATGAGGTTTTTACTGAGGGAGATCTCATAGCATTCCAAGCTGGACTTGTTCCACATGGTCAAGTGTGAGGGGGAGTGTTAAGTTGAGGTACATATTTGGGGAAAAGGATTAAGGAATGGGAGAAGAATGGTTGGGACAGTAAAATGGTAAGACGATCATCCAGTAAAGAGAAGAGTTACACATATGCCTATCCAAGGTTATTTACCCTTATCCATCCATGGGAAGGAAGAAAGGATCCGCTTTGACAGGCTGGAACAGCTGCAAAGTAACCAGCATTTAGTCAAAGATTCTAGATACCACTTGAATGGCTCTCCTTTCTCTTGATTCAAATAAGGCGCTCCTACCCTCATCCTAGACCACATGATCCATCCTTTGTTTCTTAAAACCCTTGTAACCTCTACTCTATATATTTGTAATCTCATCTTGAATATATTAGACAGTTCATAATCCTCTCTTAGACTTCTAAACATGATTACATTTCAGACTTGTTCTGTGGTTAAACCTTCTTTCTAATCTCTATACTATCATCAAACCTAAGATTATCGATAACATTTTACTTAGAACCTGGAATGCGATGCACCTAAGAAAATATTATCACTAAGCATTCGCTTAAAACTGAACTACGAGACGGCTTGATCCCTAGAAACGGGTACGTAGGCAATTCATCACAAGATGACTTCAGCTTTCCCCCCTCTCTAAAAAAGGGGGGAGTTGGTACGTATACGTATACTCATATACTCCCAAAAAGTTCAAAATATCCGCTCCCGTACTCGATTTTTTGAAAATATTTTTATAAAAAGTAACCGCGATTTTTCTCACAAAAGTCTTCTATCATCAAAACGTCAAATCTCGTAATTTACTTCGCCCAAAAACCGATGTAAAAAACGACGGCCTTCTGCATACAACATCGCAAACAATCTTTTTGCAAGACGCAACATAAGAAAAGTCGAACCCTCGAACTGGCGAGACGTCGCCAATGCACGATGAAACCTTTTTCATCAAAATACTCCGAACAAAATCCTTACCCTAAAAAGCAGTCCGCCTGCGACTATAAAACACACACACACCCTCTAAATCACGTGTCTTCGTGAAAGCTGAAAAACGGTAATATCTACAAATAAGCTTGTTGCTGATCACAACGAACTCGCAACATCCTAAACAGATTAAGTTATCTCACAAGGATAGCTCTCATATATCCGACACAAGGATAATAGCGCTATAAAAGAAATCCATAATTTTTGGTCAGCACTTTCGGGAGACTTAAAAATTGCCCTCTAAGAGATGCTCGATTCCGACCATAAAGTCGTATAAGATGAAAACATATCGCTGACTTTAAAGCGGTACGGAATCAGGTTGAAATCATAACACGCAAAAAAAAAAGCCGATTAGTCATCGCACAGCCGTAACCAAGAGTAAACCTACGTCTTGCCCTAAACCCAGCACACTGGTCTCTAACGTCTCAAGGCATAAGTATCGAAAGATACGAGATCCTGAAAGCATGCTTCTTCGTTCACATCTAAATGCTCGCGGTAGCTTTCCACACATGTCGAATGAGCAACGAACATAACGATCTAGAAAAAAGAGTTAGGTTATGAGATGACAACTCATAATCTTCCCTCTACACGCAGCCATTCGACACATTCTTAAATCTCTAATCCTTTCAATAAAAAGGTTGGTCCATTCATTCAAAAGCCGCAAAGTGGCAGGGATTCAAAGCCACACACGGCCAGTCCCAAAATAAAAACAAGGCCACACTTGGCCGATGCAAACATGAAAGAAAACATAAAAATGATAAAAAGTCTCATACGAGACTGCAACCTAACTCATCATCAGTTCCTGCAACCTCACCTTCAACCAACACCTCGTGCAAACTTGGGGATGCACCTTCGACAACCACGGCATCGAACCCTCCTGCATTGCCCGAGCATGACGGACGGAGGCAGTCGGATCTCAGACTGCCAAGGATCGTGTCGAAATCACTCTCAGCGATCCTCAAGTCTTCTTTGCGCGCGAAAAGCCAGTTTTCCTCGGCTCACAGATATAGAGGTGCGTCACCTCGGAAAAGCTGGACCTCGCTCATTCCTCCCTCAACGGCCGTGAGAGCCAGATCCCTACTTTGTATGTCCATCAAGGAGTCGAGCAAGCCGGAAATCCTCGCCATGCGAGCCTCAAACTCAGCACAAAGGGCCATCTTGGCTTCCTGAATCCCGCGATCCATCAATCCTTCTTCGCACTGGAGACGACGAGCCTCCAAAGCTTTCATCTTCCTGACCGGCTTCGCCTTGAGCAGGGAGCTTGCAGTCTTCCCGAGGTCTCTCTCGAGCTCGCTGATCCGAGTCTCGAACTGGGACACCTCAACAAAATGGGCATCTTCAATAACCTTTAACTTCTCGAACGCCGATGACTCTTCTCGGGATTCCGCTAACTCCCTCGTGAGGCGCTCAACCTCTGACCCACATTCATTGATCATATCAAAGATAATAACTGCATGATATGAATAAAGGGTTAGGGAACGATGCAACATCCTAACATCAAAGACCTTTGAAGCAAACCTTGGCACGATATTGTGGCATAGCATTCGAACCAGATCCTCCCTGCGGTGTAGAGTAGATTTCTTCACCCTTAGCGCATCGTTTCCTTTTATTCGCCTCACCGACAGGAGGGTTTCTTTTTCAACTTTTCGGTGGGACGATCGGAGCAGCGCTAGGAGAAGGCAGCCCCAGAATGATTTCCCTCTTGACCAAAGGAGGATGCAATGATTCTGGAGCTTGCTCCCTATCCTCAACATGAACAGGCATCGTGGACGAACCAGTAGGCTGAACCAAAGTTTCCGACGATGGCGCAGCCACAGTTTCGATTGGAGTTGGAGGCATCGGCGGTTGAGCAGACGACTGGCCAACCTCCTTCTCGGCACTACACCGGGTGACATGAGTGTTTTCATGTATTTCAATGCAAACTATATCAAATTAACCCTACGAACTACTCTTGCCAAGAGAGTTCAAATTGTAGTATTTAGGGATCGAATCCACAAGGAGCATGGGAACACAATAAACTCAATAAAGTCGCGATTAAGCTAGGCAATTAGATTAATACGCAGTAAATAAACTAGATCAAGTAATTGATTGATTGGTAAATAAACAATAATAATAATAAATAGCTAGACTTAGGGTTTTGGGAAATTGGATTATATTGGATAGAAGCTAAGGGTATTAATCATAGAACTCGATGTCTAATGTAAAAGACGACCAAATCTCGCTGCAAGTCTAATCTATTGACTAAGTCTGATGTCTCAGCTCTCGGTTATTGACACGAAATGACCGGGGATCAATGGAAATGATCCTGCATTGATCGATGGTCTCTTGAGTCAAGCGTTATGACCCAATTCGATAAGTTCACTAAATTAACAAAATCAACTCTCGTTTGTTTCTAGCAACCTAGCTCAACATGATTAATTCTGGTAGTACACCATGCTCTCGCTTGCGCCTAACTATCCTATGATCAGGGTTCTAGTTAGTTACTCTAGAACACAAGCAATAAACACAATTGTATTGATAGATCTAATAATCACCCTAGCAATTCTATTGTTTGGCTAATCCATCAATACCATTAATAAACCCTAAACCTAACAAGAGATCTACTCAGACATGATCTTTGTCACATAAATCATAGATGAATAGAATAGATATATAATAGAAATCAAATAAAGAACCAAAGGAGTTCCAAGAGGACTCTGAAGGAGTTCCTCCCTTCTCTCCTAACACTAGAACAATAGATATAATAAATCTTGGTAAGCGCTTCAAGTGTAGCCGTCAACAATGGCTTAGAAAACATATATATAGTGTTTTAGGTCGTCCATGTGTATTTTGGTAATTTGGAATGGCTTCTGGGCATAAGTCGGCCATAAATAAATCGGGCCTGTCTTCTGGGATCACCGTCGATCGACACCAAGGTTTTTCCGTCGATACACACTAATTCATATTCTCGACAGCTTCCTCTCGCGAGGCAGACAGACCACTCTTCAGTAAATCAGGCATAACTTTAGATGTAACCGTCTGATGGACCTCAAACCGGTGGAATTGGAAAGCTAACTCAAAGCTCTATCTCCTGTAAAAATATCAGCTCAATAACACCGTGGGAAGGTCTCAATAAATAGGTAAACATCTGACGCATCTGTGCATTTCTTCATCTCTAAAAGCTCCAACACCAAAGTTCTCCAGAACGTACATGAACCTGAAAATACTCTAAAACACAGTCTAAACACATATAATAGACTCTAAATATGGCTGATATTGTGGCACAATAGTGGTAAATATCCGGCCTTATCAACTCCCCCAGACTTAACCTTTTGCTTGTCCTCAAGCAAACAAAGCATGTGAAAGAGGTTTTAAAAAGCGGAGACTCACATAACGTCTAAGTATAACTGTCACCCTACTTTGTTGCAACCACATCTTATCAAGTCAATTACAGAGAAAATTTATATACCCTATCCTAGTATAGCAACCAAATTCATTCTACCAACAACTTAGCGAATACTAGTTTGACTCACCCCTCTACTGATTTCATTTCTTTGCATAAAATAATAGTGTTGGCTTTACCTTGGGATTATCGATCAAAGGATAAATGGACTCTTACCTCTTCAAGTATCTGAACACACATGTAGTCTTCTCTGATTCCTTTCCTCTCTCTCTTCTCACTTCTCTCAGTCAATGTCTCCCTTCTCTTGAGGGTATCATTTTATTTTTTTAATTGACTGAGATATTTGGATGGGCTTCCATGGATCAAGCCCTAATGGTTTTTGCCACCAGATCATGTTCACTTCTTTTTGACCTTTATCTCTTTCTAGGATCATATGATCAAGCTTTAATGGTTGTAGACACCGAATCCTGTTCGACTTCTTTTTAAATCTGAAGGGGAGAGAGAGGGGAATCAGAAGCACACTGACTTTTACCTTCCAAAATTGCAGAAGAAATCCGATCCGATGTATACGAAACCCCAAAGCACGCTGATAATGTCAGGATTAGTGTTGGAAATCAGATTTGGTTTCTTCAAACTCTGTAAGCATGTGTGATATAGTGGCAGGATGATCCACTTTGGAATCTCTAGTAATCTCTGCAAACAACCTTGTAAGAATGGTGTGAAAGTGTGGTTAGTTAATAATAAATCTTGATCATTGTCCCCTTCTTGACTCAATAAAACGTTTTGAAAAACTTATGTATACATAGTAAATAAGACTTAAAACAAATCAAATAGTATCAGCGAACCTCCCCCATGCTAAATTTACATTGTCTCTAGTGTAATTTGTCCCGGATTGGTTACGAAAAACCAAATCATAAGTAAATAGCTTAAGAGAGAAACTCGATACCAGACTCTGTAAAAGAGTGTTGATCGATGGCAGATGGATGGTATCAAACGATGGTCATGATCCATGGTCGGTCGATGTTTATTCTTCAATGTCGATTGATGGTATACATGGAAGTTTCTACTCTGTTTTTTTCTTTTTAATTATAGAAAATAAAACTCAAAATAGAGCACAATATCAGTAAATCTCCCCAAACTTAAACAACACTATCACCAGTGTTATACAGTCTGAGATTGGTGAAGAAAATAATTCATAAGGACAAAATTTAACAAGAAAAAAAACAATATACCTGCTTGCTGATGCTGCCCGTCGATCGACACAGTTAAGTGGCGATCGATCGATGCTCGGTTTGATTCGTCGATCGACAATGATCAAGTGTCGATAGATGCTTTGTGCAATCTCTCTTCCTCTGATCTCTTTTTTTTCTTTTTACCTAAAAGAAATAAATACAAAAATTAGTAATAAATGAAAAATAAAATCAAATTAAAACTTACTAAACAGTTGGTTGCCTCCCATTCAACGCTTGTTTTTAGTCTTTAGCTTGACGTTTTGAAACTCTGATTCAGTTCAGATGAGATTCGGAGCTTGCTCCGAAACAACCACTGTCCAATATCTTCAGCTTCTTCACCCTATTTGTAAAAGCCTCCATAGACTCTTCTCCTTTGTCTATCATGTCAGCAATAAGGAGTGCTCGAACCTTTCCAAATGGCTGAAAGAAGCATCTGCTGCGCACTCTGTATTTCCTGACACCATCTGAGAAGTAGGGAATCAATGATAACCGAGGACCTTCCTTGATCCTTTTTCTCTTCTTACAATTCCTCCTCTTCTTTCCCCCAGACTTGTCTGATCTCGTGGTGCCTCCATCAAAAAGATTACGAAACACTTCAAACTCATTCTGCTCTGATCCGTGATGAGTGTCGATTGACGCTTTAGTGTTGATGTCGATCGATGTTCCAATAGCTGCATCGATCGATTCACCAATGATGGTGTCGATCGATTCTGCGACCGATTTGTCCTTGGTCAACGTCACCTTCATACTTCAATACTCTCTAAAAACAACTGTATGCGGAAGATCATCAAATACCTCAACGTAAAGATCCATATGCACACTTCCATATGGAGGAATAGGAAATTCAACCTCAAAAACAGCACTGGGAACCACAAACTTCATAGGGTCGTGTACCATCTTCACTCTTTTATGAAAACGAGCAGATTCTTCTGTGCAGATAGGTGGTCGTAGATGTTCTAGGAAAGAAATATGTGAGTCCTTGGACACGTGCATTCTCTCCTCAACCGATCCTGGTTCAGTCACGTAACTTGGCTGTTTGTCCAACAATGAGTGACTATCGATGTCAGCTAGGTGGTATCAATCGATGATGGGAAGTGGGTGTTGATCGATGCAGTAGGGTGGTTGTCGATCGATGATATCAGGTTGGTGTAAATCGATGCTAGCTTTTGGTGAAATTTCAAGATCTATTCTAGAAGTGTGCTGATAGTCATCAAGCTTCTGCTCCGAGTTCTGATGCATATCTTCAAACTATTCTTCTAGCTCCATAGTGGCATTCCTACTCGAATCCAAATACCCAAGTTGTTTTTTTATCCTTAAGCTCCTAGAGATCTCCGATGCTGATGTTTCTTTCTACATCCGGAGCATGATAACAACTTGATACATCGGTTTTCTCTTGTGTCAAGTCTGGAATGTTCTGAAGATAACTTGATCTTTCATGGATGTCGAGTGGTGTTGATCGATAACCGGGGCTAGTGTCAATTGATGCTCAGGTCTTAGGGACGATCGATGTTGATATCTTAGTGTCAATCACGCTTCTTATGCTCCGGTCGGCTCAGATCCACGATACTTAATACCGATTGCTACGTATTCGAGAAGCTGTCGTGGAGTCTCGTCTTCTTTCTTAATTTGCCAAATTTCAAGGATCTTGTCCCACTTATCGTTGATCTCTTTTTTCTCAAGCTGCTGCAGCTTCATCAAGAAATTTATAAAGGAATGCTCTATCAATATCATCCCAGTGAATCAGAGATAGTGGTTCCAGTCGACTAAACCAGCTAAATGCATTCCCAGAGATAAAATAGGGGAAGATCTTGCAAAGCATGTGGTAGCAAGACACTTCATTCTGCTCGCTCCTTGAGGCTAGATCCACAAGTTCTTCGATGTGTTCCTTCGGATCTTCATGAGGCAAACCCTAAAAAGAGTTATGAGCTGCCCAATCATACCATTTACGGCTCATCTGGAAGTCATTTATCTCAGCAACAGCAATGACATCAGGGATCACAGCTTCTTGTGCATAAATCAATTGTCCTATATTGTTGCGAGGACGACCTTCTTCGTCTCGTAAGATCCCATTCTCATCAGCCTTAAGTATAAGAACATCAATTTCCTCTTTTCTATCGCAAATGGCGTCGATCGATGGCGAAGTGTGGGTGTTGATCGTTGTCGTGATGTTAGTATCGATCGACGGTTAAGTATTGGTGTCGATAGATGCTCACTTCTCTTTGCTAGCGATCACTGCTTGGATAGTGTCGAATGCCTTCGTACACTTGTGGATCATGCCCGAATCAGCAGGTTCCTTTTTTGAAGAATCCCAAAATCCTCTCCTCATTGCTTCCAGGTACTAGTATGTACCTGCAAAATAAGAAAAAAATTTATGTAAGTAAATTAATATAGAAAAATACCTTGAATAAATCAAATAAATTGAGTCTAATGGCGAATCATTACTTCTTGGCAACGGCGCCAAATTTGACATGAGGGTTTTTATGTATTTCAATGCGAACTCCATCAAATTAACCCTACGAACTACTCTTGACAATAGAGGTCAAATTGTAGTATTTAGTGATCAAATCCACAGGGAGGGTGGGCACATAATAAATTCAACACAGTCGCGATTAATCTAGGCAATTAGATTAATAAGCAGTAAATAAACTATAGTAGATAATTGATTGTTTGATAAGTAAACAACAATAATAAATAGCTAGACTTACGGTTTCAGGAAAGTGGATGATAGATGATAGAAGCTAAGGGTATAAATCATAGAACTCGATATCTAATGTAAAAGATGACCAGCTCTCGCTGAGAGAATAATCTATTGACTAAGTCCGATGTCTCAGCTCTTGCTTGTTGACACAGAACGACCGGCGATCGTTGGCAATGATCATGCGTCGATTGATGGTCTCTTGAGTCAAGCTTTATGACCTAATTCAATAAGTTCACTAAATTAACTAAATCAACTCTCGTTTGTTTCTAGCAACCTAGCTCAACATGATTAATTCTGGTAGTAGACAATTCTCTCGCTTGCACCTAACTATCCTATGATCAAGGTTCTAGTTAGCTACTCTAGAACACAAGCAATAAACAAAATTCTATTTATATATCTAATGATCACCCTAGAAATTCTATTGTTTGGCTAATCCATCAATACCCTTAATAAACCTTAAACCTAACAAGAGATCTACTCAGACATGATCTTTGTCACATAAATCATAGATGAATAGAATAGATATACAATAAAAATCAAATAAAGAACCAAAGGAGTTCCAGGAGGACTCTGAAAGATTTCCTCCCTTCTCTACTAACCCTAGAACAATAGATAGAATGAAGCTTGGTAAGCGTTTCAAGGGTGGCCGTCAACAATGGCTTAGAAAACATATAAATAGGGTTTTAGGTTGTCCATGGGTATTTTGGTAATTTGTGATGGCTTCTTGGCTTAAGTTGGCCATAAAAGAAGTCGGGCCTGTCTTCTGGGATCACCGTCAATCAACACCAAGGCTGTGCTGTTGATCGACACTCATTAATCTTCTCGACAACTTCCTCTCGTGAGGCATACATACCACTCTTCAGTAAATCAGGTATTACCTTTAGATCTAACCTTCGGATGGACCTTACCGGTGGCATTGGAAATCTAACTCAAACCACTATCATCTCTAAAAGCTCCAGAATCACCAAAGTTCTCCAGAGCGTACCTGAACCTGAAAATATTCTAAAACATACTCCAAACACATATAATAGGCTCTAATTAGGTCTGATATCATTTAACAATAGTGGTAAATATCAGGCCCTATCACCGGGCAAGATTATCCTGGAAGGATAAGAAGCCAACTGCATAGGTCGACACATTGCCAGGAGGAGCCGATTTCAAAAGACTCACTCAAAGAGTAGAATTGCTCTTCTCGACATCGGGATTTTTCTTGTCACCTTGGGAAGAAGACATCTTTCTTACAAAGTTTTAGAGAGAAGGCAGAGGTAGCTTAAAGAAATGAGATGGTGAGAAAAAAATGAGGAACGAGAGTTCACTACTTATAGAAAAATAACGGGGGGATAATATTTGAGGAAAACCAACCTCGAAAAAGTACTCTTAGTTGTGATTCCGATTAAAACACACTACTTGCCCGCAAAAATCATCTCCGAGATTTTGCAGGCAGGGGGCTAACTGTTGGGGTCAAAAACGGTTATCTCGAAATCACCAACTAAGATTACCACTTCTAGAAGAAACTTATCGAAAGAGTGACTCGGAAACAAACAAAAAAAACCTCAACCTAGGTCGTCATATGGCGACCTCGAATGTACAAACCTATGTCGCCATACGACGATCTGTTTTTAACGAACCGGGTCGCCATATGGTGACCTGCATTTGTAAAGAACGGGTCGCCATATGGCAACCCACACACGCAAGGTCCGAGTTGCCATATGGCGACCTGCATTTGTAAAGAACGGGTCGCCATATGGCAACCCACACACGCAAGGTCCGAGTTGCCATATGGCGACCTAGACCGACACACGCAAGGTCTAGGTCGCCGTATGGCGAACTACGCCCACACAGTCCGGGTCACCATATGGCAACCTAGAGTCTCCGAGTCCGGGTCGCCATATCGCGACCTAGCCCACACAGTCTGGGAAGCCATATGGCGATCTGACCTTTCAAAGACCGGGTCGCCATATGGCGACCTAGGCTCTCCGAGTTTGGGTCGCCATATGGCAACCTATGCTTTCTGAGTCTGGGTCGACATATGGCAAGTGATACCACACCTATTGGCTTCTCTCTCTAATCTCGATCGAAATGCTCTATGTTTCGTCTCAATTGGAGTTACCGTTGGAACTTTACGATAAAAACCGCGAAGACTCATTTTGCCGAACAAAGTTCATGGTTATCGTAAAGACAACGGATAAATCAGCACCATAAGTTGTGTAAACTATACGAGAATTCTTAATCTCCTTGCTAAAGTAACGTCGTATCATTAAACGTTCTTTCAAAGAAGTCGTAAAACGTTTAAGTCGAAATACGGCCCAAAGACGCCTGGAATGCGGCTAAAGACCCACTTTCGATTCCATACGAAATTGAGCCCAACAATGTTATGACGGCATATATCTATTTTCAGAAGAAGATAAGTCTCGCAAAATTGGAAGGTAAATGTTGAGTTTCCAAGATAATGATGAAGATCGAGATAAAAAGGAATGTTTCCGCGAAGAGATAAACTTGACCGAAGGGCAAAAAAGAGAGGAGGAACCGACCCAGAAGGCATATATAAGGGGAGATAATGCTAAAGGTGCAGGGATCAAAAGATTTAGATCTAGAATAACTCTGCTAGCTTAGAAGAATTTAGAATATAGGCGGCTGCATACTCAAAAATTTACTTTGATTCTTCTCTGATCTCTGTTATGAGATTCTCTTTGTTAGCTAGATTCTACTCATTTTGTTCTTCAGAAAACCATGTAGCTTTGTTCTTATCAATCAATAAAACGCCTCTATGCAACTTGCTATCGATATTCTGGTTCTCTTTCTTCTTCGTTTTCGTGTGTTTACGCAGATAATCCGGGAGCTCTGGGAAAGTCGGGTTCTCTTGGATTTCCTTTATTTATGGAAATTGACAGTGTGAATTTTGGTTCCCACAATCCGTTGAACTCTCCTTCCCCAACCAGCGCCTTGACTCCTATGGACGAGTTACCACCTCCCCTAAGGTTGTTCCTGACGATAGAGCGGCTAACGTACTTGGGACTGCAGCCGAGACAGTGGAACAGCCGCCGGGCTTTTCTATGATTCTGATCCCTTTTGCGGAGACCGAGAAAGCTCCTGAATCAATGTATCTTCCTCCAGCCAAGAGATATATTGTTTTACTGCGTGCTCCCAGCGCCACTCCCACTATTACACCGAAGGGTCGCGAGAGACCATGTGCCAATCCTGATGCGGCTAAGAAGAGAAGATGTGTCAGAGGCGTTGAGGTCGAGCCTTCACCTCTAGGAACGTCTGGTTTAGGTCTGATGCCGCAACACAGTGCCAAGGTTTGTTTTAAGGATCTCTTGTCGTCAGTATGTTATCTCTCCTCTTATTATTATTATTATTATTATTATTTTTGTTTGTGCAGTTTGTGTCTTTGATCAATGTGATGATTAACGACTGCGGGTCCGAGGTCGAACGACTTACGAGATATCTTGCTGAGTCGCCGGACAATACTTTACATTTTAAAGTGAAGTTGAAGGTTATCTAGGTATCTTATTCCCTCGAGGCATCGCAGTTGGAAACTCGAATTGGCGAGCTCGAGAGGTGTCTCCGGAAGACTGCGAGCTCTTTGCTTAAGGCGAAGCAAGCTAGGAATACTAAGGCTTAGGAGGTTTTGTCGCCTGCAGGTTCAGTTTTAAAGCGGAGGAGGCTGGAAAAAAATGCGGGATTGAGGAGGCTAAGGTCGAGGTGAAGAGTGCTCTATGCGCCGAATTTCAGACTCGTTTGACAAGAATTGCTAGCTCCCTCGACTCCCTGGTGGATGTTCACAGTAGGTACCTTGACCTGGTTACCGTTGAGGGAGGGATGAGATATATTCTGCAGGTCAAAGAGGCTAAACTGTCTATTTGCAACGAATAGATGGCAGCCATTGAGGGACACTTTGACTTGATCTTCCCTGGCCTGAAATCTGACTGTATCCTTCCCTCGCTTTCCAGTGACCCCGAGGAGCAGGAAACCGTTGGTGTCGAGCCTCATGACTTGGTGGAGGGAGGCGCAGATGATTCTGCCCCAAACCGTGATGAGGTAATGGGTGAGGACGAGGTTTCATCTCTGGAGAATGAGCGAGGTTGTAGTCCTGTTCAGGACGTTTGATTTCTATGTTTTCATTTGTGTTTGTTCTGGCCAAGTGTGGCCAATTTTTTGTTTTGGGACCAGTCGTGTATGGCTTTGAACCCTGCCTCTCCGTGGCATCATTTTAGTGAACTGCATTTTTCAGTTGATAGCGTCTGAGTGACTTTATGCGAATGTAGAGGGAAAGAATATGAGTTGTCATCTCATTTGTAACTCTTAGTGGATCGTTACATTCGTTGTTTGTGTAAGATGAGAATACTCAAAGTTTTTTAGTTCGCGGAGTCTCATGAACGTACAAATACAAACGAAGAGACATGTTTTGGAATCCTGTACAGGTTTATTGATATTAAGCCTTGAGATGTTTGAGAGCAGTGTGCTGTACTGAAGTATGCGAATAGTTCTCGGCTTATATGACTTGCACTTATCTGGAACTGAGCATCTCTTCAAAGAAAATTTCGAAGTCGTCTGGAAGGGCTGACCAAAATTTTGGATTTGTTTTATTGCGCACTATTATCCTTGTGTCGGATGTCTAAGAGCTCATCTCTACGTTGAGAGATGTCTAAGTCTGGTTAGGACATTGGATTTTGTTCATTGTGATCAGAAACGAACAGAATGGTAAGCGTTACCGTTTTGAGTTCGATTCTTCGCGAAGGATCCGTGTTAGAGAAGATGTTAGTGTGTATGACTGTTTGATCTTCTGAGATGGATATTTTCATCAAGGAAGATGTTTTTATTATAAAAACGATCCTTCGGGTGCTTGCAACATCTCTCGATGTTGAGGACTGGGTTTTTCTTTCGTATGCCGCGTTTCATTTTTGAAATTTTTGTGGGCTTGAAGAGTTCATTAATTTTTGTTAGATTTGTCTATGAACGTCTTTCATATGATATTCGCTTTTTGGGTTATACGATGATTGGTTATTACTCGGGCGAAAATAAGCTATTTATGGACTGCTTGTTAGTAGCCGTTAAGTATGTTTGATATCAAATGTGTTAGTGAGATAAGAGATTTGCGAGGGACTTTTAAGTCGGACCGTGTTCTCTGTATTTCTGTTTTTTCTTTTAATAATATTGAGTAAAAGAGTACGGATATTAAAATGTGGGAGTATATGAGTATACAAATATGTATACGTACCAACTTCCCCCCCCCCCACCTTTTTTGAAGAGGGGGATAGCTGAAATCGTCTTGTGGTGAGTTGCCTACGTACCCCATTCGAGGATCAAGTTGTCTCGTAGTTCAGTTCGTTGGGGTGTGATCGCTCAGTGATAATATTTTTTAGGTTCATCGCGTTCCAGGTTCTTGGAATTTTGACATCTTGCATGTTGGTGATTTTGTACGCTCTTGGTCGAACCACTTTTATGACTTTGTACGGTCCTTCCCAGTTTGCTCCGAGTTTTCCCGTGTTTCGTTCTGCGGTGGTTTGGAAAACTTTGCGTAGGATTAGATCACCTTCCTTGAAACTGCGGCTATGTACGTTTGAGTTGTAGTACTTTGCGGCCGCCTGTTGATAGTTTTGAATCCATATGAGTGCCTGATCTCACCGCTCGTTGATAAGGTCGAGATCGTCTAATAGCATAAGATTGTTCATGTCTTCTCGTTCCAGGAGTAGTCTACTTTTTATTCTGGGGAATTCAACTTTCACCCCGATCATGCATTCTGAACCATATACGGGGGAGAAAGGGGTCTATCCCGTTCCTCGTCTTGGAGTCATCCGATGGGACCATAACACTCCTTCGAGTTCTTCTGCCCATCGACCCTTCTTAGCGTCTAGACATTTCTTAAGCTCATGTAGGGATGGCTTTGTTAATAGTTTCAGCCTGGTTTTTGCCTTGCGGATATCTGGGAGTTGATTTGGTCAATCGTATCTTCCATTTTTCATAAAACGCCTCGAATTGGGTTGAGATGATCTGAGATACGTTTTCTGTTACTATCTAGTACAAGAGTCCATGTCTGCAGGTAATATTTCTCCATACGAAGCTTTCGACTTGTGCGTCTTTAATGCTTGCGTATGAATCTGCTTCGATCCTTTTTGAAAAGAAATCTGTTAAGACAATCAGGAAGCGTTTCCGTTTAGATTTATGCATGGGGCCGATGATATCCATTGACCATCTCATTAATGGGTAGGATGAGAGAACCTCTGCGGGTGGATGGATTCTTGGAGCCTGTCTTTGTCATTTTTCGCATTTTCGTATGAATTTCTCAAAATCATTGATCATCGTTGGCCAATAGTAGCTATGGCGTTTTATTTTGATTGCGAGGGATATCCCACGGAGTGATTTCCGCAAGATCCAGAGTGGACCTCTTCCACGATTTTCCGCGCTATGTATCCCTCCACGCATGTCATGAATGGTATAGAGAATCTCCATTTATAGATTTCTTCGTCTAGTAGAACGTATCGTGCGGCCTGGATTTTGATTTTTTGGTTTGACAATTCCTCTGCGGGGACCATTCTGTCGGCGATGTATGCTTCGATCGTTTCCAACCATGGCTTATCGCATCCGTCTTCAGATTTTTCTTAATTTTCTTTGGGTTGGGTATCGCCTTTGTCAATTTCGTCGTTTTGCAAATGGATTAAGTTTTCGACGATTGGCGGCCCGATGCTCGGTTGTTCTATGGACTCCACGAGAATTACTCGTTTAAGGCCTGGATCTGAACATGACGCCATGGCCGCTAAAGCGTCGTCCTGCACATTTTCCGCGCAGGCGATTCTTGTGAAAGCGAATAAATCACAATTCTGGGCAAGATCCTCGAGGATTTTTAGGTACAATTCCATCCTTTCATCTCTAGCTTTGTACTCGCCGCTGAATTGATTTGCGACAAGTTAAGAATTGCAGTAGGCGTGGATGTTTTGTATCTTAATCCCGTGAGCCAATGGTAGTCCAGGATTAAGTGATATGTGTTTGGCTTCAGTATTTGAAGTGTGGAAAATTAGTCGGAACGACTTTTCCAACACTTCCCCAGTCGGTGATTTGAGCCGAAGTCTTATTCATGAACCTTGTTTGAACGAAGATTCGTAGACGTGAAGAGTTTAGGTCGAGTTTGGTTCTTGATTTGTCTTGTCCTCCATTGGGAGTTCTACCAAGAAATCGGTGAGGACTGGTAATTTTATGCAAGTTCTTGTTCGATATTCAAAATTGTATTTTCTCAACTCGACCGCCCATTTTTCTAGTCTTCAAGATTGAATGGTTCTATGCAAAAACCGTTGGAAGCGGGAATGTGGTGAGGATTACAATTGTGTTTGACTGGAAATATTGTCTAAGCTTTCGAGCTGACATTACGACGCCGAGTGCCAGCTTCTCCATCATTGTATATCGTGTCTCCGCATTTGTCAAAGTTTTACTTACATAAAGAATTTGTTTTTGTTTGCTGCGCTCTTCTCTGAGCAGAACGCAGCTTACCATTGTTGCGGATACCGCAATATAGAGGAACAAGGGTTCTACCTCAATGGGTTTTATGAGAACTAGAGGGGTCACCAGATAATGCTTCAGCTGTCTGAAAGATTTTTCGAACTCCTCGGACCATTCAAATTTTTTATTTCCTCTTAGGGTGTCATAGAAAGTTAATCACCTATCCGTCGATCTCGAGATGAAGCGATTGAGCGCCGCGACTCTGCTATTGGGGTCAAAATCAGGCACGACGAAATCGATGTTTAAAAATTATCGTGGAATGTTTTCTCTCTTCCATGAAAAAGAAAAGGAGAAATCATTGTGTTAGATCACCTCATGGTCTTTCTAATCTTACCAGAAGACAACCATATCGCCTAAACGCCTTATCACCCGAGGCATGAGCCATGTCTCGCTGCCCACAGGCGACAAGACTATCTGCAAAGTCTCGTCGCTCGTGGGCGGCGAGACATAAGCTGTGTCTCTTTGCCCACGGCTAACGAGGCTGCCTTCAAATTCTTGTCGCCTATTGGTGACGAGAAACAAGCCGCATCTCGTCGCCCGCGGGTGAAGAGACACAAGCCATGTCTTGTCGCACATGGGCAACGAGACCACATCATATTCGTCACTCTCTCCCTCGGGTCTTTACTATACTGGTTCTCCCTTCGTATTGATTGGAGTTTCCGTTGATGTTTTGCAATAATAATAGCAAAGACTTGTCTTCTCGTTAAAACCTCGAGTTGATCATAAAACGATAAGGTTAGTTTAACACCAATGTTATCTCAACTATATGGTTGGTTTTACTATTTTGCAGAACCAAAAGTACGGAAACCAATATTATATGAAAAATGATTTCTCCGAAAGAAATAGTAAAACACTTAAGGTGCAAAACGTCCCAAAATGGTCTAAAACAAAACAAAAGGCCCATTTCCAATTTCGGACGAGAACGAGCCTGACTACAATGATGGTCTACATAATTTCTGAAAAGGATAAATGAAAGAAAAGATAAATATTAATATTCCAGATAATCATGGAAGATAGAGAAGATAAGGAAGATTTCCGAGGAGAGATAGACTCGAATCAGGGGAAGAAAAGGAAACACGACCCACATTGGAGGGATATATAAGACAGGCCAAGGCAAGGGGATGCACACACAGAAAATTCTCAGCAAACTCAGCAGTTAGAGCAATTTAGGCAATTTTCGTTTCCTGTTAAAGAGCTGCAACTCAACTAGGTTATAAAGTCATAGGTGGTTAGAACTATGAAACACGCCAACAGCTCTTACGTCTGAGGCTTTTACCTGATGTAGCACTCATATTCGGATTCAAAATAAGATCTCCATTGCTCTTCTCTTACTTTGATTTTTATTTTACTTTGTCGGTTTTCATATTCTGATTACTTGACGTATGGCTCAGCAGAAATCTTGGACCTCATGGAAATTTAGGGTTTCTTGGACCTCAGGGAAATTTAGGGTTTCTTGATTTTCCTTCGATTACGGAAATCGACAGTGCAAATTTTGGTTCCCATAGTTTGTTGCTAGAAAGAGGGGAGGTATGAATCAATCTAACTCACAGCCGTAAAACACTTGGTCAGATATGACTATAGACGCTCAAAACAAACAACAATCTCGTAACGACAATATCGCCGAAAACAACGTTGAAAGCACTCCTTCAGGAAGCGTCCCTGCGCTCAACGGTGATGCTAACACCGCCACTTTCCGGGAGATTAAGATGTTCTTGACTCTCAAAAAACAGTTAAAGAACAAAATAAACTCACGAGTTCTCTCGCTAAACATGTCAAACCCCGAACAACGAGGACCACAATTATTTTCCCCCGTGGGACTACAAGAGTTCGCAATGGAAGAAAGCTTGACTTCGCTACTCCGTTTGATATGACCGAAAACGCTCAAGGAAAACCATTGGGAAAAAATCCCGATGAGATAACTCCCGAAGCAACCCGGAAGAATACTAAAATACTTCTCCGAACGATCAGGAGAAAAAAATCAAGCGATTCAGCTTGGATCCCAGCGATCAACCCGATCATTCGGACGAGGACTCTGACTTACATCCGAGAAGGACAAGAAGCCGCACAGCTCGGCAAAGCTCTTCATTCGAAAAATCCTTGACAGAAGAAAAAGAAAAGATCTCCTGGGTAGAACAGGTGAAACTAGCCGAAGAGCAGGCTCGGATCACTCGTAGAAAATGCCGGTAAACTTGGAAGACTGCTAGCGACGATCTCGACGAGAAGCGCGATCTCTGCAACTATATCGCAAAAACGGCCTCGGAAGTAAAACATGTGAAGTCTCAAATTCACCATGCCACTAGATATGCACCCGATATTGACAAACTTCTCAAGGAAGCTCGAAAGACTCCTTTCACTGCCCGTATCACTAAGACAAGAATCTCAGACCTTGGGAAGATCAAAATCCCAATGTACAATGGCACCGCCAAGTGCACCTGGAGAACTTCCATATTGCGATGGGTAGGGTCAAACTCATAGAAAACAAAAGAGACACCGGATATTGCCGCCTCTTCGTCGAAAATCTCCAGGGAGCAGCGCTCGAATGGTTTTCTCGCCTAAAACGAAAGTCCATCGAAAGTTTCCGACATCTCGCTTCTTAGTTTCTCAACCAATACTCCATATTCATGGACAGGGAAACCTCTGACGTCAACCTTTGAAGTCTGTCCCAAAAGGAAGACGAACCTCTCAGCGATTTTATGAACATATTGCAAAATCGTCATGCCCAGAGTTGGCGGGATCAGCGATAAGGTTGCCATTGATGCGCTGACAGGAGGGTTTTTATGTATTTAAATGCAAACTCTATCAAATTAACCCTACGAACTACTCTTGCCAAGAGAGGTCAAATTGTAGTATTTAGGGATCAAATCCAATGGGAGCGTGGGCACACAATAAACTCAATACAGTCGTGATTAAGCTAGGCAAATAGATTAATAAGAAGTAAATAAATTATAGCAGATAATTGATTGATTGGTAACTAAACAATAATAATAAATATGTAGATCTAGGGTTTCAGGAAAGTGGATTATAGAGGATATAATCTAAGGGTATTAATCACAGAACTCGATATCTAATGTAAAAGACGACAATTTCTCGCTACAAGTCTAATATATTGACTAAGTCTGATGTCTCAGTTCTCGCTTGTTGACACAGAATGACCATCGATCGATGGCAATGATCATGCGTCGATCGATGGAAATGATCCTGCGACGATTGATGGCCCCTTGAGTCAAGATTTATGACATAGTTAAATATGTTCACTAAATTAACTAAATCAACTCTCGTTTGTTTCTAGCAACCCATCTCAACAGGATTAATTCTGGTAGTAGACCATGGTCTTGCTTGCGACTAACTATCTTATGATCACGGTTCTAGTTAGCTACTCTAGAACACAAGCAATAAACAAAATTTTATTGATAGATCTAATAATCACCCTAGCAATTCTAATTCTATTGTTTGGCTAATCCATCAACACCATTAATAAACCCTAAACCTAACAAGAGATCTACTCAGACATGATCTTTGTCACCAAAATCATAGATGTATCAAATATATATAATTTAAAACCAATGGAGTTCCAGGAGGACACTGAAGGAGTTCCTCCCTTCTCTCCTAATCCTAGAAAATGAATAAAAGAAATCTTCCTTAGCGTCGCCGTCAACAATAGCTTAGAAAACATTTAAATAGGATTTTAGGTTGTCCATGGGTATTCTGTTAATTTTGGTAGCTTCTGAGATTAATTCGGTCATAAGATATTCCGGCCTGTCTTCTGGGATCACCCTCGATCGACACCAAGGCTTTACCGTCGATCGACACTCATTCATCATGTCGATAGCTTCCTCTCACGAGGCAGACAGACCACTCTCTAGTAAAACTTGCATAACTTTGGCTGTAGGATCCTTATTGACCTCAAACAGGTGGAATTGGAAAGATAACTCAAATATATTTCTTATGTAAATATATCAGCCCAATCTCACCGAGATAAGTTCTCCACTCATAGCTAAAAATCGGATATATCTGCGCAGTTCTGCATCTTTAAAGCTCCATAATCACCAAAGTTCTCCATAACGTACCTGAACCTGAATATACTCTAAAACATAATCCAAACACATACAATATACTCTAAATAGGGCTGATATCATGGCACAATAGTGGTAAATATCAGGCCCTATCAACTCCCCCATACTTAACCTTTTGCTTGTCCTCAAGCAAACAGAGCCTGTAAAGAGGTTTTTAAAAGCGGAGACTCACATAATGTCTAAGTATACTATCACCCTACTTTGTCGCAACAACATCCTATCATGTCAATCATAGAGAAACTTTATATATCCTATCCTAGTATAGCAACCAAGTCCATTCTACCAACAACTTAGCAAATACTAGTCTAACTCACCCCTCTACTGATTTCATTTCTTTGCATAAAATAAAAGTGCAGGTTTTACCCTAGGAGTATTGATCAAAGGACACATGGACTCTTACCCCTGCAAGTATCTGAGTACACATGTAGTCTTCTCTGATCCCTTGCCTCTCTCTCTTCTCAATTCTCTCTCTCAATGTGTCTCTTCTTTTGATTGTATCATTTTATTTTATTTTAATTGACTGAGATATTTGGACAGGTTTCCATGAATCAAGTCCTAATGGTTTTTGCCACCAGATCATGTTCACTTTTTTGACCTTTATCACTTTCTAAAATCATATGAATCAAGCTTTGATGGTTGTAGTCACCAAATCCTGTTTGACTCTTTTTTATAAAAAATCTGAAGGGGAGAAAGTAGGGGAATCAGAAGCATAAAGACTTTTACCTTCCAGACTTGCAGAAGGAATCCGATCCAGTGAATACCAAGTCCCAAAGCAAGCTGATAATGTTAGGATTGGTGTTGGAAATCAGCTTCGGTTCCTTCAAACTTTCTAAGAAAGTGTGATATAGTGGCAGGATGATTCACTTTGGTATCCCTAATAATCTCTGCAAACAACCTTCTAATAATGGAGCTAAAGTGTGGTTAGTCAATAATAAATCTTAATCATAGTCCCCTTCTTGACACAATAAAACTTTGGGAAGTTGACTCAAATGTCATACATTTTAGTGTTTATTACTAGAGTGTTACAAATCTTTTTTTTATTACTGGCATTTTTTAAATGTCCAGCGTCCCCTTGTACTATGTTATAACAAAAAACGTAATTACAAGAATGTCATTACTTTTTCACGCCACATCAGACGCCACGTCGAAAATCGCTGGCGATTTTTTCTGAAATCAGCCGTTAAGCGCTAAGGCGGTATTGACGGCTGGGTTATGTTACATAGTGGCTGATTTAAACCGCGCGGCTGACTTATGAGAAATTGGCTGACTTGCAAACATAAATCAGCCGTACGTGACCACTGATTTAAAGAAATCTGTCTGATTTATGAGATTATGACTGACTTACGAACACAAGTTACGGCTGATTTATACATTGGTAGGCTGATTTGTCGAACATTTGGTTGAGTTTTTGATAAGACAAGGCTGAGTTATGGTTCTCGGCAGACTGAGTTATGGGAGTTTGTTACGGCTAATTTACGTTAATCAGTCATTAAGAGTTGGATTAAACTTTAAACTCAGCCCTCTTATGGCTGACTTATTAGCGAAATATTAATTACTAGAATATCATTCACTTCACGACTGGGTAATTTGACGAAGCGGCTGACTTAAAGTTTTCAGCGAAATTAAGGCTGGTTTATTTGCAAAAGATTAATTACTAGAATAGTACAACGTTATGACTGGTTTATATTTGTACTTGATGGCTGATTTATGTAGGATTAGTATTGTGTTAGTTTGGTGGCTGACTTAACGATTTTCCATGTCATCAATTTCGATTTTCCATGTCATCAGTTCTGATTTTCCACGTCATAATTAGTGGCTGAGTTAACGAACAGACGCCGTTTCTTCTTATTCTTCTTCTTCTTCTTCTTTATTGTTATTATTTTCTTCATTGTTATTCGATTCTTTACAACATCTTATGGATCCTGTAGTTGTTGTTTCTGGTAATTGGGTAAAGAAAAACAGATATGTATTTGAGCCCAACAATAGAGGGTGTAGAGTCTGCATATAGATGAAAAAACAACACTCGACAAACTTTCGAAATCTGTTGTTGACGATTACGGATTAAAGGAGTCGACTCATCAGATTCAACTGAGCTACAGTTTATCGAATAAAGCTTTGAAAACAATGGCGCACGATACTCCACCAGTTTACGTCTCCAATACTCGACAGTTAAATCTTCTTGTAGCTCTAAGAAAAGTGGAACAGATACGTCTGTGTGTGGAGATTACGAAAAAAATCGAGAAGAAAAGGCTATTCAGTTATATGTCGAAAGAAGAAGAAGAAGTCTCGAAAGAAGAAGAAGAAGAAGAAGAAGAAGAAGAAGAAGAAGAAGAAGAAGAAGAAGAAGAAGAAGAAGAAGAAGAAGAAGAAGAAGAAGAAGAAGAAGAAGAAGAAGAAGAAGAAGAAGAAGAAGAAGAAGAAGAAGAAGAAGAAGAAGAAGAAGAAGAAGAAGAAGAAGAAGAAGAAGAAGAAGAAGAAGAAGAAGAAGAAGAAGAAGAAGAAGAAGAAGAAGAAGAAGAAGAAGAAGAAGAAGAAGAAGAAGAAGAAGAAGAAGAAGAAGAAGAAGAAGAAGAAGAAGAAGAAGAAGAAGAAGAAGAAGAAGAAGAAGAAGAAGAAGAAGAAGAAGAAGAAGAAGAAGAAGAAGAAGAAGAAGAAGAAGAAGAAGAAGATGAGAATGATGATGATGATGATGATGATGAATTTGATAGCCGATTTGATATGTTTGATGACTCGGATGGTGCCTCATCTGAAGATGATAACTTCAGTTCATACTTTGAGTCTCCAGCACAAGATGAAGATGAACCAACGCTGCCTTCTAAGAAGACATCTCATAGCATGTCAATGAGCGGAGCTCAAGGAAATCCGGAGGGTCTAAGGTTGCAGATGTCTTCACTAAACCTTGTTGTAGGGCAACGATACGAGAGTAAAGCCGATTTGAAGAGACGACTGAAACTTCTTACGGTGAAGGACCGATTTGATTTTGATGTAGAAGTATCTAATTTGAATACACTCAATGTTACGTGTTGGGTTGCTGGATGTCTCTGGAGAGTTCGTGCTTCTAGACAAGGGGAATCCCCAGCATTTTATGTTCGTATTTATGATTCGGATCATACATGTTCCGTAACTGAGCGTTCTAATCGATCTCGACAAGCAACACCAGATATATTAGGACAGTTATACAGGGACTTTCTCGGCGATGTTGGTCCCTCAGTTCGACCTACTAGTGTCGGAATATGTATCAATAAGCAGTTTGGTATAAAGGTATGTTACAACTGATTTACTTATTCTTATTGGCTGAGTTAATGTGAACACTACGACTGAGTTAATGTGATATATAAGGCTGAGTTTATGTTAACATGACGGCTGACTTATAGGTGTATTACAGCTGATTTATTTGTACCTTCCAGCTGACTTACAGTTCATTTATTAGTACGTGGTGGGTGACTTATTTGTCTTGTTTTCGTTTTGGACAGATGGGTTATTGGAAATCACACAGGACGCTAAAATTTGCAAGGGAAATCGATATGGGAACTCCTGAAAGTGGGTTTGAACAGTTGCCTTCTTACCTATACATGATAAGAAGGGCAAATCCTGGTACAATTACGCGTCTTCAAATCGATGAGTTTGGAAGATTCATGTATGTGTTCCTTGCGTTTGGTGCGAGCATAAATGGTTTTCCTTTCATGCGCAAAGTTGTCGTTGTCGATGGAACGTTTCTTAGTGGTAAATACAAAGGGACGCTTCTCACCGCACTAGCTCAGGATGGTAACTTTCAGATTTATCCGATAGCCTTCGGTGTGGTTGACACTGAAAATGATGATTCGTGGAACTGGTTTTTTACCCAACTTAAAGTTTTAATTCCTGACGATGACGGTCTTGCAATAATCTCGGATAGGCATAACTCCATAGGGAAAGCAATTGAGAATGTGTATCCGTTGGCTTCTCGTGGAATCTGCACTTACCATTTATATAAGAACATTTTGGGACGGTACAAAGGAAAAGAGGTCTTTCGTCTCGTGAAGAAAGCGGCAAAATGTTTTAGGATGTCAGACTTTACTACGATGTTTGAGGAGATTGAAGCGATTAATCCTGAACTTCATGGCTACCTCCAAAGAGCTGATGTACGACTGTGGGCGCGTGTTCATTTCCCTGGAGAAAGGTACAATTTGATGACTACGAACATAGCGGAATCAATGAACAAAGCACTATCAAATGGTAGAAGTCTTCACATTGTTCGACTATTAGAATCGATACGGGTCATGATGACCAGATGGTTTGCTAAACGAAGAGAGGATGCTACATCGCATCTTACCGAGCTTACGATTGGTGTGGAGAAACTACTACAAGTAAGTCACTTTTTATGTTTTCATAAGTCAGCCTTTGAGAAATATAGCATTTCCCGCCCAAAATACGAAACGTCGCTATTTAAAGGCTGACTTATTTGAATAGGTCAGCCGTTATGTTACCATAAGTCAGATGTTTCCATAACTCAGCCATATTGTTTTCATAAGTCAGCCTTCATGTTTTTATTTTGTTTTCATAATAGGGTCGTGTTACTGACGCCAGACTGTTGACGGTACAAAGGATTGATGCTTATCGCACTGAAGTTACATATGGTTCATCTTTGCATATTGTGAACTTGGAAGCGAAAAAATGCACATGCCGGCGTTTTGACCAGGAGAAAATACCATGCGTGCACGCAATCGCAGCTGCCGAGGACAGAAATGTTTGTCGTATATCCTTGTGCAGTCCTTACTATAACAGTGGTTATTTGTTAAATGCATACAATGAGTCGATCATGCCAATAGATTCAGCTCTCCAAGTTCCAGATAATGTGGCTAACCAACCGTGCTTGCCCCCGGTTGTTCGTCAACAACCAGGAAGGCCTAAGAAAAGTAGGATGAAATCTGCTTTGGAGGTTGCCCTTGAGAAAAAACGTCCTAGGAAAGAACACACATGTTCTCGTTGTAAACAGGGTGGGCATAATGCGAAAACTTGTCCGGTATAAAAGTGTTGTATGAATGGAATTGGATTTGTAATTGGTTTGGCGAATTGGAATGGACGATTTTAGTATTTATTACGACTGAGTTATATTTACATGATGGCTGAGTTAATGAAACGATACGGCTGAGTTAAATAAACATTACAACTTGAGTTATGTTTACATGATGGCTGAGTTAATGAAACGATACGGCTGAGTTAAATAAACATTACAACTTGAGTTATGTTTACATGATGGCTGAGTTAATGAAACGATACGGCTGAGTTAAATAAACATTACAACTTGAGTTATGTTTACATGATGGCTGAGTTAATGAAACGATACGGCTGACTTAGTTTAGATTCTATCTAACCTAAGAAATAGAACCAAACTATCGCAAAACCAAACCCACAAACCACCACATTCCTCAAACACTGCACCTCACTGATGCATTTTTTTCCTCTTTTCTCGGATTCTATCTTCATTCCTTTGAACTCTTTCTCTAACCGAGCGATATTGGCTTTCAGCTCCGACATGTCTTTCTTCATATCTTCAACCTCTTCTACCAAACACTCATCCGTCCATTTGAATAAATGGGTCTGTTTTCACAAATAAACTACAACTCAATAACACATACTTAATTATTTCAAAACATGCCATATAAGAACAAGATCTAACCTTATTATATCCTCCTGCACAACAATAGTACAATCTTCCTGGATTTTTAGCAGTTCCTGATGTAAATATATTAGAGGGTTGGCCACACCAACATTGTTTTGGCGTACCCCTCTCCACATTCCGACGTCGTCTGTTTACGTTTTCTGTCAATAAATCCTATTAATTTCAACAAGAGTATATACGAACACAATCGAGATCTACATACCTGAAACGCATGATGAGATAGGGTTAGATGAGGAAGACATTTCTTTTTGGGATCTTTTTTTTTTTTAAATGTTTTTGGATCTGAAGTATTTTGAAAACGTGTTATCGTCTCGTAAATATAACAGTCTCGAGATGCGTGACATAGTCTCACGCCTTAATAATTAGAGTTATGTTTTCGAAATATAGAAAACTGAACGTCGCAAGTTATATAAACAACACGGCTGAGTTAATGAAACAACAAGGCTGAGTTGTATGAATATGACGGCTGAGTTAATGAAACAAGAAGGCTGAGTTGTATGAATATGACGGCTGAGTTAATGAAACAACAAGGTTGAGTTATAGATACAACACGGCTGAGTTGTATGAATATGACGGCTGAGTTAATGAAACAACAAGGTTGAGTTATAGATACAACACGGCTGAGTTGTATGAATATGACGGCTGAGTTAATGAAACAACAAGGCTGAGTTGTATGATAAATTAGGTTGAGTTATAGAAAAACGACTGAGATTTATGTAGATAAATAATCATAAAAATTACATTCAACAACCAAAATTATCAGGACCAAACTCATCAAACATATCGATGAGATCAAGCCAAACTCTAGTTATCATCCAGGAAGGCTTCTCGCCGCCATGCGCCCATATCCTCCTCAACCTGCGCATTTGAGTTCGAAATACCGTTCTGGCCACCAAATTAAAATGTGTCCAAACTAACAAATTATGCCTCGGATCCCACGTGTATTTTCGCTACAAAATAAAATAAATGACTAATATTAGTGTTGTTTCTATTCAATCTAATATGAATACATAATCGGTGCTTACAGCAAGTTTAAGAAACCAGAGGCGCTTAAACTGATAGGGAATGAACCGGTAAGTCGGCCAGTCAGATACCCAGCCTTCTTGAAGAATCACCGGGATCGGCTGCGACATATCATGTAAAAATCTAAACCACGTAACACTTGTTTTGTCAACCAAGGAACCCACACCAGGGTTTAGAACGGGGAGGTTATCTCGATCCGCTGAACTTAATATGCCATTGACAGCGACCTCTAAGGTCGTTGTGTAAACAGGAACAATCGACATTATGTTACTTCTGATGATATTAGGTTTTCAGAGAGTGTATGTGATTGGAGAGACAAGGTTTAAGAAGGGCTATATATAGAGAGATATAGGACAATGAAACGTCACAGAAAAATTCGCATCAGTGACTTTTCTTTTTGTTCCCGCCCACAAAAAACGAAACGTCGCATTTAATTACACATGACGGCTGACTTATTAAGTCAGCTGTCATGTGTAACTTATGACTAAACCCTAAACCCTAAATCATAAGTTACACATGACGGCTGACTTATTAAGTCAGCCGTCATGTGTAATTAAATGATTTAAGGTTTAGGGTTTAGGTTTTAGGGTTTACGGTTTAGGATTTAGGGTTTAGGGTTTTCATAATATTTAGGTTTATACCATAGGGTTTATGTTACACATATTTTATACCATAGGATTTATGTTTATACTTATGTTACACATATTTTATAGTTTGGAAATATAGGAAAGTATACATATTTAACTTTATATGATTAAGGTATACATATTTATTTGAAAATACATTGTATATGTTTTACCTTTATTTTATATGATTAAGGGTTACCTTATATGTTTATTTAGGTAGTTGTAAGAGAACATATATCTTAGTATAACCTAATTAACCTAAGTAAACTTATGATTTAGGGTTTAGGGTTTTCATAATATTTAGGTTTATACCATAGGATTTATGTTTATACTTATGTTACACATATTTTATAGTTTAGGGTTTAGGGTTTAGGGTTATCTTATATGGTTAATTGTAGTACACATGGACTTAATATCTAGTCTCAACTTGGAAATATAGGAAAGTATACATATTTAACTTTATATGATTAAGGTATACATATTTATTTGAAAATACATTGTATATGTTTTACCTTTATTTTATATGATTAAGGGTTACCTTATATGTTTATTTAGGTAGTTGTAAGAGAACATATATCTTAGTATAACTTAATTAACCTAAGTAAACTTATGATTTAGGGTTTAGGGTTTTCATAATATTTAGGTTTATACCATAGGATTTATGTTTATACTTATGTTACACATATTTTATAGTTTAGGGTTTAGGGTTATCTTATATGGTTAATTGTAGTACACATGGACTTAATATCTATTTCAAAGTACATTGTACATATTTTATAGTTTAGGGTTTAGGGTTATCTTATATGGTTACTTAGGTTAATTAAGTTAGGGTTTGTTTCAGTTACGACTGAGTTATACAAACGATACGGCTGAGATAGTTAACCATATCAAAGAGTCAAACATACTACAAATCATGCTTAGATAGTTAACCAAATCAAAGATTCAAAATAAATTCATCTCCTCTTTCTGCGAAGATCTCTGCTCCCATCTTCATTCGCAAACCCTGAATGTTAGCATCAGATATCCCATCAAATGTTACACCAAGCGCTAGACACTCGACAAACTTACACGAATACACCCCACAATCGCCAACTTGAGTGTTTTGTGGAATGTTTTTGCCTCTCCTCCTACGGAACGCAAGCTGCTTCATCGTAGGTTGACGGATGTTGGAAGGAATGAATTCATTCAACATTGCAGGAATCATATGAGTAAGAGGCCTAAATGCATCTAGTATTTTCTGTTCACTCTCTGGTGTTTTCTCTCCCATGATGGAATCGTAAACGTCAATCTTCTCCTTCACAAGATCCACATCATATGCCACCCAATGATTGCCTCCAGTTTGAAGCACTCCATACAAGTGATCCACATCTACCAACCACTTCAAGTGTGTCTTACAGTCCTCGGGATTCCGACCGTGTACTAATTCTTCATAACCAGTACCTTTGAATTTGAACTGCTTTGGTTTGATCTTGAACTGGTCGTAATCCATACACCATTGTAGAGTGAACCAAATGTCCATAAAGGCAATGCGCTTGGACCAGAATGGGGTGGGAACTTGCATAGACCTTCCCCTTAGGACTCTCATATAAGCAGCAACATGCTGTACAAAGAATATATAACTCAGTCTACAAGAAAAATTAACTCAGCCGACACGTATTTTATAACTCAGCCGACAATTATTAAATAACTCAGCCTAAAATAAAATTAACTCAGCCGACACTTATTATATAACTCAGCCTAACAGAAAATTAACTCAGCCAACACTTATTATATAACTCAGTCTACAAGAAAAATTAACTCAGCCAACACTTATTATATAACTCAGTCTACAAGAAAAATTAACTCAGCCAACACTTATTATATAACTCAGTCTACAAGAAAAATTAACTCAGCCGAACTTATCTAAACTTACATTATCATACAACCATCCATAGTCGGTTTGTGGCCAATACGCTCTTTCGGTGATGAGGTATCTGTAGAACTTAATTGGTTCTTCAACCTTGTCATGTGGAATGTTCCTAACAATTAAATCCAAGTTAGTTTAACCAAATATTGCTAATAGTTGTATCAACAAATGGTGTAAAGATCCATACTCGAATGGCTTTAGGTGTTCCATAAGTTTCTCCAGTTTAGCCGGATCAACAGGTGCGAGAGGATCATAGATTGCTACTGAAGGTTCAACGTTCTTCCGCATGCACGTCGTTCCATTATCTCCAATATAAGGAAATCCTCGTGCTGGAAGAGCATTTTCTTTTGTCGCTGCTAACCCAGTTGGGGTTAATTGAACACTTCTCTCCCGATAAGTCTTAATTTTCGCAGACCTAATCTTTTCCTCTTCGTCCTCATCAGACTCCGGCAACAGTTCGTTATTCATCGCGATTGTTTCTTCGGTCACATCGTTTAGCTCACTGTCACTAACAATCGGGTTCTTTCTTGGAATAGGTATTCTTATTACACCATCGCGAACCTTTTTCTTATTCCCAGCCACCCCCTTCTTCTTTAACTCAGCCTCATTCTTCTGTAACTCAGCCGCTTCTTGCTTTTTAATATCAGCCGCCTTTTGCTTTAACTCAGCCGCCTCTTTCTTTTTAATATCAGCCTCTTTCCTTTTTAACTCAGCCGCCTCTCTCTTCTGTAACTGAGTCATCTTCCTCTTCTCAGCCGCTGTCTGTTTTGGTATTTTTTCATCTCCCTCCTGTTGTTTTTTTGACCTAAGCCTGTAACCGTGTCCTGCTGCCTTACCAGGAGAAACAGAAACAAAATCAACATCACCAAAGTCATCTACCAAATTCTTTTTCACCTCACCAGCAGCTTTAGCCTCGAAACCTTTTGCATTGGCTTTACCACCTTTAGCAGGGGTCTTAGCAGGGGTCTTAGCATCTTTAGCAGGGGTCTTAGCAGGGGCCTTAGCAGGGGTCTTATCATCTTTAGCAGGGGTCTTACCCGCCGTTGAACTATTAACGGACTTCTGCTCTAAACATAAGTTGTAGGTGGGCACTTTATCAACGTTTTCGCCACTTTCCCATAACCCAATAACTCTCAAATGCTCTGCCACTGAAGCTTTGACTGTGTCATGAATGTGACTCTTCATATTCTCCAGCTTCTGGTTGACCTCAGCAAAGTTGGTATCATATGAGATGAACCGCGAGTCATACTTGTCCAACTTTTTGGAAATTTTGTCCAGACAAGTGATTATGGTCTTCAGAGCCGCAGTTTTCCCAATCTCTTTGCTACCTTCCTTCTCTACACCAGAAGCTTCACCTTCTGAGTTGTTCGCTTCCTTTTGTTTCTTATTTTTCTTCAGCTTCTTTGCGGGAGGCTCAGCCTCTGACGAAACTCTAGCTCTAACCTTCATTTTTTTCTCCTTCTCATTCTTCTGCACATCCCAAAAACCTTTAACAAACGTACCCGCATGTATGTCTCTTATTAATTTTTCAAGTTGTGGGTCATTTTCTTCATCCTCCCACTGAGGAAACATCTCTTCTATGTCCTCCTTCATAACCATATTCCTCACACGCACCTACAACAGTTAACGATAAATCAGTCATCTAAACATATAACCCAGCCATCATATAAACGATAAATCAATCATCAAACAAATAACCCAGCCATCATATAAATAATAACTCAACCATCAAATAAATCATAACTCAGTCATCAATTAAAGCACATAAATCATAACTCAGTCATTAAACAAAACTAACTCAGCCTGAAACCTTACCTCACCATGGTCTCTGATTTCCTCAGAGATGATAGTAGTAAAACTTGAACGTGTACGCTTTCCACTCCATCGCAAAAGCGGAACTTCATTCTCATCGACCACTGTCGCAAAACGCTCTCCAAAGCAAGAGATAGATTCATACGCCCAAACCAATAACGCGTCCTTTAGGCCGCTTATGGTGTACGACGCTCCTTCTGGATTTAATCCCTTAATAGATTCAACAAGAACTTGAAATGCAGTCCGACCCCATGGATAAGTCATCATGGCTTCATCATCGAAAACTCTTTTTGCACTTTCAAAGGGAATCCTAGAATTATGATGCAGAGCATAAAGTCCCATGGCTTGAAGAAGTAACAGCCCTAACCATTTACGCTTTTCAAAACTCCAGGGCCGACATACCCCTAATGCTGCCTTCAGTTCATCTAATTTGGGTCCACTCCCATGCGGCACTTTCAACTCATCCCAGAATGTTCTGTATTGGTCTTGGTCAGGTTCAAAACTTTCTGTTGGCAGTGCACCTGTGTTTAACCCGGTGATCTCACCAAATTCCAGTAAGCTAAACCTGATAGGTTGATCAACAACGAGACTCCAAATCTCATTCTTAAGGACTACCAACTGTCTACATAGTAGATAGTGTACGGTCCTACCAGACCACACACTGTTTTTATCAGCTAGCTTAGCAATTATTCCAATAGGACACTGCTTCAGATGCTCCCACACATCAAATCCTATTGTTTCTCTAACGTGAGGGAATTCTCCCATATGGAAATTGTGATTAATGGCTTTATTTTCCAGATTAGAAGCCCCTCTTGGAGGGTAATCTCGTGCTTGATCATCAGAAGCATCCATCTGATCATAGAAGACATATATAACATAGCAACGATAAATCAGCCGTGTAATAGAAACCTAACTCAGCCACAACAGGACGCTAATAAATCAGCCGCAATAGAAACCTAACTCAGCCACAACAGGACGCTAATAAATCAGCCGCAATAGAAACCTAACCCAGAACGACAAATTAAATCAGCCGCAATAGAAACCTAACTCAGCCACAACAGGACGCTAATAAATCAGCCGCAATAGAAACCTAACCCAGAACGACAAATTAAATCAGCCGCAATAGAAACCTAACCCAGCTACAACAGGACGCTAATAAATCAGCCGCAATAGAAACCTAACCCAGAACGACAAATTAAATCAGCCGCAATAGAAACCTAACCCAGCTAAAACTGTCTAAGTTACTCAGCCGAAACAGAGAACTAACTAAGTCATAATATAAATCGAACTCAGCTACAATACAACTCTAAATCAGTCACAATATAAACCAAACTCAGTCGCAAACTCGAAAAGACGCCATCGAACATACCAGACAAGACGAAGACGCTATGGTTTTCGGAGATTACGGAGAAGCTTTGCGGAGACGAGACGATTCTGAGGGAGACGAATTTAGGGAATCCGACGGAGAGATTTCGAGGAAGTTAAGATTTAGAAAGTTTCTGATTTTTTTTGTTTCAAACCGTTGAGTTTAACTCTTCATTTTCCCTCTATGGTGACATGGAAATTAGTTCAATGACATGGATTTTTGATTTAAAATTAATGACAATTTAAAAAATTAATAAAGGGGTTTAAATTGTAATTTACTAGGGGTGTAAAACATTCTAGTAATAAAAAAGAAATGTATAACATTCTAGTAATAAACCAACAAATGTATAACATTCTAGTCATTTTCTCTAAAACTTTTTGAAAAACTTATATATATATACTACTTGCGAGAAGATAGAGAAGGTTGACAGGAGTGTTTTTATGTATTTCAATGCAAACTCTATCAAATTAACCCTTCGAACTGCCAAGAGAGGTCAAATTGTAGTATTTAGGGATCAAATTCACAGAGAGAGTGGAACACAATAAACTCAATATAGTCGTGATTAAGTTACGAAAATAGATTAATAAGAAGTAAATAAACTATAGTAGATAATTGATTGATTAGTAAGTAAACAATAATAATAAATAGCAAGATCTAGGGTTTCAGGAAAGTGGATTATAGAGGATAGAAGCTAAGGGTATGAATCATAGAACTCGATACCTAATGTAAATGACGACCAGCTCTCGCTGCGAGTCTAAAAGTCCGATATCTCAGCTCTCGCTTGTTGACACAGAATGACCCTCGATCGATGGCAATGATCTTGCGTCGATCGATAGTCTCTTAATTTAAGGATTAAGACCTAATCGATATGTTAACTATATTAACTAAATTAACTCTCGTTTGTTTCTAGCAACCCAACTCAACAAGATTAATTCTAGTAGTACACCATGCTCTTGCTTGCGCCTAACTATCCTATGATCAGGGTTCTAGTTAGCTACTCTAGAACATAAGCAATAACCATAATTCTATTGATAGATCTAATAATCACCCTAGAAATTCTATTGGTTGGCTAATCCATCAATACCATTAATAAACTCTAAACCTAACAAGAGATCTACTCAGAATGATCTTTATCACAGAAATCATAGATGAATAGAATAGGTATAGAATAGAAATCAAATAAAGAACCAAAGCTGTTCCAAGAGGAATCTGAAGGATTTATTCCCTTCTCTCCTAACCCCAAAACAAATACATAGAATAAAGCTTGGTAAAGTGTCTGAAGCGTGGCCGTCAACAATGGCTTAGAAAACATATAAATAGGGTCTTAGGTCGTTCATGGGGTTTTTGGTAATTTGCGATGGCTTCTGGGCTTAAGTCGGCCATAAAACAAGTTGGGCCGGTCTTCTGGGATCACTGTCGATCGACAAAAAGGCTGTGCCGTCCGATGGACCTCAAACCAATGGCATTGGAAAGTGAACTCAAAGCTTTATCATATTTCAAAATATCAGCTCAATTGCACCGAGGGAAAGTATCCATCCATAGCTAAACATCTGAGGCATCTGCCCAGTTTTGCATCTCTAAAAGCTCCAGATTCACCGAAGTATCCCGAACGTACCTTAACCTGAAAATACTCTAAAACATACTCCAAACACATATAATAAACTCTAAATATGGATGATATCATGGCACAATAGTGGCAAATATCAAGCCCTATCAACTCCCCCAGACTTAACCTTTTGCTTGTCCTCAAGCAAACAAAACCTATGAAAAAGGTTTTGAAAAGCGGAGACTCACATAATGTCTAAATATAACTATCACCCTACTTTGCTGCAACCACATCATATCAAGTCAATCACAGAGAAATTTTATATATCCTCTCCTAGCATAGCAACCAAATCCATTCTACCAATAACTTATCGAATACTAGTCTGACTCGCCCCTCTACTGATTTCATTTCATTGCATAAAATAAAAGTGCAGGCTTTACCATGGGATTATCTATCAAAGAATATATGGACTCTTACCTCTGCATGTATCTGAACACACAGGCAGTCTTCTATGATTTATTTCCTCTCTCTCTCTTCTCACTTCTTCTCAGTCAATGTCTCCCTTCTTTTGAGATATTTGGATACGTTTACATGAATCAAGAACTAATGGTTGTAGCCACCAGATCCTGTTCACTTGTTTTTGACCTTTATCTCTTTCTAGGATCATATGAATCAAGATTTGATGGTTGTAGCCACCAAATCATGGTCGACTCCTTTTTTAAAAATCTGAATGGGAGAGAGAGGGGAATCATAAGCACACAAACTTTTACCTTCCAGACTTGCAGAAGGAATCCGATCCAATGTATACCAGATCCTAAAGCAAGCTAATAATGTCAGGATTAATGTTGGAAATCAGCTTCGGTTCCTTCGAATTTTCTAAGCAAGTGTGATATAGTGGCAGGATGATCCACTTTGGTATCTCTAGTAATCTCTGCAAAAAAACTTCTAAGAATGGTGCTTAAGTGTGGTTAGTCAATGATAAATCTTGATCATAGTCTCCTTCTTGACTCAATAAAACTTTTTGAAAAACTTATATATAAATAAAAATAAAAATAAAACGTTAGCGAACATCCCCCAGACTTAAATTACACTGTCCCCAGTGTAATCCGTCCCGGATTGGTTAGGAAAAATTAAATCATAAGTAAATAGCTTAAGAGAGAAACTCGATACCAAACTCTGTAAAAGAGTGTCGATCGATGGCAGATGGATGGTGTCGACCAATGATCATGATCCATGGTCGATCAATGTTTATTCTTCAGTGTCGATCGATGATGCACCTGGAAGTTTCTACTCTATTTTTTTTTAAAAATCAAAGAAAATAAAACTCAAAATAGAACACAATATCATTAATACCTCCCCCAGACTTAAACAACACTATCACCAGTGTTATGCAGTCTGAGATTGGTGAAAAAAATAAATCATAAGGACCAAAATTGATAAGGAAAAACGATATACCTTCTTGCTGATGGTGACCATCGGTCGACATAGGTAAGTAGCGATCGATCAATGCTCGGTTTGATCCGTCGATTGATAGTGATCAAGTGTCGATTGATGCTCTGCGCAATCTCTCTTCCTCTTATCTCTCTCTCTTCTTCTTTTTAACCTGAAATAAATAAATACAAAATTAGTAATAAATGAAATTTTTTTTTATTAAAACTTACTAAATAGTGGGTTGCCTCCACTCAGCGCTTGTTTTTAGTCTTTAGCTTGACATTTTGAAACTCTGATTCAGTTCAGATGAGATTGGGAACTTGCTCCAAAACAATTCCTAATGTCCAATATCTTCAGCTTCATCATCCTTTTTGTGAAAGCCTCCATTGACTCTTCTCGTTTTTCTATCATTTCAGCAATAAGAAGTGCTCGAAGCTTTTCAAATGGTTGTAAGAAGCATTTGCGGCACACTCTGTATTTCCTGACACCATCTGAGAAGTGAGGAATCAATGATAATTGAGGAACTTCCGTGATCCTTTTTTCTCTTCTTGCAATTCCTCCTCTTCTTTCCCCCAGACTTGTATGGTCTTGTGGTGCCTCCATCAAAAAGATCATGAAACACTTCAAACTCATTCAGCTCTGATCCGTGATGAGTGTTGATCGACGCTCTAGTGTTGATGTCCGATCGATGATCCAATGGCTGCGTCGATCGATTCACCAATGATGGTGTCGATCGAAGCTGCGACCAATGGTCCTTGGTCAACGTCACCTTAATACTTCAATAATATATGAGAAAAAACTATATGCTGAAGATCATCAAATACCTCAACGTACAGATCCATATGCATACTTCCATCTGGTGAATAGGAGATTCAACCTAAAAAAAACAGCACTGGGAACCAAAAACTTTACAGGGTCATGTACCATCTTTGCTCCTTTTTGAAAACCAGCATCTTATTATGTGCAGATAGGTGGTCATAGATGTTCTGGGACAAAAAGATGTGAGGGTTTGGACACGTGCATTCTCTCCTCAACCGGTCTTGGTTAAATCATGTAACTTGGTTGTTTGTCCAACAATGAGTGTCGATCGATGTAAGGTAGGTGGTATCGATTGATGATGGGCTTTGGTTTTTGATCGATGCAGTAGGGTGGTTGACGAACAATGATATCGGGTTGGTGTAAATCGATGCTAGCTTTTGTTGAAGTTTCCAGATCTATTCTCGAAGTGTGCTGATCGTCATCAAGTTTTTTCTCCGAGTTCTGATTCATATCTTCAAACCATTCTTCTAGCTCCATAATGGCTTTCCTACTCGAATCCAAATCCCCAAATTGTTCTTTATCCTCTACCTCCTAAAAATATCCCATGGTTATTTCTCTGTCTACATCTGGAGCATGATAACAACTTGATACATCAGTGTTCTCTAGTGTCGATTCTGCAATGTCCTGAAGACAACACGATCTTTCAGGGATTTTGATAGATGTAGATTGGCAGTAATATGTTGTTTCGATTGATGGTGACGTGCTGGTGTTGATCGATGTTGAGGTCATAGTGTCGATCGACGCTGCGGTCATATTGTCGATCGACGCTGAGGTCATAGTGTCGATCGATACTGAGGTTGAATTACTAGTATCAACTTCTTCTGCTATGCTCAGGTCAGATCCATGATGTTCATCACCTTTCCGTGTAACCTCATCTTTTTGTTGAACCTGTTTATCTGGCTTCTTAGCGCGAGTGTTCAGTGTTTCACATTCTCCATCCGTTTCACTATACGGAACACCCAACATCTGAATGAATTCATACATCAGCTTCTTCTCCTGGCCTTTAACCATCATGTCCAGCATATCATCAATCTTCTTTTGTCGAGCTGCTGCAGCATCAATGAGAAATTTGTTAAGGAAAGTGCTTTTAATGTCCTCCCAACATGTTAGAGATCCTGGCTGCAGTTGACTGAACCATCTAAATGCATTCCCAGAGATAGAATAGGGGTAGATCTTGCAGAGCATGTGGTATTCAGACACTTCATTCTGCTCGCTCCTTGATACTAGATCCACAAGTTCTTCGATGTGTTCCTTCGGATCTTCATGAGGCAAACCCTAAAAAGAGTTATGAGCTGCCCAATCAGACCATTCACGACTCAAATGGAAGTCATTTATCTCAGCAACAGCAATGACATCAGGGATCACAGCTCCTTGTGCATTAATCAATTGTCCTATATTGTTGTGAGGACGACCTTCTTCGTCTCGTAAGATCCCATTCTCATCAGCCTTAAGTATAAGAACTTCAATTTCCTCTGTCTTCTCGCAAGTGGCATCGATCGACGGCGAGTGTGGGTGTTGATCGATGTCATGATGTTAGTATCGATCGTCGGTGAAGTATTGGTGTCGATCGATGCCTGTTTCTCTTTGCAAGCGATCACTGCTTGGAGGGTGTCAACTGCCCTTGTCGACTTATGGATCATGCGCGAATCAGCATGTTCATTTTTTGAAAAACCCAAAATTCTCTCCTCATTGCTTCCTGGTACTAGTATGTACCTGAAACAGAAGAAATATTTTTATGTAGGTAAACTAATATAGAAAAATACCTAGACTAAATCAAACAAATTGTGTCTAATGGCGAATCCTTGCTCCCCGACAATGGCACCAATTTTGACAGGAGGATTTTTATGTATTTCAATGCAAACTCTTTCAAATTAACCCTACGAACTACTCTTGCCAAGAGACGTCAAATTGTAGTATTTAGGGATTGAATCCACAGGGAGCATGCACACTCAATAAACTCAATACAGCCGTGATTAAGCTAGACAAATAGATTTATAAGCAGTAAATAAACTATATCAGATAATTGATTGGTAAGTAAACAATAATAATAAATAGCTAGATCTAGGGGTTCAGGCAAGTGGATTATAGAGGATAGAATCTAAGTGTATGAATCATAGAACTCGATATCTAATATAAAAACGACCAGCTCTCTCTCTGCAAGTCTAATATATTGACTAAGTCCGGTGTCTCAGCTCTCGCTTGTTGACAAGGAATGCCCGTCGCACAATGGCAATGATCATGTCTCGATCGATGGTCGCTTGAGTCAATCAATAAGACCTAATCAATATGTTCACTAGATTAACTAAATCAACTCTCGTTTTTTTTTCTAGCAACCAATCTCAACAGGATTAATTCTGGTAGTAGACCTTGCTCTCGCTTGGGGCTAACTATCCTATGATCAGGGTTCTAGTTAGCTACTCTAGAACACATGGAATAAAATCCTATTGATAGATCTAATAATCACCCTAGCAATTCTATTGTTTGGCTAATCCATCAATACAATTAATAGACCCTAAACCTAATAAGAGATCTTCTCAGACATGATCTTTGTCATAGAAATCTTAGACGAATATAATAGATATAGAATATAAATCAAATAAAGAACCAAAGGAGTTCCAGGAGGACTCTGAAGGAGTTCCTCCCTTCTCTCCTAACCGTAGAACAAATATATAGAATAAAGCATGGTAAAGTGTCTCAAGCGTAGCCTTCAACAATGGCTTAAAAACATAGAAATTGGGTTTTAGTTCATCCATGGGAATTTTGGTAATTTGTGATGGGTTCTAGGCTTAAGTCGGGCATGTCTTCTGGGATCACCGTCGATCGACACCAAGTGATGTGGGGTTTATTTTATTTTTCTCACTTTTAAATTAACCCTATATTCCCACTTACTCTCTCAATTAAGAGGTTCAGTGTAGTACTTATGGATTGAATCCACAGAGACTCTAGGATTGCACAATAGACTTATTGTTTTTGAATTAAATCTTGATGAATTATAACAATAACAATAAAAGCAATTTTTAAGATGATTTGGTTTGTGAAGATTTATTTAGGAGATTAGACATAGGAGAAATTCTCAGGTAGATTTAAATAATGCAGCCTAATAGATTGCTGGGGTTTTATTAAAAACCGTTCTGAATTTAAACCTTAGATTTTAAGAGATCACTCTCCCGCATCTCAGCTCAGATTCGATCGATGGCAATAAGATGGCGTCGATCGATGCTCATTCTAAACAATACTGGTTTTACGGTTTTATAGATTCTCTAAACTTCTAATTCAACTCTCTTTTGTTACTAGTTATCGAGATTGTTTAAGATAGATTCCAGGTTATAACCAAGATCTCACTTGCGCTATAGAACCCTAATTTCTAAGGTTGAGGTGATCAATTTCAACTTAGCATCAAGACCAACTTAAACAAAGAACCAAGAAGATTACCCTAATAATTACTATATAATCAAGAATACATTACTACCATTGAATAACCCTAACTATAATAGAGAACGACTCATACATAACAATAAAGAACATAAATAAAGTCGGAATAAAATAAACTCAGTAAAAAGATAAGGAATTCAAGATCTTCTCTGCAATGATGATCAGATCTTTCTCTCCAATAGATGTATGAATGTGTTCCAACTCTAAAACTCTGGTGTAATTTTGCGGCTACTCAACTTAGGGCTTAACAAAAATATAAAACCCTAATAAATAGTCTAAGTTTCGGCCAGGGACTTGTCTTGGAATAAATGAAACTTATGGGTAAAAAATGTAATTTCTCAAGCCCTCGCCAATCTTTCTGCCGACTTCACCGTCGATCGATGGTCTATTCATAAATCTGGGTCCGAATCTGACTTTTTGCTGGGCAATCGTAATTGCTCCAAAGTATTCCAAAAGGTCCAATTTCTTCCAATAAGTCCATAGACATGTAAATACTATAAAACAATACCAAATGGATATAAAAGACTCTAAATATATTATATATATCATAGGTAAAATTGGTAAAATCCATGGTATAACAACTCCCCCAGACTTAACCATTTGTTTGTCCTGAAGCAAATAAAGACTGTGTGAGAAGTTTTGAAAAAAAACAGACTCACATAATGTCTAAGTATAACTGTCACCTTACTCTATTGCAGCCTATTGCAGCCTATTGCAGCCACATCCTATCAAGTAAATCACAGAGAAAACTTATACAGCATATCCTAGTATAGCAACCAATTCAATTCAACTAACAACTTAACGAATACTAGTCTGACTCGCTCCTCTACTGATTTCATATCTTTGCATAAAATAAAAGTGTAGGCTTTACGTTGGGAGTATCGATCAAAGGATACATGGAGTCTTACCTCTGCAAGTATCTGAGCACACATGTAGCCTTCTCTGATTCCTTTCCTCTCTCTCTTCTCACTTCTTCTTAGTCAATGTCTCCATCCTTTTGAGGGTATCATTTTATTTTTTTAATTGACTGATTATTTGGATAGGCTTTCATGAATCAAGCCGGCTTTCATGAATCAAGCCCTATGGTTTTTGTCACAAGATCATGTTCACTTCTTTTTGACCTTTATCTCTTTCTATGATCATATGAATCAAGCTTTAATGGTTGTAGCCACCAAATCCTGTTTGGCTCCTTTTTTAATCTGAAGGGGAGAGAGAGAGGAATCAGAAGCACACAGACTTTTACCTTCTAGACTTGTAGAAGGAATCCGATCTAGTGTATACCAAATCCCAAAGTAAGTAAATAATGTTAGGATTATTGTTGAAAATCAGCTTTGGTTCCTTCAAACTTTCTAAGCAAGTGTGATATAGTGGGGGGGCAGGATGATCCACTTCGGTATCTCTAGTAATCTCTGCAAACAACCTTCTAAGAATTGTGATAAAGTGTGGTTAGTTAATAATAAATTTTTGATCATAGTCATCTTCTTGACTAGATAAAATTCTTTGAAAAAGTCATATATAGATATTAAATAAATTCAAAAACTATAAAATAGCATTAGTGAACCTCCCCCGGACTTAAATTACACTGCCCAGTGTAATCCGCCTCAGATTGGTTAGAAGAAATTAAATCATAAGTATACAGTGTTAGGGATAATCGAATATACCAACATTGTTAGGTGTATCGATCGATAGTAGTAGATGAGCGTCGACTGATGGTAAACCATCATCGACGATCGATGGTGATAGTATGGTGTCGATCGATGGCTTATTCGAATTATTGGGAAACCTTCATATATAGAACAGAGACTGAATTAAGTAATAATATAATAAAGTTAGAAACTTGTTACGCTATGTTAGAGCACCATCGATCGATAATAACAAGAAGGCGTCGATCGATGGTAGGCTGTCAGACTGAATTGTGTGTGTCTACTCTCCATTCCAATCATCTCTCTTTAGTTTAGCTCTGTTAGACACTCAAACACATGGTCAAAATAAGATCCAAACAGTAATAAATAAATAGTTAGTTGAAAATAGAAATGCAACAAAATAAATAAACATAAGTATAAGTCAGAAAGGGAGGTGAAGTAAAGGAAAAAGGAGTATCGAAGAGACTACTCCTCGTCGGATGTATCCTTGTCATGCTGCTGCTGCTGCTGCTGCTGAGATCCTGGTGGTGATCTGGCGGGTGTCCTCGGACGACTGAAGCACTGGCATTGTGACATCGTCTCTACCCTGGTCCATATCGCTCGAAGCGCGTCCACCACAACTCGCTGTAAAGAACCATGGTCGTGTATGGGGGTCTCTGGAATCTCAGGGAAGGCTGGGGGAGGTGGAGGTGGCTGTGCTGGATTTTCCACTGCGGCTGCTGCGACCGGGTGTGATCGGAGGAGACCGCCTCTGCGTCGTACTCTGAGGGGTGCGGTGTGAATGTGGTGCTCACCTGGTTGGAATGCGAGGCGCTGTAGATTGTCAGAGAATTTTGTCACCTCTCGCACTGGAAGTGCTATCATCCTAGGTCCCTCGTCATCCACAAAGGACCAAAAGCGTCCCACCTTCAGCGACTGGGTCCTCATCAGGTGAACCTCATCCATGAAGCGCAATCCTCTCTCCACCGAATTTCCCTCAAGGATGATGCCAAGAAAGCTGAAGATGGGTGTCAGGAGGCTCCCGGTCGTCTCCCTTTTCGGACCAGAACCATTGAAGGGTTTGTCCGTCAGGGTCACCAGATGCTCCGCAAACTTAGCCCCCATGTTCACCTGCTGATCGGTCATCGGTGGAGGAAAGAGCTCGTCGTCAAGCTGAACTAATTCCCTAACGGAATAGTATAGCAGTGTCATCTCCTGAACCCGACCCTTGTTGGGTCCCATCTTGCACAACAATGTGTTGGAAAGGACCTTCAGGAAGTAGAGCAGTGTCGGGTAACGGACGTCCGTATGGGTGGCTGAGCCGGATTCAAAGTGGCCAGTCCCAATAAGGCCCCAGAAAGTAGGTAGGCCAGGGAAATCAGCGACTGGCAGACGCTGGTACCAATGTCGAAGTTGTAGATCTCGCACATCTGTGTGATGGGAATCATGTACCGGATGCCTCTGATGAAGAAAGATCAGGGTGGCCTCATGCGTCACCTTCAAGCTGGGGCTCTTGTAGAGCACCTGACCTGTGGAGATACACTGCCGCACCAGGTCGGGGTATAGAGGATATGGCTTAGTAGCCATGGTGCCCAACCCAAGCTCCAGCACCATCTGTCTGAAGTCATTGTAGAGCCCTAGTTTCTTCAAGGTTCGCTTGTTAGCGAACTTGGTTGGCTCAATGGTGACGCCCTGCCAGGCGTTGTAATAGAGGCTGTTGAAGTCGTCCCACTCCTCTCTCAGGGGATGGTGTGTGTAGTCTCTTGATTGCACCACTCCCTGAGGATTGGGATAGTCCTCAAATGTAACAAGTAGAGCCTACTCTTCTATGGGCCAAGGGTCCCGGCATGGAGGACCTCGTGGTGGAGTGCTGGGACCACCGACTTCTTTATTTCTCCTCTCGTCCATCTGCACATAATCAAATAAAGCACAAATCAGAATTGATATCGAAATGAAAGGAGCAGCCGTCGATCGATGGTATCGCATGGTCGTCGATCGACAAAACCTAATGGTCGTCGATTGATGTCGACTCATGGGCATCGATCGATGCTGTATCGGGGATCAGTTATCACAAGATCAAAAATAATCAACTCAAATAGTGCAAATCATGTGTAAAGAAGATATATATTCCCTAATATGGTACTCCAGCACCCTAAAGCGTTCTACCTTCCGAGTTAAACCACAAAAGATTCGATTTTTCTTCAAACCCTAAAGATTCCCTAAAAGTTCCCTAAACTAAGAGATTTGGAGAATATACCTCTATGATTTAGTGATTTTATGAGCTAAACAGGTAGAGAGGGTAGAAATCGAGTGATGTAGACTCAAAAACGAGCAAAATCGGTCGATATTTGGGAGAGAAATCGAGTGTGGAACTCGTGTGTAGTTTTGGCGGTTATGGAGAAATTTATTTTATGAATCGGGGTCGTATCGAGTTAACCTACTCGACACACGACCGTCAATCGACGGTCCTATAGGGGAATCGATAGATGGTCTGGTCGGTGACTCCTTATTCAGTTAAATTTTTTGTAATTGCATAAATAATTGATAATTATTAAATATTTTGTTATTTATTAATGAATTATTGCCAATATATAAGTTCTTTTTTTTATTTATGTTTTTATTATTATTTGTATCTTTATATGTATATATATTATTCATTTATGATTAATTTAATTATAAGCGCTTGTTTAAAGTCGTTAGCTTGACGAAAAAATGGGCTTATCATTCGGCATTAGGCACCTCTAGACGTGTGGTGTGAGTATGCGGAATTTCAACTCTTGCCCAATAGTTTTTCACTCGTTGCCCATTCACCATGAAATCTTCTCCTTTAGGATTAAATAAGAAAACTGTCCCGTAAGGCGTAACTTCTTTGATGGTGAAAGGTCTAGCCCAACGAGAACGTAATTTTCCAGGAAATAGAGTTAGTCGAGAGTTGTACAGGAGTACTTGATCGTTTGGTTTGAAATGCCGTGAAATAATTTTCTTATCGTGGTAGGCTTTTGTTCTTTCCTTGTACAATTTCGAGTTCTCGTAAGCGCGATATCGGATTTCGTCGAGCTCACTTAGCTGAACTAATCTCTTTTCTACTGCGGATTTAACATTAAAGTTTATCTTTTTATGGCCCATTCGGCTTTATGCGCAAACTCTACAAGGAGATGGCAGGATTTTTTTCCATAGATTAAGTGGAAAGGGATAGTTCCTAATGGAGTTTTACATGTTGTTCGGTACGCCCAAAGTGCATCATCTAACTTCAAAGACCAATCTTTACGGGTTGATCCTACCGTCTTTTCTAGGATTTCTTTGATCTGACGGTTGGATACTTCTACTTGTCTGTTGGTCTGAGAATGATAGGGTGTAGCTACGCAGTGGTGAACTCCATGCTTCTTGAGCAGTTTTTCGAATACTTTGTTAATGAAGTGGGTACCTCCATCGCTTATTACAATACGCGGAAATCCAAATATGGGAAAGATAATACTCTTGAAGAGTTTAACGATGATGGCAGCATCGTTTTTCGGATTTGCTATTGCTTTTACCTATTTAGATGCATAATCTACATCGACTAGTATGTATTTGTTTCCGTGCGAAGAAGGGAAAGGGCCCATTAAATCGATGCCCTAGCAATCAAACACTTCAAGTATGAAATTTTGTTCCATCTCGTTTCTTTTGCTGATTTTACCTCTTCTTTGGCAGGGATCGTATGTCGCTACATAGGCTTGAGTGTCTCGAAACATGGTCGGCCACCAAAAGCCTGCTTGTAGGATTTTTGACACTGTCTTAAAATTAGCGAAATGTCCGGCGTAATCGGATCCGTGACAATGATATAAAATTTCTGGAGTTTCGCTTTTGGCAACACATCGTCTATATATGCCGTCAAAACAATGTTTGTAAAGATAAGGTTCATCTCAATGATATCTTCGGATTTCTCTCAAGAATTTCTTTTTAGGATATCCTTTGAAAAGTTCGGGTTCTACTTCGGCCACAAGATAGTTTACAATATCTGCATCCAAGGTCTTTCGGTGGTGTTTAGTGCACACACCCCGACTCAAACTACTGCCTCTGGGAGAATCATCATTTGGGGTCGAAGGATTACAACTGACATTGATATTTATTGGAATGATTATCTCAGCGTTCTTTTAAAATGCTTTGTCGATCGATGAGGTTTGGACAAGATCGATTGATTCTTTACGGCTGAAATCACTCGACGTTGTCGGTGTTTTGTCGATCGATTCTGCTTCATGCGCCGAACTGACACTACCAACGAAAGTTGATTCTGCTAAGTAGATATTTTTTGTGGGTAAAAAATCATCTATAGGGATGTCATCGTCTACTCTTATTCGTGATAAGTGATCGTCTACTCCATTTTCTACTCTCTTCTTATCTTTGACTTCTATGTCGAATTCTTGGAGAAGGAGAATCCACCATAAAAGTCTCGGCTTAGCGTCAATTTTTGTTCATTAAATATTTCAATGCTGCATGGTCGGTGTGAACTACTACTTTCGAATTGACTAGATAGGATCGGGATTTCTCGAAGGCGAATACCACAGCCAATAACTCTTTTTCCGTTGTTGCATAATTACATTGAGCATCATCTAGAGTTCTGCTGGCGTAGTATAAAGCGTGCAGCTTTTTGTCTTTCTTCTGTCCAAGTATTGCACCTACAGCGAAATCGCTGGCATCACACATAACTTTGAATGGCAAATCCCAGTTTGGTGCTTGGACAATAGGGGCAGATACTAGTGCTGATTTGATTGTTTCAAAGTCTTCGAGAAATTCGGGCGTAAAATCAAATTTTACCTCTTTTGAAAATAAGTGTAGTGAGGGGTCTAGCAATTTTGCTAAAATCTTTTATGAATCGCCTATAGAATCCAGCATGTCCTAGAAAGCTTCTAACGTCTTTGACATTACTGGGTGGTGGGAGTTTTGTCATTACATCATTCTTTGCTTTGTCCACCTCAATCCCTGCTGCTGAGACTTTGTGTCCCAAGACAATTCCGCTGTTAACCATGAAATGGCATTTTACCCAGTTCAAAACCAGATTTTTCTCTTCGCATCTAGCTAATACCTTACACAGGTTATCGAGGCATGATTTAAAATTCGGACAATAGACTGAGAAGTCATCCATGAAAACCTCAATGAAGTCCTCGATCATATTAGTGAATATTGACATCATGCATCGTTGAAAAGTCGCATGGGCGTTACAGAGTCCGAATGGCATCCTGCGATATGCGAATGTTCCATAGGGACACGTGAATGTGGTCTGTTCTTGGTCGTCCAGATGTATGGGGATCTGGAAGAATCCGGAATACCCATCGAGAAAACAATATTATTTGTGGCTTGCGAGTCTTTCTAACATCTGATCGATAAAGGGTAAAGGGAAATGATCCTTTCATGTGGAAGCATTTAGTTTTCTGTAATCGATACACATTTTGTGTCTAGTGACAGTTCTAGTAGGGATCAATTCATCTTTTCCATTCTTTACCACGGCAATTCCTCCTTTCTTTGGGACAACATGAATCGGGTTGACCCGGTTGCTGTCTGAGATCAGATAAATGATGCTTGCTTCTAGAAGTTTCATGATTTCCTTCTTAACTACTTCCTTTAGATTAGGATTCAGATTAGGATTCAATCTTCTCTGATTCTCGGTGGAAGATTTTGATTCATCATCAAGGTGTATCCTATGCGTGCATAAAGCGGGAGAAATTCCTGGGATTTTATCTAACGAATAACCGAGAGCCTTGCGGTGCTTCCGAAGTTTATTCAGCAACAATGCTTGTTCTTCGCTACTCAAGTTTGCATTTATGATGACATGATAGGAATTTTAGTAAAGGAAAACATATCTAAGACCGGCTGGAAGAGGTTTGAGCTCGATTTTAACTGCTTTTTCTTTGCTCCATTCATCGGTCACAGTACACTGTCGATCGATGGTGATATTGGGGTGTTGATCGACGGGACTTGACGGATCAAATTCGATTGACATTAACGATTTCTTCTGTGGCGTCCATTAACCTTGCATATTCTCCAGTGCGATCTTCTAACGCAGAGATATCGTCATAAGGAGACGTGCTTGCTTTCTCTAGCAGTTCGCTCGAGCATATGTCTGTGAATGAGTTTTCTTCTAGGTCGGAAAGGTAATCGATATAGTAGGTTTGACCGTCGATCAAAAGTTGTTTCATTCTCTTTTCCATGTCAAAGACCATCGGTATCTTCCCTATGTTGAGGCATATACGTCCTTTTCTGACATCAATGATCGCCCGGCAGTAGCCAGGAAAGGTCTTCCTAAGATAATGGGATTTTGAGGTTCTCGCTCGTATATAAGTACTATGAAGTCTGCAGGTATATCGCAGTTGTGAATACGTATGGGTACCTCCTCAAGTATACCTTCCGGAATTCTAGTGGATCTATCACCTAAACCTAGTGTGACCCCGGTAGATTGAAACGGTGTAGCCCAAGAGCGACTGCGGCAGAATAAGGCATCATGTTGACACTAGAGCCTAAATCGCAGAGGGATCTTTGAAATATCTCATCGCTAATAGTGCAGTCCAAAACAAAACTACCGGGATCAGGGAGTTTAACTGGAGTTTTTCCTTGAATAATTTCGCTCATCTCTTCAGACACCATCATCACGCAGTGTTCCAATTCATGGAATCCTCGTGACGCTGCATCTTTCACATACTGCTTAATAGCAGACAAGATGTGAATGGCGACGCTTAGCAGCATCTCAATGTTTACTTTGTCAAACGCCTTTTTGTGTATCGCTTTTTCTAGCTGCTTCTTCTTTTGTTTAGTGTTTTTCGAAGGAAATGGGGCTTTCGCTTGGTAGGTCCTTTTTGTAAATGTGTCGGTTGATTTTGGATCAGAGCGTCAATCGATTATTTCTTCATAGCGTCGATCGATTTTTGATAAAGGCTGTCGATCGACGTCAAGTATTGGGTGTCGATATATGTCTCCCACGTCTATGTTCTTTCCCTTAGTTTGATAATTGATTCTTCAAGGTCGTATTTTTGGCTTGATGCTTTAGTTTCGGGAAGAATTTCGGGGTCTTCCTCGTAAATTTTGAGCGGGATAGGATGCGATTTTTCTTTTTCATCCGTCGAGATTTACTCGAATTAATCGATGGTGATGCTTTCTTTAACGCCAGAGTTGAGTTGTCGACCGCTTCGTAAAGCTATGACATTGCAATGGCTCCTGGGGTTGGCATCTGTTTTACCGGGTAAGAATCCGTTCTCTCTCCTGATGGATATAGCGTCGCTCGCCACTTGGTTGTCGATTCTTTTAACATGTTCGCCTAGAGTGTCAGATTTTTCCGTCATCTCCGAGTATATCAGGTCTAATTTTTCATTGAGGTCGGCAGCTATTCTACGGTTTCCAAAGAAGATTTGGTCCATTTTTGACTTTGAACTTCTTTCGTATCTGTTCACAGTGGTGTTGTAGTTGCTTGTGAAATTTCCGGCGCTTTCCCCAAAACGTTGATCATTTAGGTTCATCACATCAGAGAACTCAACTCGTTCATTGAAGTTGGAAGGGGCGGAATCGTCCTCACCATAGTTTTGAGATAAGTTATTTCCGTGCATAAGGGCTGTAACTGATGCCAGAGTTTTCGTCACTCGAATCAGTGTTCCTTCTCTGCAAACAATGGTGGTTCCTTCCTTTCGGTGTCTCTTTTTTCGAAAGCTCTACCTAAAGCTATTTTTTCAATCAGCCTTTTAGCGCTTGCAGGGCTTCGGGTGCCGAAGTTCCCCTGGCTGGCTCTATCAAGGATGGTTTCATAGTCTAGGTTTAGTCCTCTATAGAAAGTATTAATGAGTTGGGGTTCTAAGAATCCACGGTGAGGGCACGGAAGTTGGTAGCTTTTGAACCTCGTCCAAGAGTTTTTAAAAGATTCGCGGCTACCTTGAAAGAAAGTGGATATTTCCCTTCTTGCTTCCCAATATCCTTCCTCGTCAAAGAAGTGGTTAATGAGCACTTCTAATATCTGCCCAACAAGTCAGGGGTCCTGGTGGTAGCTGGTCAAGCCACCTCCTGGTGTCACCTTCTAGGGATAAAGGAAAAAGTTTACAGAAATTGAAATCGTCGTTCACCTTGTCTTCCTGCATCTCGATGTGATCGTTCGAGTGTTCAGTGGGAAAACCATTGAACTGATTCTTGCGCGCCATAATTAGAAAGTCTATATCAAGCTCAGAGCTTCCAGCATGGTTATCGGATAATCGAATTGCGGACCTATTGGAATAGGTTCTGCTGTGATTTAGGTATTCGAGCATTGGCAATTCAGTCTTTAGAGGTTTAGTGATTTGATTGGGGATTGCAGCTCCCTGATAACTAATAAGTGTGCTTCATTCGTTGCTTTTATTGTTCATTGGTTCTATCAAGACTACTTTCTTATTATCAGAATCAGTAAAGGCGTACTCACCTGCTTCCGGCTGATCGGTATTGATCGACGGCTATGGAAGAGTGTCTCCCGACAGCAATGGACTAACGTCAATCGATTCTAGATAAACTCCGCCGATCGATGGTTGTTTTCCATAATCCATATTCTCTCCTTTAAATACATGTGTCATAAGGTTTAGGGAAAGAATAATTTAGCAAACAGTAAAGTAAAAATCTAGACAATATTCTTAACGAAATCTATTGGCAATAAGAAAGAGTCCCCGGCAACGGCGCCAAATTTGATATAGGGTTTATTTTATTTTTCTCACTTTCAAATTAACCCTATATTCCCACTTACTATCTCAATTTAAAAGGTTCAGTGTAGTACTTAGGGATCAAATCCACAGAGACTCTAGGATTGGACAATAAACACATATAATAGACTCTAAATAGGGCTGGTATCATGGCACAATAGTGGTAAACATTAAGCCCTATCAAAGGTCGAAGTACTCATACTGAGAGTTGACAAGAATGGGATCTTACGAGACGAAAGAGGTCGTGCGCATAACAGTGCAGGGAAATTGATTCATGCACAGGGGACTACAATCCTTGATGCTACTGCTGCTACTGTGAATTATGGGATTGAACGACAGAAGGAACTTAGAGACTAAAACAGGCCTGGGGATTTCTACGCCAAAAGTTATGCGATGCGTTGTCACCACAAAGGAATGTCTTTGAGCTGAATCATTCATATATCTCTCTTGTGGGTCAGCATCCTTTTCATGGTCTTCCTCATTAATTTCCTAGTAACCATCTTAAATCATTCGATGATTTAGCGTCGACCATTAAGTGCAATGGAGTCTTTGAAGATTACTACTTCTGCAAACTATTCCTATACTCTCTTGCTGGAGAAGCAGCATGTTGGCTCAAGAGGTTGCCACCAGGATCTCTCACTACCTGGAATGACATCACGAACGCCTTCCTCACCAAATTTCTCTATGATACTGAAGCAAATATGAAGATCGAGATGGAATCTATGATAAAGGAAGAAGAAGAAGAAGATGGATATGGAGAGCTAAGAAGAGTAGAAGAAGCCGATATTAGTGATCTGACTTGACCATCGATCGACACTAAGCCTTTAACGTTGATTTGCGTTAAGACCTCAATATTTATAGACACTAACCCCTATTGTCGATTGACACCATTCTTAGAGCTAGAGGATTTTGTGAAGCAATTGGATGAAGAACAACCTGATGATCTGGATCAGGACTCGGAGCAGAAGCTTAATGAAGATCAGCACACTTAGATAAGAGATCTGGAAACTCCACCAAAATCTGGCATCGATCGACACCCAGAGGAGAGAATCGATCGACAGCCACCCAACGTCATTGATCGACACCCATTTGATGATATCGATCGACACCCATGGCTGAACGAACCATACTACGTGATTGAACCAGAACCAGTTGGGAAGAGTATGCGCGAGTCTGAGACCTCACACCTTCCTGTCCCAGAACATATACGACCACCTATCTGCATAGAAGAAGCTGTTGGTTTTCACAAAAGAGCGAAGATGGTACATGACCCTGTGAAGTTTGTGGTTCTCAGTGCTGTTTTTAAGGTTGAATCTCCTATTCCACCAGATGGAAGTGTGCATATGGATCTCTACGTTGAGGTATTTGATGATCTTCAGCATACATTTGTTTCTCAAAGAGTATTGAAGTATGAAGGTGACGCTGACCAAGGACCATCGGTCGCAGCATCGATCGACACCATCATAGGTGAATCGATCGATGCCACAATGGAACATCGATCGACATCAACACTAGAGCGTCGATTAACACTCATCATGGATCAGAGCAGAATGATTTTGAAGTGTTTCGTAATCTTTTTGATGGATGCACCACGAGATCAGACAAGTCAGGGTGAAAAAAGAGGAGGAATTGGAAGAAGAGAAAAAGGATCAAGGAAGGTCCTCGGTTAACATTGATTTCCCACTTCTCAGATGGTGTCAGAGTGTGCAGCAGATACTTCTTTCATCCATTTGCAAAGCTTCGAGAACTTTTTATTTCTGAAATGATACACAAAGGAGAAGCGTCAATGGAGGCTTTCACAAAAAGGTTGATGAAGCTGAATATATTGGACATTGGGAATTGTTTTGGAGCAAGTTCTCAATCTCATCTGAACCGAATCAGAGTTTCAAAACGTCAAGCTAAAGACTAAAAACAATCGCTAAGTGGGAGGCAATCCACTGTTTAGTAAGTTTTAATTATATTTTATTTTTCATTTATTACTAATTTCGTATTTATTTATTACAGGTTAAAAAAATGAGATTAGAGGAAGATAGATTGCGCTGAGCATCGATCGAGACTTGATCACTATCGATCGACGGATCAAACCGAGTATTGATCGATCGCCACTTAACTATGTCTATCGACGGTCACCATCAGCAAGCAGGTATATCATTTTTCCTTGTTAAATTTGGTCCTTATGATTTATTTTCTTCACTAATCTCCGACTGTATAACACTGGTGATAGTGTTTTTAAGTCTGGGGGAGGTATTATTGATTGTGTTCTATTTTGAGTTTTATTTTCTTTTATTAAAAAAAACATAGTAGAAACTTCCAGGTGTACCATCGATCGACAATGGGGAATAAATATCGATCGACCATTGATCATGACCATCGGTCGTCACCATCCATTTGCCATCGATTGACACTCTTTTACACAGTCTAGTATCAAGTTTCTCTCTTAAGCTATTTACTTATGAATTGTTTTTCCTAACCAATTCGGGACGGATTACACTGGGGACAGTGTAAATTAAGTCTGGGGGAGGTTCACTGATGCTATTTGATTTGTTTTGAGTATTATTTACTATATATACATAAGTCTTTCAAATAGTTTTTTTGAGTCAAGAAGGGGACTATGATCAAGATTTATTATTGACTAACCACACTTTAGCACCATTCTTAGAAGGTTGCTTGGAGAGATTACTAGAGATACCAAAGTGGATCATCCTTCCACTATATCAAACTTGCTTAGAAAGTTTGAAGGAACCTAAGATGGTTTCCAACACTAATCCTTACATTAATTTTTTGCTTTGGGACTTGGTATACAGTGGATCAGATTTCTTCTGCAAGTCTGGAAGGTAAAAGTTTGTGTGCTCTGATTCCCCTCTCTCTCCCCTTCAGATAAAATGGGTCGAATAGGATTTGGTGGGCTACAATCATTAATGCTTGATTAATATGATTCTAGAAAGTGATAAAAGGTCAAAAAGAAGTGAACAGGATCTGGTTGCAAAAATCATTAGGGCTTGATTCATGGAAGTCTATCCAAATATCTCAGTCAATTAAAAAAATAAAATGATCCCTTAAAAGAAGGGAGAAATTTACTAAGAAGAAGTGAGGAAAGAGAAAAGAAAGGAAGCAGAGAAGACTATGTGTGTGTTCAGATACTTGCAGAGGTAAGAGTCCATATATCATTTGATCAATATTCCCAAGGTAAAGCCTGCACTTTTATTTTATGCAAAGAAATGAAATTAGTAGATTGGCTTATTTCATGCAAAGAAATGAAATTAGTAGATTGGCGAGTCAGACTATTATTCGTTAAGTTGTTGGTAAAATGGATTTGGTTGCTATACTAGGATAGGGTATATAAAGTTTCTTTGTGATTGCCTTGATAGGATGTGGTTGCAACAAAGTAGGGTGACAGTTATACTTAGACATTATGTGAGTCTCCGCTTTTTAAAACCTCTTTCAGAGGCTTTGTTTGCTTGAGGACAAGCAAAAGGTTAGGTCTGCGGGAGTTGATACGGCCTCAAATTTACCACTATTATGCCATAGTATCAGCCCTATTTAGAATCTATTATATGTGTTTGGAGTATCTTTTATAGTATTTTCAGGTTCAGATACGTTCAGGGGAACTTTGGTGATTCTAGAGCTTTTAGAGATGCAGAACTGCGCAGATGCGTCAGATATTTAGCTATGGATGGAGACCTTCCTATGATGATATTGAGCTGATCGTTTGATAGAAGATAGAGCTTTCAGTTAGCTTTCCAATGCCACCAATTTGTGGTCCATCGGAAGGTTAGATCTAAATTTATGCCCGATTTACTGAAGAGTGGTTTGTCTGCCTCGCGAGAGGAAGCTGTCGAGAAGAAGAATGAGTATCAATCGACAGCACAGCCTTGGTGTCAATCGATGGTGATCCCAGAAGACAGGCCCGACTCTTTTTACGGCCGACTTAAGCCCATATGCCATCACGAATTACCAAAATACTCATGGACGACCTAAAATCCTATTTATATGTTTCTATGCCATTGCTTAGGCACCAGGCTTTATTCTATCTATTGTTCTAGGGTTATGAGAGAAGGGAGGAACTCCTTCAGACTCCTCCTGGAGATCCTTTGGTTCTTTATTTGATTTCTAATTTATATTTATTCTATTCATCTATGATTTTTGTGACAAAGATCATGTCTGAGTAGATCTCTTGTTTGGTTTAGGGTTTATTAATGATATTGATGGATTAGCCAAACAATAAAATTGCTAGGGGTGATTATTAGATCTATCAACAGAATTGTGTTTATTGCTTGTGTTCTAGAGTATCTAACTAAAACCCTAATCATAGGATAGTTAGACGCAAGTGAGAGCATGGTCTACTACCAGAATTAATTCTGTTGAGCTAGGTTGCTAGAAACAAATGAGAGTTGATTTAGTTAATTTAGTGAGCTTATCGAAATAGATCATAAAGCTTGAATCAAGAGACCATCAATCAACGCAGGATCATTGCCATCGAGCGACGCAGGATCATTGCCATTGATCGACGGTCATTATGTGTCAACAAGCGAGAGCTGAGACATCGGACTTAGTCAATAGATTAGACTCACAGTCAGAGATGGTTGTCTTTTACATTTGATATCGAGTTCTATGATTAATACCCTTAACTTATATTCTCTATAACCACTTGTCTGAAACCCTAGATCTAGCTATTTATTATTATTGTTTACAACAACCAATCAATCAACTTGCTACGTTATTCACTGCTTATTAATCTATTTTCCTAGCTTAATCGCGACTGTATTGAGTTTATTGTGTGCTCACCTCCTAGTGGATTTGATCCCAAAATACTATAATTTGACCTCTCTTGGCAAGAGTACTTCGTAGGGTTAATTTGATAGAGTTTGCATTCAAATACATAAAAACCTTCATGTCAAGAAGCTTCCCCTTTGTCTTTCAGGTCTGGATCACATATCACCCTGACCTTGTTAAAAGGTTGCAGACATCCTTTGCATAACATCCTATGCTCAAGACTTCCCTCATAACATCGCGAAGGAATTGGTGACAAGAAATCAGCATCTACCTTCTTTTTCTTTTTCTTCTTCCTGGCTCTTCCCCTAGACTTAGGCTTTTCAATCACGGGTTTCTCTAAAATCTGGAGAGTGTCGATCGACGCTATTAGGCGAGCGTCGATCGACGTGATGTTGGTTCTTTGGTTTCGCGGTTTGAATCAGATGCATGTTCTGGATCTTCAGACGGCTGTATCGATGAAATAAACCTCTCACTTTTGGTCTTTCCCAATGGATCCTAGAAGACATTTTCATCAATATTAGTAAGGCACATCTTATTCTTCTTGAGATCAAAAACTTCCCCCACTGTAGCCATAAAGGCTCTTCCAAAAAGAAGAAAAGATTCTCGACCTGATTTGATTCCCAAAACATGAAATTCCACAGGGGCAGTGCATTCCCCGATCTCTACTTTAACATTCTTGATCATGCATGCTAAGTTTACCTTGGAGTTATCCACAAAAGTGAAACTCTCTTGAAAAGGTTCTACCTTTAATAAAAGTTATGTAGTGTCTTTGGCCATGATGTTGACTGCAGATCCAATATCACATAGGGCGTATCAGAAATTGGTGTCATGTATACAACAGGAAATCATAAACTACTCGGGATCTTATTCCTTCTTCAGTGTCTTCTTGGATTGACTGCTGACCAAAATAAACAACAGCCCAATGTCCTTATCTGTCTCCTTGCTCTCTCTGAAGAAATTACCTTGTCTGTACTGGTGATATGCATCCTCGAAAGACATATCCTTAGGAACCCTCTTCACTCTAATTTTAAATCCATCAAGTTCAACTTTGTAAGCTTCTCTCCTGAGGTGTTTGAAAACATAGGGTGTCCTAGATTTCATTCTCTTCACTGGATTTCTTTCTTTCATTGTCTGCTTATCCATGACAGAGTAATGTCCATCCAGATGTTATCGCTCGAGATCGGGTGTGTCGTCGATCGATGCTCAGAACAAAGGAGGTCTCAACAGGAGTTTATTGCTCTTGTTTTGGTGCATCTACTGGTCGTTGATTGGTGTTCACTGTTGGCCGTGATGTCTGAGATGGATGATTAGTTGCATTGAAGCGGTGTGCATCAGTTCTTGCCAAGGGCGAGTGTCGATCGGTGCTCGGTTGCTGTTGTCGATCATTGGTCGCGTGATGGTGTCGATCGACAGCGTCCGTTTTAACACAGTACAGGCTGGAAGGATGCGGGTGTCGTGTGGCGAAGTCTGAGTGGCTCTGAATTTTAAAATTTTCTAGATACTCTTCTATTGATGTCGATCGATGCTCATCTGATGGTGTCGATTGACACCAGTGCGAGCTTTTAGAGATGCAGAACTGCGCAGATGCATCAGATGTTTAGCTATGGATGGAGACCTTCCTACGGTGAGATTGAGCTGAACGTTTGACAGAAGATAGAGCTTTCAGTTAGCTTTCTAATGCCACCGGTTTGTGGTCCATCGGACGGTTAGATTTAAATTTATGTCAGATTTACTGAAGAGTGGTCTGTCTGCCTCACGAGAGGAAACTGTCGAGAAGATGAATGAGTGTCAATCGACAGCACAGCCTTGGTGTCAATCGACGGTCATCCCAGAAGACAGACCCGACTCTTTTTACGGCCAACTTAAGCCCATATGCCATCACAAATTACCAAAATACCCATGGACGACCTAAAACCCTATTTATATGTTTCTATGCCATTGGTTAGGCACCAGTCTTTATTCTATATATTGTTCTAGGGTTATGAGAGAAGGGAGTAACTCCTTCAGAGTCCTCCTGGAGATCCTTTGGTTCTTTATTTGATTTCTAATTTATATTTATTCTATTCATGTATGATTTTTGTGAAAAAGATCATGTTTGAGTAGATCTCTTGTTTGGTTTAGGGTTTATTAATGACATTGATGGATTAGCCAAATAATAAAATTGCTAGAGTGATTATTAGATCTATCAAAATTTTTTTTTTATTACTTGTGTTATAGAGTATCTAACTAGAACCCTGATCATAGGATAATTAGACGCAAGCGAGAGCATGGTCTGCTATCAGAATTGATTCTGTTGAGCTAGGTTGCTAGAAACAAACGAGAGTTCATTTAGTTAATTTAGTGAACGTATCGAAATAGATCATAAAGCTTGACTCAAGAGACCACCGATCGACGCAGGATCATTGTCATCGGTCGATGGTCATTAAGTGTCAACAAACGAGAGCTGAGACATCAGAATTAGTCAAAAGATTAGACTCACAACGAGAGATGGTTTTCTTTTACATTCGATATCGATTTCTATGATTAATACACTTAACTTCTATCCTCTATAATCCATTTGTCTGAAACCCTTGATCTAGCTATTTATTATTATTGTTTACAACAACCAATCAATCAACTTTCTACGTTATTCACTGCTTATTAACCTATTTTCCTAGCTTAATCGCGACTGTATTGAGTTTATTGTGTGCTCACCTCCCTGTGGATTTGATCCCTAATTACTACAATTTGACCTCTCTTCGCAAGAGTAGTTCGTAGGGTTAATTTGATAGAGTTTGAATTCAAATACATAAAAACCTTCACGTTAAGAAGCTTCCCCTTTGTCATTCAGCTCTGGATCACATATCACCCTGACCATGCTAAAAGCTTGCAGACATCCTTTGCAGCACATCCTACGCTCAAGACATCCCTCATAATATCGCGAAGGAACTGGTGACAAGAAATCAGCATTTACCTTTTTTATTTTTCTTCTTCCTGGCTCTTCCCCTAGACTTAGGCTTTTAAATCACGGGTTTCTCTAAAATCTGGAGAGTGTCGATCGACACTATTAGGCGAGCGTCGATCGACGTGATGCTGGTTCTTTGGTTTCGCGGTTTGAATCAGATGCATGTTCTGGATCTTCAGACGGCTGTATCGATGAAATAAACCTCTCACTTTTGGTCTTTCCCAATGGATCCTAGAAGACATTTTCATCAATATTAGTAAGGCACATCTTATTCTTCTTGAGATCAAAAACTTTCCCCACTGTAGCCATAAAGGCTCTTCCAAAAAGAAGAAAAGATTCTCGACCTGATTTGATTCCCAAAACATGAAAGTCCACAGGGACAGTGCATTCCCCGATCTCTACTTTAACATTCTTGATCATGCATGCTAAGTTTACCTTGGAGTTATCCACGAAAGTGAAACTCTCTTGAGAAGGTTCTACCTTTAATAAAAGTTATGTAGTGTCTTTGGCCATGATGTTGACTGCAGATCTAGTATCACATAGGGCGTATCAGAAATTGGTGTCATGTATACAACAGGAAATCATAAACTACTCGGGATCTTATTCCTTCTTCAGTGTCTTCTTGGATTGACTGCTGACCAAAATAAACAACAGCCCAATGTCCTTATCTGTCTCCTTGCTCTCTCTGAAGAAATTACCGTGTCTGTACTGACGATATGCATCCTCGAAAGACATATCCTTAGGAACCCTCTTCACTCTAATTTTAAATCCATCAAGTTCAACTTTGTAAGCTTCTCTCCTGAGGTGTTTGAAAACATAGGGTTTCCTAGATTTCATTCTCTTCTCTGTATTTCTTTCTTTCGTTGTCTGCTTATCCATGACAGATTCGTTTCCATCCAGATGGTATCGCTCGACATCGGGTGTGTGTCGTCGATCGATGCTTACAACGAAGGAGGTCTCAACAGGAGTTTATTGCTCTTGTTTTGGTGCATCTACTGGTCGTTGATTGGTGTTCACTGTCGGCCGTGATGTCTGAGATGGATGATGAGTTACATTGAAGCGGTGTGCATCAGTTCTTGCCAAGGGCGAGTCTCGATCGGTGCTCTGCTGCTGTTGTCGATCATTGGTCGCATGAAGGTGTCGATCGATACCGTCTGTTTTAACACAGTACAGGTTGGAAGGATGCGGGTGTCGTGTGGCGAAGTCTGAGTGACTCTGAATTTTAAAAGTTTCTACGTACTCTTCTATGGGTGTCGATCGATGCTCATATGATGGTGTCGATCGACACCATTGCGAGCTTTTAGAGATGCAGAAATGCACAGATGCATCAGATGTTTAGCTATGAATGGAGACCTTCCTACGGTGAGATTGAGCTGACCGTTTGACAGAACATAGAGCTTTCAATTAGATTTCTAATGCCACCAGTTTGTGGTCCATCGGACGGTTAGATTTAAATTTATGTCGGATTTACTGAAGAGTAGTTTGTCTGCCTCACGAGAATAAGCTGTCGAGAAGAAGAATGAGTGTCAATCGACAGCACAGCCTTGGTGTCAATCGACGGTGATCCCAGAAGACAGACCCGACTATTTTTACGGCCGACTTAAGCCCATATGCCATCACAAATTACCAAAATACCCATGGACGACCTAAAACCCTATTTATATGTTTCTATGCCATTGGTTAGGCACCAGGCTTTATTCTATCTATTGTTCTAGGGCTATGAGTGATGTGTTCATGGAAAGCACCAAGGAATGGAAGCATGAACCTGAACCTGAAGAGTTTGTAGCTGAGGATGCAACATTGAAGAGTGCTTTGAAACAAGAAGAATACATTGGTCTTGGTTGAAGCTTGATCATCCAAGACACCTTAACCATCATTCAATCCATTCCACCTTCAAGCTGATCATCATCTAGGCAACTAGGATTGTGTGTACTCTTTTCCTCACTTTGGTTTTGTCCCAATGGGTTTTACGGAGGGAGGTTTTTAACGATGCCACAAGACTACTTCTCACATTCCCTAGATGATGCATCTCGGTTACACCTTGGACCGACCTTATGTTATGTTTTATCCTATGTTTTTCATTTAGTCTCTATGTATTTTCGAGAGGAGCCTCTTGGCCTTCTTTTCTTATGTTTTCTAGATGATGTGCATGTACAGCCTTCTCCCTTTATATGCTGGACGAAATTGAGTAATAAACCATCATCTTTTCAGTCAAAAACTTGTTTCTTCTTCCTTACTTCTCCGTCGAGATTGCTTAAGGTTTCTGGTGTGTAATATCCAGAGTTAAGGGCTTCTTATTTGGTGTGTCATATCCAGATCAGTCGCCTAGGAGTATCAAGAGTCTCTTCATCCCTCTTGTGTCACCATTTGATCCACATGCCTTGAAAAACTTGAGTCTTTTGATTCGTTTCTGCAAGGATCTATCCCATCTTTTCCAGAGAGCATCCTAGGATCTTATCAAGTGGTATCAGAGCAACTCTGGAAGGGAAGTGTTCATCTTTCTCTCTGATTTTTTTCGTTTTGTCTTTTGAGATTCTGTTGAGAGTTGATAGATCTGTGTTTCTGTTGTTTAAATCTGATAAATCTGAGAACTTTGATCATGAATCTGTTGTAATCTTTTCACATTCTCTTTGATTTCGTGTTGATCTGTGTTTTGTGTGTCGAAATCTGATAAAATAGGGTTCATTGATCATGTTTCTGAGTTTAAACTCTTCATATCCTTGCTGAGAAAGTTATCGATTTGCTTTGTTGATCTGAATCTGATTAGGGTTAAGAGAAATCAATCTGTTTCCATTGTTTTGATTCTGTTCTGTTTTGATCATTGAATCTAAGCTTGAATCTGAACCTACAATCGAATATCTCTCTCTGTTCGCACAAGTCTATTCTGTTTGAATCTGTTCCGTATTGCTCAAGTTTGATTTGTACTTGTCTTTGGTTGAGTTCGAAATTGATCTGAGAAGTGTAGGGTTTAATTTTGTTTTGAATATGTTTCTGTTCTGAAAGTTGATTGTTTGTTTTCTCTAGAACTTGTTACTGCTGTGTTTTGTTTTCTCTTGTTTCAGGTACCATGGCAGGAGATCAAAAAGGAGAACTCAGCAAGGATGAGAAATTGATGATTGAATCATTCAAGGCCAGTATGGGACTAGTCCTCAAAGATCAGATAAGAAAACTAAGACTGGACCTGAGACAGGAAATCCAACGAGCTACTGGTCACAGTATTGAGTCTAGAAGCAGTGAGAGGAGACAAAGACGTGAGCATGAAGGCAGAGGCAATAACAGAGACAAACTTGCTGATCAAAAGATGAAAATCCCTCCTTTCTATGGTGATGCTAATCCTGCTGCATATGTGGAGTGGGAAGAGAAGATGGAATTGATTTTCAGTTGTCAATACAATACTGAAAGAAAGAAGGTTCAAATGGCTACTGCTGAGTTTTGTGGTTATGCTTTAAGCTGCTGGAATCACTTGGTAAAGTCTAGAAGTCTTGATGGAAAAGAACCAGTGGAAACATGGCCTAAGCTGAGGGCTATAATGCGTAGAGAGTTTATTCCAAGACAATACCACAAGGAAGTACTTCGAAAACAGTCTGAGACCAAGCTATGCTCTTCAAACTCAGTCCACAAACAACAAGACAGCATGACATCACGTCCATCCAGTGATATTGGCTCATCTAGCAAGGAACCAATCTGTTACAGCAAGGAGAAGACAGTCTCTAAGCCATTTAAAGAAGATAAACAATTCTGTTTATTCAATGAAAAGGATAAGGAGGCACTGTTACAAGTAATGATGGATGTGGAGAAGCAATTTAAAAGGTCCAACACAACACGTCCAGCCATAGAAGCACAGAACCAAGAGTCTTTCACTTCTGTCTCAGAACTCTACTCAGCAGGACCAGAACCAGCAGCACAAGCTCAAGAAGATCAAGCCGATAATCCAACAACCACCATTCAGAAGAGTGATCAACCAGTAAGGGACGACCTGGTTCTTTTCAAACAGGATGTGATAGAAGAGGAGACACACAAGAAACCACAATCAGAGAGTCGGCTGGAGCAGATGATTGTCTTTGACTCATGTGATTTCCAAAAGACATTCTTGGGTACTTTTCTGTTCACTCCTTTTGTTTGGTACAAGAACAGAGCAATGGAGCTATCAAGACATGACTTGGGCATGAGACAAGTTGTATTTGAGCCTGGAGGAGAGGTCTGGAATCAGAATAACAAGATCAAACAGATTAAGAAGAATTCAGCTGCACCAACATTTGATTTTGTAGATTTCTCATCCTTTGAAGATAAGGGGTTGCACGTCTCAGCTCAGCAAGAGTTTCACTATGAAACCAACTGGAGAATGAAGCCAATTCAGTCACGGATCAAACAAACCAGACAACGCAGCAAATGGCCTTTTGATCATCAAGATATTGCTAGTTTTGCAAAACATGTCGGTTTGGATCTTTCCCAAGAGAAACTTATATCTGATTGTGCTGGAAGGTTACAGACCTACTCGTGGAGACCTGGAGAATATGTCCACAAGATTATCATCCTTGGAGAATGCTCTGTTCGTGCTAGAACAAGCTGGGGTCATAAGGAGTTAGAAGTTGATCAAAAAGACTTGCATCTTAACCATATCAATATATGGAAGCCACCAGATATGCAGCAACTTCAGTACCATTGCAAAGATTATCAAAATGTAATTGGAGATGAAGAATTCACTAGAGTCAATGGTAAAGTTATTAGTGGAGCAGGAGAATAACTCATGTTTTCTTCTCAAATCAAAGAGAAACCACCGGATAAACTTAGTCTACAGCAATCTCCAAAGAAACCAACCCGAGGTAACTATCTAAACTCAAAGAAAAACATGAAACCTGATTTGCTTGCTGTTTGTACAGGTCAAACTGTTTTGAGATCTACCATTTTCGAAAATAGAAGCTATAATGATGATCAGAGTATCAAGAATGGGTTGTTGGCTAAGTTGGTGATGCAACAATCAAACCTTGGAAACTGTCTAGCCGCCAGCTTTGACATAGGAGCAGTCCGAGGTTCATATCTCAACAACCTCAAGGAATTAACCAACAAACTCGACTGCCATGGAAATGTAACTCATCAGGGTCTCACATCGATTTGGAATCAGGTCCAAATCTTCTCAGATGAAAGAGTTATGGGTTCTACAAATCGGGTGATCCTGTATTGGCTATCTTTGAATTTTTCTGAGTTTAAAACATCTCAATCCTATATATGGCGACCAGGTGAGCATGCTAAGGTAAGTGATCATGTTTTCAAGAGTTCTTTTATCGATTACACAGATATGATGCACTTGTTTTTCTCAAAAGAGCCATGTGCAGATTATGATGAAGTTTGGAAGCATACAAAAAGAAACAACAAGTGTGAGGAAGATAAGAGGTTAAAGCCACCAGATTTGGATCAGGATAAGCACCAAGAATTCACTGGCTTCATCCTCATCAAAGAAGCACCACCAGATGCAGCACACAAGCCAAAACCGAGCAAAAACCAATTTGGGATAAGATTATTACTCTTTGATAAATTTTCATGTGCTAACTTGCTTTGTTTCAATGTATCAGGTTTGAGTGATGAATCAGGAACTAAATGGATCAATGTCTTCTACATATTCGAACCAGTCAGCAACAATGCCTATCAAAGAGGCTTGCAAGGTAAGTGCAATCTGATTTTAAACTTTGATGTTACTGACTTGGTCCCCTCTATTGCAGGTAAAACAGATTTGAGGACAAATCTTTTTGAAGAGGGAGGGGATGATGTGATCATGGAAAGCACCAAGGAATGGAAGCATGAACCTGAACCTGAACCTGAAGAGTTTGTAGCTGAGGATGCAACATTGAAGAGTGCTTTGAAACAAGAAGAATACATTGGTCTTGGTTGAAGCTTGATCATCCAAGACACCTTAACCATCATTCAATCCATTCCACCTTCAAGCTGATCATCATCTAGGCAATTAGGATTGTGTGTACTCTTTTCCTCACTTTGGTTTTGTCCCAATGGGTTTTACGGAGGGAGGTTTTTAACGAGGCCACAAGACTACTTCTCACATTCCCTAGATGATGCATCTCGGTTACACCTTGGACCGACCTTATGTTATGTTTTATCCTATGCTTTTCATTTAGTCTCTATGTATTTTCGAGAGGAGCCTCTTGGCCTTCTTTTCTTATGTTTTCGAGATGCTGTGCGTGTACAGCCTTCTCCCTTTATATGCTGGACGAAATTGAGTAATAAACCATCATCTTTTCAGTCAAAAACTTGTTTCTTCTTCCTTACTTCTATGTCAAGATTGCTTAAGGTTTCTGGTGTGTAATATCCAGAATTAAGGGCTTCTTATTTGGTGTGTCATATCCAGATCAGTCGCCTAGGAGTATCAAGAGTCTCTTCATCCCTCTTGTGTCACCATTCGATCCACATGCCTTGAGAAACTTGAGTCTTTTGATTCGTTTCTGCAAGGATCTATCCCATCTTTTCCAGAGAGCATCCTAGGATCTTATCAATGAGAGAAGGGAGGAACTCTTTCAGAGTCCTCCTGGAGATCCTTTGGTTCTTTATTTGATTTCTAATTTATATTTATTCTATTAATCTATGATTTTTGTGAAAAAGATCATGTCTGAGTAGATTTCTTGTTTGGTTTAGGGTTTATTAATGATATTGATGGATTAGCCAAACAATAAAATTTCTAGAGTGATTATTAGATCTATCAACAAAATTTTGTTTATTGCTTGTGTTCTACAATATCTAACTAGAACCCTGATCATAGGATAGTTAGACGCAAGCGAGAGCATGGTCTACTACCAGAATTAATTCTGTTGAGCTAGGTTGCTAGAAACAAATGAGAGTTGATTTAGTTAATTTAGTGAGCTTATCGAAATAGATCATAAAGCTTGACTCAAGAGACCATCGATCGACGCATGATCATTGTCATCGATTGATGGTCATTAAGTGTCAACAAGCCAGAGCTGAGACATCGGAATTAGTCAAAAGATTAGACTCACAACGAGAGATGGTTGTCTTTTACATTCGATATCGAGTTCTATGATTAATACCCTTAACTTATATTCTCTATAACCACTTGTCTGAAACCCTAGATCTAGCTATTTATTATTATTGTTTACAACAACCAATCAATCAACTTGCTACGTTATTCACTGCTTATTAACATATTTTCCTAGATTAATCGCGACTTTATTAAGTTTATTGTGTGCTCACCTCCCTGTAGATTTGATCCCTAATTACTATAATTTGACCTCTCGTGGCAAGAGTAGTTCGTAGGGTTAATTTGATAGAGTTTGCATTAAAATACATAAAAACCTTCATGTCAAGAAGCTTCCCCTTTGTGTTTCAGCTCTGGATCACATATCACCCTGACCTTGGTAAAAGGTTGCAGACATCCTTTGCAGCACATCCTATGCTCAAGACTTCCCTCATAACATCGCGAAGGAACTGGTGACAAGAAATCAGCATCTACCTTTTTTTCTTTTTCTTCTTCTTGGCTCTTCCCCTAGACTTAGGCTTTTCAATCACGGGTTTCTCTAAAATCTGGAGAGTGTCGATCGACGCTATTAGGCGAGCGTCGATCGACGTGATGCTGGTTCTTTGGTTTCGCGGTTTGAATCAGATGCGTTTTCTGGATCTTCAGACGCCTGTATCGATGAAATAAACCCCTCACTTTTTGTCTTTCCCAATGGATCCTAGAAGAAATTTTCGTCAATATTAGTAAGGCACATCTTATTCTTCTTGAGATCAAAAAATTCCCCCACTGTAGCTATAAAGGCTCTTCCAAAAAGAAGAAAAGATTCTCGACCTGATTTGATTCCCAAAACATGAAAGTCCACAGGGACTGTGCATTCCTTGATCTCTAGTTTAACATTCTTGATCATGCATGCTAAGTTTACCTTGAAGTTATCCACGAAAGTGAAACTCTCTTGAGAAGGTTCTACCTTTAATAAAAGTTATGTAGTGTCTTTGGCCATGATGCTGACTGCAGATCCAGTATCACATAGGGCGTATCAGAAATTGGTGTCATGTATACAACAGGAAATCATAAACTACTCGGGATCTTATTCCTTCTTCAGTGTCTTCTTGGATTGACTGCTGACCAAAATAAACAACAGCCCAATGTCCTTATCTGTCTCCTTGCTCTCTCTGAAGAAATTACCTTGTCTGTACTGGTGATATGCATCCTCGAAAGACATATCCTTAGGAACCCTCTTCACTCTAATTTTAAATCCATCAAGTTCAACTTTGTAAGCTTCTCTCCTGAGGTGTTTGAGAACATAGGGTTTCCTAGATTTCATTCTCTTCACTGGATTTCTTTCTTTCATTGTCTGCTTATCCATGACAGAGTAATGTCCATCCAGATGTTATCGCTCGAGATCGGGTGTGTCGTCGATCGATGCTCAGAACAAAGGAGGTCTCAACAGGAGTTTATTGCTCTTGTTTTGGTGCATCTACTGGTCGTTGATTGGTGTTCACTGTCGGCCGTGATGTCTGAGATGGATGATGAGTTGCATTGAAGCGGTGTGCATCAGTTCTTGCCAAGGGCGAGTGTCGATCGGTGCTCGGTTGCTGTTGTCGATCATTGGTCGCGTGATGGTGTCGATCGACAGCGTCCGTTTTAACACAGTACAGGCTGGAAGGATGCGGGTGTCGTGTGGCGAAGTCTGAGTGGCTCTGAATTTTCAAAATTTCTACGTACTCTTCTATGGGTGTCGATCGATGCTCATCTGATGGTGTCGATTGACCCCAGTGCGAGCTTCCAAAGTTTATAGAACTTTTGACTAGAAAAGCACCTTCTTCCATCTTATCATGCTCGATTACTTCCCCAAAGTCATTATCTAATATGGCATCAACCTGGTGCCTCTTGCTCTCCCCAACTTTCCCTTTAACTAGAGCTTATATCCTCTTCACAGCTTCGGTTGTCTGAGAATTCTGGGTGATTAGCATCCTGACATGGGTGTTCATGGCTTCTAATTTTCTATTCAGCTCTTTGTGGATAGAATCCAACCTAAGATTTAAGTATGCACTCATCTTCTGCTGAATTTCTATGGCTCGTTCCATTATAGATTACATCCTCTTAATATGGCCTTGAAAACATATTTCATTTATATGATTTCCGTCCTCTTCTGCAGCATGTCCCACCAAAGAGACTTCATGTACAAAATCAGTTTTGTCCTCGACCTCAATGATCTTGTCAATATTTATAACACCTGATTGCATTTTGTGAGTATCCATATTCTTGATATTTTTGTTAGACACAAAGTTCTTAATCAGTCTCTTAGCTTCCTCTGGAGTCATTGTTTCAAAGTTCCCTTTGCTTGCCTGGTCCAGCATCATATGATACTACACATTAATAACCATGCAAAAGAATTCTAGCAGTTGAACCTCCGTGAAACAATGATGTGGACAGTCTTTTTGTACCCCCTAAATATGTCCCAAGAACTTCTGAACCCTTCAGTAGGTCCCTGAGAGAATGTCAAAATTTTATCCTTTAGCTCTTCGGTCTTTGCATCGTTCCAGGTAGTGAGAGATCCTGGTGGTAGAAGTTGAAGCCAAACAACAGCATTCCGAGAGAGAGAATACTTAAATAACTAGCAGAGGAGATATTTTGTAGTTCCTTCATGCTGCGGGATGCTAAACACAAAATCCTCTAGTGTTTCAAGGTGTTTGATATAGCCTATTTATTCTCATTTTTAGACCATGTTATAGACTTTATTTAGGGTTTGTTATGTGTGTCTAGGCTATGTTTTGAGGTCTTTACAGGTCTAGGTACGTTTTGGAGATATATGGTGATACTTGGAGCTTTTGGAGAGGAATAATCCGTAGCTGATCATTGAAGAGAATTGAAGTACGAGATTACCATCGATCGATTCTACAACGTAGGCGTCAACCGATGTTACATGACCAAGATCGATCGATGTCCAGTTCGCAGACAGCCAACTTTCAAGCCGAAGTTAGAGACATGACACAAGATTACAAGCTTACCCTTGGATGAGTTTTGACCTAGATTTTAGGGTTTTATATTTATACTTTTTTATAGCACTAGTAGCAGGGGTGCTAGTAGTAGGGGTGCTTGTAAGTGTGCTTCTGAGTGTGCTAGTATTAGGGGTACTAAGTGTTCTAAGTGTGCTTTGAAACCCCAATATTCAATCTATGCATTTTATTCATATTACTATTCTTACTTTAATTATGTCTGAGTAGTCATCAACTAAGTTTAGGGTTTATCAATGGTACTGATGGATTAGCCAATAAATAGAATTGTTAAGTTCATTATTAGATCTATTAATAGAATTATTTTTATTGCTTGTGTTCTAGAGTAGCTAACTAAAACCCTGATAATAGGATAGTAAGGCGCAAGAGAGAGCATGGCATACTACCGAAATCTATTATGTTGAGCTAGGTTGCTAGAAACAAACAAGAGTTGCTTTAGCCAATCTAGTGAACTTATTGAATTAGGTCATATCATTTGGCTCAAGAAACCATCGATCGACGCAGTATCAATGCCATCGATCGACGGTCATTCCGTGTCAACAAGCGAGAGCTGAGACATTGGACTCAGTCAATAGATTAGGCACGCATGCGAGAACTGGTGTTTTTTACATTAGATTTCGAGTTCCATGATTAAATACCTTTACCCTCTGTCTACTATAATCCACTTGCATGAAACCCTAGATCTAGCATATTTCCATATTTACATTACTAGCATATTTCCATATTTACATTACTAACATATTTTCATATTGCATCTATACCTTCTAATAATTACTTGATATCAATATATATAGTTACCAGGCTTAGCCTTTTGAAATAAGAAATCTATTGTGTGTCATTGTTCTCTGTGGATTTGATCCCTAAGTACTACACTCGATCTCTCTTGACAAGAGTATTATTATTTTGTGTGTTTGGTTTAAGGGTTGATTTGACTGCTGTTTGTTCAAGATATTATTACCCTATTAAAACATAAAAACACACACACACACACACACGTCAAATTTGGCGCCGTTGCCGGGAAACATTAATCGCCATTAGATTTATTTTCTTGGACTTAGTCTAGGTTTGTTACTTTCAAGGTTACTGATTTTTCTTTTTCTTTGTTTTTTAGGTGCATGCAAAAGAGTACCAGTAGCAACAAAGGACAAGACTTACTGTTCTCTGACCCACAACAACTCGAACGCACGATCCGCAAAGAAATACGACACGCATCGATCGACGGCGTACCTTCAGCATCGACCGATACATCTTTACCGACAGCATCAACCGGCATCAGAACTTAAACATCGCGATACCAGATCTCTAGCATCGACCGTTATTGATCACTTAGAATCGATCGACAGCATCTCATCTGCATCGATCGACGACAGCAGACGAGTTCAGATGGTTGTGCCTATAATTGTGGTTCAGAACGAGAATGGAGACTTGCATGACATCAGTGGTCATCTGCGTAATAAAGTAGGTCAGAGGATAGACAATCATGGGGATATAATCCCTAATGCAGAAGAAGAAGCTAATACCCAAGCTACGAGAAGTGCAGAAACTTCAAAACCAACCAGGAGACCATGGATCGAATTTATGTTTGACAAGATACTGAGGGAACAGCAGAAGATGATGGTGGATTTCAATGAAAAGTTAGATTTCATGTACCTACACCTAAACACAAAAATTGAAGACATCAGCATCCGCGTGGAAAAGTTTGGAAAGTTAGATGACGCAGAAGAGTGAAACACTTACGAAATATGAAGTTACGGTCAAAGAGGAAGAAGAGACGGGGCAGGAGTATCAGGTCAATGCTGTGATTGATGATGATTTTTGGGTAGAAGTGAAGAAAGAGAAGCCGCAGAAGAAAGGAAATCCGAGTCCATTTATCAGACCAAAAAGCATCTATCGACACAAGGCACTACAAATCGATCGAAAGTTCATGTTAACTCAGAGAAAAGTGATCCTTGGATGTTTGTGGTGCCATGTCATATCGAAAACCATGAATTTTCCAATTCCCTATGCGACACCGGATCATCAGTGAGAATCATACCCAAAGCTATAGCAGAGAAGTCAAACCTCAGAATAGAGACTTCCAACGATTCTTTCATCTTTGTGGACTGCTCTAGAGTAGACTCAGGAGGTATATGCAGAGATCTCCAACTACGAATTCAAGATGTCCTAGTCCCGATAGATTTCCATGTGATGGACATCCAGATCAATTGGTACTCTTCCTTGTTACTCGGAAGAGCTTTCATGGCCACCGTAGGAGCTATATGTGATATGAAGACAAACAAGTTGTGCATTTCCTTGATTGATCATAATATTTATTATGAAATCTACAAGAATAAACCTTCCATCACGAGATTGTGTAACGATACAGAGCTTTTGGCCACATGTTCCTGCAATTACGAGTGCAATGAGGAATCGGTAGATGGAACATAGATCGACACACAACCCTTAGCATCGAGCGATAGTCCTGCAGATCAACAATTGATCGACACCCACCCTTTAGAATCAATCGACACCCATACCCCAGAAATGATCCACATCCACATGCTGATTACGATTACAACCTAACCCACCTCGAATACGATGAAAACTACAGAGAAGAAGAGATGATCGAGTACCGAGGGCTTTCTATGGAAGAGGCTGGAGTTTTTCATGTTTCCCATGAACCAGGGAAATCGACATCGATCGACAGCAACAATATGCCATCGCTCGATATTGAGCACGAAGTAGAACCTGAACATGATTTGGCAGAAGAACACGACAGACAAGCTAGTTATCTACAACCAGATGAGTTCGGTATTATGAGAGATCCAGATGATCACACAAGAGCTAAGGATGGCAGAATTCTAAACGTCACGAAGGAGGATGTGCCAGATATACTTGCAATGGCCAATGGAGCTGGAAACCTTTTTGGGCACCGATCTAATCACCGAGCATCGATCGATGGTAACCATAGACCATCGATCGACACCAATTGGGCATGCCAAGGATACAGTGAAACCTACGAGGAATATGATTCAGATCACGATGATGATGAAGCTTGCTGGGTAATGAACGCGAGAGTAAGCAATCCAGCATCAATCATCGGCCTATCTTGGCCATCAAACGACATCAAACGTAAACCAGATCCTTCACTTGGACCAGAAGAAACAGAAGCTGGTTATCTCAAACAAGATGAATTTGGAATTTCAGAGATGTAGAAGGACGTGCACGAGGTCTTTATGGGAGAATTCTAACTCTACCTAGGAAAGATGTAGCAGACGCCCTTCTAATGGCTGAACTCTCAGGAAATTGCTTTGGACAACCGCATCAGCCATCGATCAACGTACAGATACCAGCATCAATCGACAACGAGGAACAGAAGCAGGAAACATACAGCATAGCAGACATTGATGATATTGTGCATGAGATCTACAAAGCTCAAGAGATGTCACTGGATGATTTCTATCTGAGGTTTGATGATGTCTACTATCCTATTGATAAATGCCTTACGAATCTGACTACACGCATGGATGAGATGAAGCAAGACATGGATACTTTTCAGAGAGAGCATGCGAGTAGACCAGATAGAGTGACATCGATCGACGGCAATCTTACGCCATCAATCGATACTAAGTTCAACAGACAGAAGTTCGCAGCAGAACACTAATTAGAAGAAAGTGTAACATCCTGAGTTGTGATATGTAGAAAGGCTTAAGAGAATTGATTTGGCTACTTATGTCACCAAAGTTGACTTACCTTTTCCGTCACACATTCGTTTAGAACTGCAGGGATAAGCATGCTTATGCTGGAGTAGTGAAAGGATGGGTGACCTATCGGGAAGTGATTCGCGATACCGTGTGAGTGAGGCCAAAGCACGGGGAAAGGTCATGTGGTGATTGCAGGGACAGTATACAATGATTTCGAGCCTTGGAAAAAAATAACGCACCGACCGTTGGAACGAGGTGGGGCCCACCGGCCGAGAGAGCGGGGGTGGGTGGCCCATTAGCTGTGGACAGTCGGGGCGTTATAAGTTGTATCATAGCTGGTTAGCCATCTCGGTTCTGACCCGAGAGGCGTCTTGAGACCTATCGTGGGCCGCAACGAGGACGTTGCGCTCTTTGAGAGGGGGTGAATTGTAACATCCCGAGTTGTGATATGTGAAAAGGCTTAAGAGAATTGATTGGCTACCTATGTCACCAAAGTTGACTTACCTTTTCCGTCACACATTCGTTTAGAACTCCAGGGTTAATCGTGCTTATGCTGGAGTAGTGAAAGGATAGGTGACCTATCGGGAAGTGATTCGTGATACCGTGTGAGTGAGGCCAAAGCACGGAGAAAGGTCATGTGGTGATTCCAGGGACAATATACAATGATTTCGAGCCTTGGAAAAAAATAACGCACCGACCGTTGGAACGAGGTGGGGCCCACGGGCCGAGAGAGCGGGCGTGGGTGGCCCATTAGCTGTGGACGGTCGGGGCGTTATAGAAAGGTTCTCTGATATTGTTTTTTCTCAGTGCCTAATGAAGGAAGATGTTTCTCAGCAACTAGAGGAAATGTCAGACACTACAGCTGCCAGACTTAGAATGCTCCAGTGCAGTAATAAAAATCTACAAAGAAGAATGCATTCACTAGAAGTTAATAAGGAGATCATAAAGAACGAGAAAACCAGAGGAGATGAAGCAGTCAGAAACTTCATTGGCACATGGTTTCAGAAGAGCAACGAAGATGTAGCCACTTGTTTTCCAAGTGTTGATCAACCTCCTTTCTAGTCAGAGCATTCACAATGTCAAGCTTAAGACTATAACCAAGCGCTGAGTGGGAGGCAACCCACTGTTTAGTAAGTTTTAATTAGTTTTTATTCTTCATTTATACTAATTTTCGTATTTATTTATTTCAGATACTCAAAAAAAACGAGGAAGACAATCTGCATAGAGCATCGACCGACACTTGATCACTGCTGATCGACGGAGTAACCATCGCATCGATCGATAGGCACTTAACTGAGTCGATCGACGGTCACCATCAACGAGCAGGTGTATCAGTTTTTCCTTGTTAAAATTGGTCCTTATGATTTATTTCTTCTCCAATCTCAGACTGTATAACACTAACGATAGTGTTGTTTATGTCTGGGGGAGGTATTATCGATATTGTGTTATATTTTACGTTTTATAAGAAATAGGAACTTACAGGTCTAGCATCGATCGACGCTCTCTTACATAGAGAGGTATCGAGTTCTATACTTAAGCTAATTACTTATGATTTAATTTTTCTAACCAATCCAGGGCGGATTACACTGGGGACAGTGTAATTTAAGTCTGGGGGAGGTTCGCTAATGCTATTTGATTGTTTTTTGAGTGTTATTTATATCTATATAAGTTTTTTTTCAATAAAAAATTATTGAGTCAAGAAGAGGACTACTATCAAGATATATTATTGACTAACCATGCTATAAGCACCGTTCTTAGAAGGTTATTTTCATAGATTACTAGAGATACTAAAGTGGATCATCTTGCCACTATATCACACTTGCTTAAAAAGTTTGAAGGAACCAAAGCTGATTTCCAACACTAATCCTGACATTATTTGCTTGCTTTGGGATTTGGTATACATTGGATCGGATTCATTTTGCATGTCTGGAAGGTAAAAGTTTGTGTGCTTCTGATTCCCCTATCTCTCCCCTTCAGTTTAAAAAAAAAGTTGAACAGGATTTTGTGGCTACAACCATTAAATCTTGATTCATATGATCCTAGAAAGAGATAAAGGTCAAAAAGAAGTGAACAGGATCTGGTGGTAAAAACGCTTGATTCATGGAAGCTTATCCAACTATCTCAGTCAATTAAGAAAATAAATTGATACCTTTAAAACAAGAGAGACATTGACTGAGAAGAAGTGAGAAGAGAGAGAGAGGAAAGGAATCAGAGAAGGCTACCTGTCTGTTCAGATACTTGTAGAGATAAGAGTCCATGTGTCCCTTGATCGATACTCCCAAGGTAAAGCATATACTTTATTTTATGCAAAGAAATGAAATCAGTAGAGGGGCGAGTCAAACTAGTATTCGCTAAGTTGTTGGTAGAATGAATTTGGTTGCTATACTATGACAGGGTATATAAAGTTTCTCTGTGATTGGCTTGATAGGATGTGGTTGCAATAAAGCAAGGTGACAATTATACTTAGACAATATGTGAGTCTTCGCTTTTCTAAACATCTTACACAGGCTTGTTTGCTTGAGTACAAGCAAAAGGTTAAGTCTGGGGGAGTTGATATAGCCTATTTATTACCAGTTTTAGAACATGTTATAGACTCTATTTAGGGTATGTTATGTGTGTCTAGGCTATGTTTTGAGGTCTTTACATGTCCAGGTACGTTTTGGAGATATATGGAGATACCTGGAGCTTTTGGAGTTTTTGGAGAGGAATAATCCATAGATGATCATTGAAGTGAAGTACGAGATTACCATCGATCGATGCTACATTGTAGGCGTCGACTGATGTTACATGACCAAGATTGATCGATATTGCACATTTGCAATCGATCGATATCCAGTTCACAGACAGTCGACTTTCAAGCTCAAGTAAGAGACATGTCACAAGATTACAAGATTACCCTTGGATGAGTTTTAACCTAGATTTTAGGGTTTTATATTCATACTTTATGTATTGAACTAGTAGTAAGGGTACTGGTAGTAGGGTTGCTTGTAAGTGTGCTTGTGAGTGTGCTAGTATTACGGGTGCTAAGTGTTCTAAGTGTGCTTTGAAACCCAAGATCTAGCATATTTTCATATTTACATTACTATCATATTTACATATTTACATTACTAGCATATTTCCATATTGCATCTATACCTTCTAATAAGGAATATTTCCTTGACATGATTACTTGCTACCAATATATATAGTTACCTAGCTTAGCCTTTAGAAATAATAAATCTATTGTGTGTCATTGTTCTCTGTGGATTCGATCCCTAAGTACTACACTCGATCTCTATTGACAAGAGCATTATTATTTTGTGTGTTATGATTAAGGGTTAATTTGACTGCTGTTTGTTTAGGATATTATTACCCTATTAAAACATAAAAACAGTGGTCCATGGGATCTTCATGGGGAAGGCCATGAAAGGGGTGCTTGCACACATGATTAAAGTATGCAGGTCTTATTTGGCCGTCGATACCATGAATTTCTCGTGGTTGAATCACAGACCTATTAACATAAAGTTGAGTAGGCCTGATCAATTCTTCTATCGATCGATTCTTAGGGATTTCAGCCCCTTGTGCATCTAATTTCTGACCTGCTGCATTACACATATGACCCTCAGGGTCATCCAGGTCTCCATTCCCATCCCTAGTCAGAATAAGTGCCGTAACCATCCCTACTCGCAGGTCACTATCGATCGATGGTAGAGTAGCAGTGTCGATCGATGTTCGTACAAGAGAGGTGTCAATCGATTCTAGACATTTCTCTCTGCGGATGGTGCATCCAATAGTCGTTGGGTCTGAGAAAAGTAAGCATTTTTCCTTGCTGCTCCTGGTACTGCTCTGCATGTACCTGGAAGACAAGGAAAATTTTATGTAAGTAACTAAAACAGAAAATAAAAACCTAAACCAAACCTATGAATCAAGTCTAATAGCTAGGGCTGTCAATTGGGTTGGACCGCACCCAAATGGGTGTGTCCAATTGGGCATTTATCTTTCTGCACCCAAAATACCCACACCCATATTTAACCCACCCCCATTTACACCCATACCCAATTTCACCCATGTCCAATTGAACAAAACCCAAACCCACCCATTTATAAGTTATTTTTAATATTACTTTAAATTAATTAAGAATTATTTTATATACACTCAATCTATAAATTTATACTAATACCAAATATAAGTAAATCTTTAAATCCAATTATAAAAAGTCAACCATAAGAATTATAGCAAATTTTAAGTTCAACTATAAATCATAATTTCGTTTTTTCGACAAAACAATAAATTTTTATTTTCTCGTTAAAACCATAAAATTTCGCCAAAACCGTAAAATTTCAGTTTCCCGCCAAAACCGTAAAATTTTGGTTTCCCACCAAAACTATAAATACATGTTTTCTCGCCAAAACCGTAAAATTATGTTTTTTCGCCAAAATCGTAAAAATATGTTTTTCCACCAAAACCGTAAAATCATGTTTTTCCTCTAAAACCATAAAATTTCAGTTTCCCGTCAAAACCATAAAATTATGTTTTCCCGCCAAAACTGTAAAAATAAGTTTTTCCGCCAAAACCGTAAAAACATGTTTTCCCGCCAAAACCGTAAAATTTGTTTTCACGCCAAAACCTTAAAAACATGTTTTTCTGCCAAAACCGTAAAATCATGTTTTTCCCACCAAAATCGTAAAAATACATTTTCTCAAAACAGTAAAAAAAAAATTTTTGGTCATAACCGTAAAATCATGTTTTTCCGTCAAAAACATTAAATCATGATTTTGGCGAAGAATACGATTGGTTTGACGAAACTTTGAAATCATTTTTTCTGTCAAATTCTGAAATTACATTTTCCGTTAAAATTGTGAAATTGCGTTTTTCATCAAAAATTGATTCTTAATTTTTGTTAAAACTGTGTTTTTCATCAAAACTATAAAACTATATTTTATGTCAAAATCATGGAAATATGTCTTTAGAAATCCATGGGCACCCATTGCCCATTTGGTTTTTTCCCAATTGGACCATGAACCAATTGGTGTTTTTTTCCGAGTTAGACCATTTGTTAAACGGGTGCACCCATAGCCCAACAAATTGAATTGGTTTGGGTTAGCCCATGGGCAATCCACCCACTTGACACCTCTACTAATGGTGATTCTTGCTCCCCGGCAACGGCGCCAAATTTGACAGGAGGGTTTTTATGTATTTCAATGCAAACTCTATCAAATTAACCCTACGAACTACTCTTGCCAAGAGAGGTCAAATTGTAGTATTTAGGGATCGAATCCACAGGGATCGTGGGCACACAATAAACTCAATACAGTCGCGATTAAGCTAGGCAAATATATTAACAAGCAGTGAATAATTAGCAAGTTGATTGATTGGTTGTTGTAAACAATAAAAATAAATATTTAGATCTAGGGTTTCAGGAAAGTGGATTATAGAAGATAGAAGCTAAGGGTATTAATCATAGAACTCGATATCTAATGTAAAAGACAACCAGCTCTCGCTGCGAGTCTAATATATTGAATAATTCCGATGTCTCAGCTCTCGCTTGTTGACACGGAATGACCGTCGATCTATAGAAATGATCCTGCATCGATCGATGGTCTCTTGTGTCAAGCTTTATGACCTAATTGGATAAGTTCACTAAATTAACTAAATCAGCTCTCGTTTGTTTCTAGCAACCGAGCTCAACAGATTAATTTTGGTAGTATACCATGCTTTCGCTTGCGCTTAACTATTCTATGATCAGGGTTCTAGTTAGCTACTCGAGAACACAAGCAATAAACACAATTCTATTGATAGATCTAATAATCACCCTAGCTATTCTATTGTTTGACTAATCCATCAATACCATTAATAAACCCTAAACCTAAAAAGATATCTACTCATACATGATCTTTGTCACAAAAATCATAGATGAATAGAATAGATATAATATAAAACCAAAGGAGTTCCTGAAGGACTCTGACGGAGTTCCTGGAGGACTCTGACGGAGTTCCTGGAGGACTCTGACGGAGTTCCTGGAGGACTCTGACGGAGTTCCTGGAGGACTCTGACGGAGTTCCTCCCTTCTCTCCTAACCCTAGAAAAATGAATAAAAGAAATCCCCCTTATCGTTGCCGTCAACAATAGCTTAGAAAACATATAAATAGGTTTTTAGGTCATCCATGGGTATTCTGGTAATTTGTGGTAGCTTTTGGGCTTAATTCGGACATAAAACAAGTCCGGACTGTCTTCTGGGCTCACCGTCGATCGACACCAAGGCTGTGCCGTCGATCGACACTCATTCATCTTCTCGACAGCTTACTCTCGCGAGGCACACAGACCACTCTCTAGTAAAACGGCCATAACTTTGGCTGTAGGATCCTCATTGACCTAACACTGGTGGCATTGGAAAGCTAATTTATCTATCTTCTGTAAAAGGATCAGCTCAATCTAAATTTCTCCGTCTATAGCTAAAAATCTCACATATATGTATAGTTCTACATCTCTAAAAGCTCTAGAATCACCAAAGTTCTCCAGAACGTACCTTGACCTGAAAATACTCTAAAACATACTCCAAACACATATAATGGACTCCAAATAGGGTTGATATCATGTCACAATAGTGGTAAATATCAGGCCCTATCACGCGCTCAGAAAGACGCTCTGGTACAAGTCAAAGTTTAGGAAGTGGATATCTCTAGAGAAACCGCGCACGATCCAGGATGCTCTCCACAAAGCCATGGACTACATAATCATTAAATAAGAGATGAAAGTCCTATCGCAAAAGCATAAACTCACGAGAGAATCTTCAAAAGATGCAGCGTTAAAGAAGAAGCCAAAAATAAAAAGAAAATCTCTCCTAACCACAAGTACGTACATCACAAGGGTGAAGATATTCGAGGAGCGCATAAATATGCCATTAACTCCGCACCATAAAATGAAAAAACGTTGGGAAACATGTGGACGCAAAATTACACCTACAACAAGAATACCTTCTACGAGTTTCACCAGACTAAGGGACACTACGGCGCAAGAGTAACAGCAAAACTATTCGCATGAGGAACTTCGGATGTAACTGATATAAAAGCTCTCATTGGAGACACCGATCATCAGTCAAAAAAAGACCAAAACCCGCCATCTGGAAACACTTCTCCAGGGAACCTGTCGGGCGAGAATGGGAAACACAAAAGAAAACCTGTTGATAGAGGCAACGACAATAATCGTTGCATAGTAAACATGATCATCAGAGGATCACAATACTACCACGACACTTTCTCATCAATAAAGGCTTATTAAGGGAAGGCCGAGTCAAGTATTAACTGGTCTCCACCTATCGATGTCCCAAATGACATGATCACTTTCGAGAAACATGAGACTGTTGGAATCGACAAACCTCACAACGACGCACTTGTGATCAATCTTGTGATAAAAGATCTCGTAGTCACCAGGGTCCTCATGGACACAGGAAGCACCATCGACGTTATCTTCCCCGAAACCCTCAAAAGGATGAATGTCAACCTGTCTGAATTTACACAAACGCCAAGACCACGGACTGGTTTCTCCGGCACACGTCGATGACTCTCGGATCAATCAGACTACTGGTCATGGCCAAATAAATCACGAAAATCGTCAATACATGACCATGAGAAGATTCAATATCTTTAATAAGTCTAGGATCACTAATCATATGATGGGATGCACCATAGTCAATTATCAAAGGTTTAGACATGTTGCAAGCATTATATGAGTGACAACTTCTAGCTGGTTCATATGTAGTCCTAGACTGATCAATACTACCAGTTCTAACCAAGGAAGCATAAAAAGAATACCCAAGGGTGTTACCATTTTCCTTGAAGATCTTGATTATAGCATCAATGTCTGATCTCCTAATCAAGTCATTTTCATTAAACCTCTGGTTACTTGGTTGAGTGGCTTGTGACATGGCTACCATCTCTCGTCCATCTCATTCATTGATCTTCTTTGAGGTACCCGCAGCACTTTTCCCATGTTGCTCACTGGTTCCATAGGAGAGGTGAGTTCTTGCATCCTTGTCCTTCATGAACTAAGCCAGCTCAAGTGTGGATGTAATATCTAGCACTGACTCTTCTTGTGTCCATACCTCTTACAATGATCACATGTTCCATTGAACTTCCTTTCTTCAAACCGGTTGTGCATGACTCTGTTTGCTTGCGAAACCTCAACTTGATTGGCTAGAGAGAGCTCTCCTTTACCTCCAAAGAGTCCAAGAGACCCTTGCTCTTTCTGAATTTGGGCGCATACATCCTCTTGATCCGGAAGCTTTCCAGCCCTGAGTATGTGCTTGATCAGATCATTGTAAGTGGGATTTAGGGTCAGTAAGAGTCCAAAGACTTTATCTTGCTCTCTCCTCTCATTCAGCTCATCTTGGTCAATAGTGTTTGGCCTCAACATCTCCATCTCTGATCACAAAGCTCTAAACTTTCCCAAGTGCCTTGTAAACTCCTTGTCTTCTTGAACCAGATTGTTGAATGCCCTCTTCACCTCAAACACCCTACTCAGGTTTGAGATGTTCCCATACACCTTCTTGAGTGTATCCCAAAGGTCTTTTGCCTTCTAACAGTAGCTATATGCCTCCAAGATTGAGGGATCCAACGAGCTTTGGAGAATAGACATAACCAACATGTCTTCTTGCAACCACTTTTCCTCCTCGCTTGTGAGATCCTCCTCATCATTTTCATCCTCAGTAATGAGTTTTGGAGCTTCACCTGACGTGATATGTCCCCACAACCCCTTACTTCCCACCGCAGTCTTCACCAACCGAGACCATAGGAGGTAGTTTCTTCCCTTGAGTGTAACCGGAACCACAGCCTTGTTGTTTTCCATCTTGATTGTCTTGAACAAAGTATAAGATCTAAAAGTCTTGAGAATTGGCAAGAATCAAACCCAGATTTTGAGGAACCTGGTTCTGATACCAAGAAATGTTTTAGATAATCTTAAATTTGATGATAGTCTAGAGATTAGAACGAAAGATTAACCAAAGAACAAGACTAAAATGTAATCATGTTTAAGAGTCTAACAGAAAATCATGAACTGTCTGATTATTATTACTTAACAGAGGTTACAATATATAGAGGAAGGATTAGGGTAGCATTACGATAAGGTTACAACGAATAGAAGACTAAGCATGTGTAGTCAAGGCTCGGAAAGGCGCCTAATTCAAATACTTGGTCGAGAGCCTTCACACGTGAGATGCCAAAGGCATCTTGACCAGATGCTCTTCCTTTCCTAGACAAATGAGCCAGCCTGTTAATTTCTCTTCCTTATCCTTGTGTCAAGCCAGAACAGGAGTGGTAAGTGGTAAATGTAACTTCTGGTCGAGTTACATTTACCTTGGGTAACTTACAGCCATGATCATCTGGGTTGACCAATTGTACGGCCTGTACGGCCTTTCTGTACAGCCTTGTACGGACACCCCAACTATATTTCCTCTTCACTCCTTCAGACTTCCTCTATCAATGAACCACCTCTTCTCAACAAGAAGCACGGGTCGCCATATGGCAACCCACACTCTCAAGGCACAAGTCGCCATATGGCGACCTGTACTCGGGAAGCACGGGTTGACATATGGCGACCCACACTCAACTAACTCGGGTCGCCATATGGCGACCTACACACGCGAAGCATGGGTTGCCATATGGCGACCTAGAACAACACAGTCCGGGTCACCATATGGCGACATGACTTCACCCAGTCTGGGTCACCATATGGCGACCTGACCTCGACCAATCCGGATTGCCATATGGTGATCTGACCTGACCTCAAGCAATCCGGGTCGCCATATGGCGACCTGACCTCAAGCAGTCCGGGTCGCCATATGGCGACCAGACCTCGAGCAGTCTGGGTTTCCATATGGCGACCTGAGCTCAACCTGTCTGGGTCGCCATATGACGACCTAACCTCTCCAAGTCCGGGTCACCATATGATGACCTGACCTTTCAAAGACTGGGTCGCCATATGGCAACCTCGTCTCTCAAATTCTGGGTCGCCACATGGCGAGATGTGTCTCTCTTTTGTATTCATCTTCGATTCTCTATCAAAGTGCTTTTCGTTTCGTCTCAATTGAAGTTACGGTCAAGATTTTACGACTAAAACAAATTAGACTCGACAAACGAACCCCGGTCACCAAATACATCTCCCATCTTGCCATATGGCGAGTGAGCCATACCCATTGGCTTCCCTCTCGATGGTCGATCTAAATGCTCTTTGCTTTGTCTCAATCGGAGTTATCGTTTGAACTTTACGATAAAAACCCCAAAGACTCATTTCCCAGGATGAAGTTCATGGTTATCGTATAAATGGAAACGGTTAAATCAACACCATAGTTGTCTAAACTATACGAGAATTGTGAACTTCCTATCTAAAGTGACGTCGTATTATTAAACGATCATTCGAAGAAATCGTAAAAACTTTTTTGAAATACGGCTCAAAGTGGCCTAGAACGCAGCTAAATACCCACTTGCGGTTTCATATGAAATTGAGCCCAACAATGTTATGACGGTGTATCTTTACTTGCAGAAGAAGATAAATCTCACGAAACCGGAAGATAAATGTCAATTTTCCAAGATAATGATGAAGATCGAGATAAAAAGGAATATTTCCGCGAAGCGATAAACTCAACCTAGGGGCAAAAAAGGAAAGGGGAACCGACCCAGAAGGCATATATAAGGGAAGCTAAAGGCAGGGGGATTCGGAGATTTAGACCTAGAGAAGCTCTGTTATCTTATAAGAACTTAGAACTTAGGTGGCTAGAAGGAGAGAGTTATGCTCAGACGTTTCTGCATCTTTATTCGACAATTCTGATCTCCTTAGACTCTACAACTCATTTCTCTTAGAAACCCTAAGCTTTATTCTCAAAAATCTCGGTTTCTATGACTGGCACTCGATTACCAGACAAACTTGCTCCGGCAGTTCGATCTCTTGGTCTACTCTTTTAATTGAACTATGTTCGGCTTGATCCTCAAAAGGGGTACGTAGGCAGCCTTTCATAAGGTTCAGTCTGAAATCAATCAAAGCCTTTACTCATATCTTTTTCGTATTTTGTTATCGAGGTGCAACTAAACTAGGTTTAAGGTTTTTGGTTGCTAGAACTAGGTAACTTGTTAACAGCTCTTGCGACTGAAGATTTGATAATCCTTTGTAATGATCGCAACGCTCTTACGCGGATTCAAAATAAGATGTACTTTTTCTATAGATCCATTTTGTTATCTTTTCATACTTTATGCGTTTATTCCATTACTTGTCGTTGGCTTTAGCAGAGAATCCGGGACCTCAGGGAAAGTTAGGGTTTCTTGAATTTCTTTAATTTACGGAAATCGACGGTGTGAATTTTGGTTCCCACAACGTCCTTCTCTGACATCAATGATTGCCCCGGCAGTGGCCATGAAAGGTCTTCCTAAGATAATCGAATTTCGAGGTTCTCGCTCATATTTAAGAACTATGAAATCTGAAGGTAAATCGAAGTTACGAATGCGTACGGGCACGTCCTCAAGCACACCTTCCGGAATTCTAGTGGATCTATCAGCCAAAATGAGAGTGAACCTGGTAGGTTGGAATTGTGTTAGCCCGAGAGAGACTGCCAGGTTGGAATTGTGTTAGCCCGAGAGAGACTGCCACCGGATAGGGCATCAGGTTTACACTAGAGCCTAAATCGCGAAGGGATCTCTGAAATCTCTCATTGCTAATAGTGCAGTCCAAAACGAAACTACCGGGATCAGGGAGTTTAACTTGAGTTTTTCCTAGAATAATTTCGCTCACTTCTTTGGATACCATCATCACGCAGTGTTCGGATTCATGGAATCCTCGTGATGCCGCATCCTTCAGGTACTGCTTAATGGAAGACGAGATGTGAATGGCATCGCTTAGTGGCATCTCGATGTTTACTTTGTCAAACGCTTTCTTGCATATTGCTTTTTTCAGCTGCTTCTTCTAGTATAAACAAAAAAAAAACATGTGTATTTATATTTAAGCCCAATTGTAAAACAAGATGGTCGTAACTTCATTTTCATATACTTGCACAAATTAGATCATGTGGCAAGCCATGAAACATATACAAACCTAAAATTTGACTTCCGTGTTAGAGTTTTTGCTACCATTAGCAGGGGGGAAAAAGAAGAAGAATGTTTCAATATTTTATAAAAGGTATAGAAAGAAATTTTATAAATGAACTGTTTTGACAGAAATTAAATTTTTTACAAAATACAAAAAAAAACAAAGAAGATGGACTAACAATGCAGTAATTTATATAAATTTTGTACGATACAAATTTTAGAGTAAAATGAAATACCATTAACTACTAAACAAAAAGTTAATGAAACATGTAACTTAATGTAGTGAAAACAAATAGAATGATGTGTAAACAAATTCAGAGAAACAAAAATAATTTTAATAGAAAACATAGTTTAGTTAGGATTTTGGTGGACAACTGTAAGAAAAAACGCTTTAACTATATGGAAATATATATTTAAACATGTCCCTAAGTTTTATTTGAAATTGAATTGATGTCTCACATGGTGTGTTTATTATTCTAGCAAGGCATGAATATCCTAAACAATTAATTATCAAATTAACTCTAATCTTAAAACATAAATAAAACTCTTGCCAAGAGAGATCAGATGTAGTACTTAGGGATCAAATCCACAGAGAACAATGGCACACAATAGATTTCTTATTTCTAAAGTAAGCTAGGTGAATATATATATATATATATATATATATCAATAGTATTTAATCCGTTCAATGAAATATTCTTTATCAAGAAGTGTAGATAAAATATGGAAATCTCATAATAATGCAGATATGTAAATATGTTATTAAACTAACTAAAATCAAATTTAAATATGTTAATTCTAGGGTTTCAGGCTTAATGAATTATATGGAATAGGAAACACGGAAATGAAAATATTCTAGAACTCAAATATTAACTATTCTAACCCTTTTAACTTCAACTCTCGTATGCAAGTAAAACGAAAGACCATCAATCAACGGCTAAGGCCTCATGTCGATCGATGGTGAAATCAGAGGAAATGTAAAGACATTTGATATTTTCACCAAGCTAATTAGACCAGCTCTCGCATGCGCCTAACAACCTAGTTCAATAGATTCTATTCTGGCACAAAACCTACTCTCGTAGTCGTCCATGTCCGACTTTCGAGATCCTAGTTAGCTACTCTAGAATGCAAGCATTAAGCACAACTCAATTGATGGATATTAACTTAACCTAGCAATCCTAATTTTGGGCTAATCCATGATTGTCATAATTCAACCCTAAATCTAGTTGATGACTACTCAGACATAATTAAAGTAAGAACAATAGTCTGAATATAATGCATAGATAAAATATTGGGATTCCAATACAAATCTCCCTATGGAGTTATGAATCTTCTTCCCTAGAAACCCTATAACTATAATAGAAAACTAAACTCTCTGCAACTCTCCACACACTTTTGTGTATAATACATAAAGTATAAATATAAAACCCTAAAATCTAGGTAACAACTCGTCCAGAGTATCTTTATCATTTGTCTTTAACTTTGGCTTGAGATCGGCTATCTGTGGATTGGTTATTGATCGATGGCAGGTGTGAAACATCGATTGATCTTGGTCTTGTGACAAGGTTGACGCCAAGATAGTGTCGTCGATCACCGACTGTCTTGGACTTTGACTCTCTCAATGATCAGTTACGGATTCTTCTCCTCTAAATGTTCCAAAAGCTCCAAGTATTATCTCCAAAACATATTGGACCTGTAAAGACCTTAAAACATAGCCTAAAACACACATAATAAACCCTAAATAAAGCCAATAGCATGGCCTAAAACTGGTAATAAGTAGGCTATATCAACTCCCCAAGACTTAACTTTTGCTTGTCCTCAAGCAAACAAGCATGCGAAAGAAGTTTTGAAAAGCGAAGACTCACATAATGTCTAAGTATAATTGTCACCTTACTTTGTTGCAACCACATCCTATCAGGTCAATCCCAAAGAAACTTTATATACACTATCCTAGTATAGCAACTAAATTCATTCTACCAACAATTTAGTGAGTACTAGTTTGACTCGCCCTCTACTAATTTTATTTTTTAGCATAAAATAAAAGTGCAGGCTTTACCTTGGGAGTATCTATCAAAGGATATATGGACTCTTAAACCTGTAAGTATTTGAGCACATAGGTAGTCTTCTCTAATCCCTTTCCTCTCTATCTCTTCTCACTTCTCTCATTTAATGTCTCCCTTCTTTTGAGGGTATCATTTTATTTTCTTAATTGACTGAGATATTTATACATGTTTCCATGAATCAAGACCTAAAGGTTTTTGCCACCAGATCATGTTCACTTCTTTTTGACTTTTATCTCTTTCTAGAATCATATAAATCAAGCTTTAATGGTTGTAGCCACCAAATCCTATTCGATTCCTTTTGTATCTGAAGAGGAGAGAGAGGGGAATCAGAAGCACACAAACTTTTACCTTCCAAACTTGCAAAGGAATTAGATCAAGTGCATACCAAGCCCCAAAGCAAGCAAATAATGTCAGGATTAGTGTTGGAAATCAGCTTCGATTCCTTCAAACTTTCTAAGCAAGTGTAATACAGCGGCAGGATGATCCACTTTGGTATCTCTAGTAATCTCTGTAAATAACCTTCTAAGAATGGTGCTAAATTTTGGTTAGTTAATAATATATCTTGATCATAGTCCCCTTCTTAGCTCAACAGAACTTTTTGAAAAACTTATATAGTTATAGAAATAAAACTCAAAAAAAAAAAATAGCGTTAGCGAACCTTCCCCAGACTTAAGTTACATTGTCCCAAGTGTAATCCGTCCCGGATTGGTTAGGAAAAATCAAATCATAAGAAAATAGTTTAAGTGTATAACTCGATACATCCCTCTATAAGAGGGTGTCGATTGACGGTAGGTATGTATGGTTGATCGATGGTCACGATCCATTGTCGATCGATGGTCACGATCCATTTTCGACCGATGGTACCTCTATGGTGTCGATCGATGGTGAATTTAAACAGTCTGTAGAAACAAAGTAAAACTTGAGATAAATAGTAGTATAAGTAAAAACTAAATAAAAACTTACTAAACAGTGGGTTGTCTCCCATTCAGAGTTTGGTTATAGTCTTAAGCTCGACGTTTGAACTCTCTGTCTAGAATGGAGGTGGATCAACACTTGGAAAACTAGTGTCTACATCTTCTTTGCCCTTCTGAAACCATGTACCAACGAAGCTTCTCATTGCCTCATCTTCTCTGGCTTTCTCATTCTTCATGATCTCCTTAGCAATCTCCACTAAATGCATTCGCCTTTAGAGATTCTCAATACTATGTTGTAGCATTCTAATTTTGGCTGTTGTAGTCCTTGATATATCCTCCAATTGCTGAGAGATATCTTCTTTCATCATGATTTGAGAAAAGTTAATCTCATCGAACCTGTCTTCTAACTGGTTTTCTGCTGTGGACTTCTGTCTGTCGAATTCAGTATCGATCGATGGCTCGATGCTGCCGTCGATCGATGTCACTTTGTCTGTCCCAATCGCATGTTGTCTTCGAATGGTATTCAAATCTTGCTTCATCTCATCCATGCGTGTAGTCAAACCAGTGAGGCACTTGTCTATAGGATAGTAAACATCATCAAGTCTCTTGTAGGAATCATCCAGTGACATCTCTTGAGCTTTGTAGATCTCATGCACGATATCGTCAATCTCTGCTCTGTTGTATGTCTCTTGCTTCTTCATGGACATATCGATTTTTTCTGCATGTTCTGGTAAACATATGTAGCTCTACTCAAACATAGTAGCTCTTTCTAGAATTCCCTGATATCTTCTTCTTGCACATTCAGAACTCTTCCGTCTATAGCTTGTGCATTGCCATTCTCCTTTCTGTAGATGGCATACTCATCTTTCTTTTCCCAATGGAAAATTCTTCTGCCATTAGCATCATACGCTCTGATTCCATGCTCTATATGACCGTCAATCGGTAGTGGGTTTATCCAATCGACTGAGCATGGACTTCCTGAACCAAAAGGATTAGAGGTACAAATTTGGTTCACCCCTGGAATGGTGTTGATCGATGCAGGATGTTTGTTGTCAAACGATGTTTGATGTTTGGGAATGTATGGATCATTGTGGATTGGCACGTTCTTCTGTTCCTTGTTGTCGATCGATGCTTGTACTCGTGCGTCGATCTATGGTTGTTGTCCAAATAAATTTCCTGATCCATTAGCCATAACAATGTCATCTGCTACATCCTCCTTAGGTATGTTTTGAATTCTTCCATACAGAGCTCGTGCACGTCCTTCTGTATCTCTGAAATTCCAAACTCACTGGGCTGAGATAACCATCACATGTATCTTTTGCTCTTGGTTCTTGTTCTGGTGTGCGTCTAATATTTTTTGAAGGCAATGTGATGTTGTCGTTTGATGCTTTATTATCCACTTTCGCGTTCATTACCCAGCCAGCTTCTTCCATTGCTAGGCCGCGGTACTCAATCAGCTCTTCCTCTTTGTAATCTGCATCGTAGTCTTTGTAAGCTTCACTGTATCCTTGGTATGCCTGATGGGTGTCGATCGATGGTGTATGGTGACCGTCGATCGATGCTTAATTAGACTTTTGGCCGAAGAGATTTCCAGCTCCATTAACCATCGAAAGTATATCTGAGACATCTTCCCTCGTAACATGCCAAATTCTACCATCCATAGCTCTTGCGTGACCGTTTGGATCTCTCATAATACTTAACCATACTCCCTTTCGCGTTCTGAAGCTGAATCCTGTTCGGACTCTGAGTTAATGCCAGTATCAATCGATGGTGAATGGTTACCATCGATCAATGTCGAGTTCCCGAGTTCATGAGAAACATGAAAAAACACCAGCCTTTCCCATATGAGTACTTCAGTATTCGGTTATTTCTTCTTCTTTGTAATCTTCATCGCGCTCAAGGTAGGCTGGGTTGTAATCGAGATCTGCGTGGTAAGAGATCGGTTCTGAATGGTGGGCGTTGATCGATAATAAGGCCTGGACGTCGATCGATTGTTCCGGCTGGGTGTCGATCGATGCTCCTTCTTCTGATTCCTAATTGAACTCATAATCGCAGAAGCATGTAGCCACAAGTTCTGCATCATTACATAATTCAATAAAAGTAGCTTTGCTCTTATTCTTGACAGGTTCATAAAAAAATATTTGATCAATTAGAGATAGATACAACCTATTTAGCTTCATGTCGTAGATATCTCCCACGGTGGCCATAAATGCTCTACCAAGTAGTAGCGAAGAGTTCCAGTCTATCATGATGTCCATCACATGGAAGTCTACTGGGACTAGGGTATTGTTAATCTGCACTGGAACATCTTTTACCATCCCTCCTGAGTTCACTCTTGAGCAGTCTACAAACGTGAACGAATCATTGGAGGATTTCACTCTCAGTTTCAGCTCCTTTGCCATAGACTTTGGCATAATACTCACTGGCGATCCAGTGTCGCAAAGGGCATTGGGATATTCTTTGCCCTTGATGAAGCATGGGATCACGAACTTTCCAGGATCACTTTTCTTTTTCAGACAAGTCCTCTGCTTCATCTTCTCTCTGAGGTGATTGAACATGGTTTCTATATCATGATCTGTCTCCCTTGTTTCCCTGAAAAACATCAATAATCTGTGAGTATAATAAGCTTCATCAAAAGAGGTATCTAGAGGAATTTTGAAAACTCTTTTGGCAAAGCTATCCATCTCTTTTTCATTGGCTTCTCTTCGGTGATGTTTTTGGGATAATTTGCCTCCTACTTGAGTGTCTTTCATCTTCTCTATCAATAGACATAGTTTCAGATGTGTTTGTATTCTGTTCTGAAACTGTTACAGTTGGACGCACAACCATCCTTGCATTAAAGTTTGGTAGTCGAACTGGGTTTCTCCTCTGTCGATTGATGCTAATGTCGCACTGTCGATCGATGCTTATATTGCTCTGTCGATCAATGTTATGAGTTATTTGTCGATCAACGTTAATCGATTCACACGAAGCCATTGATACTGCAGGATTCGCCGTCGATCGATGGTCGTTGCTTGGTGTCGATCGATGTTGATGAGAAGTACCGAGTGACATGGAATTTTCCACACGTAAATCGCTGTCTTGGAGCTTCTCTCTCTTAACTTCCTGCCAGAAATCATAATCAATCAATGCATTGACGTGGTGCTTTTGTCCAGCCTCCATTTTCTCCTTGATCAGGCTCTCACGCCTCCTAATGGTTTCACTTGTTTGCATCACTTGATTCTCCAATTTTTTCACATGGGTGCTGAGGTTTTTGAACTTGGTATTGAGGTTGAAGTAAAGACCATCTATCTTTCCATTGAAATCCACAGTCATCTTCTAATGTCCCTCTAAAACTCTGTCAACCATTGCTTCAATTTTGCTTTCCTGAGCTTCTGGAGGAGGATTATGGTAGTAGGAAGATCCATAAGTGATGTTGTTGTTGTAGAGCCTTCGCTGTGAACTCTGATTAAAGTTACTCCTATGACCAGTCCCATAGGAGTTCCTGTTGAAACTTGAATTCCCTTGTCTCTGGAAACAATTCGCATCAATGTAGTTCACATTCTCTTCTTTAATCTCATCATATCCAGACTCTATTGCTTCTACTTCTGCACTAGTAACCTGCTTCTTGAGAAATTTCTGAACAATATCCAGTTTTACCTTGACTTCTTCAATTTGCTTCTTTCTCACAGCTGGGGTTGATTTCCTCCTTTCAAAATTTGTATTTTTGGTACTGCTGCTTGATGCCAGATTCTCAATCAATCTAGTAGCTTCTTCAGGGCTCCTAGTGCTGAAATTTCCCTCACTAGCTGTGTGACACCCCTGATCGTAGATGACCAGAAATGACATGGTCGATGTTCCCTAAAATCCGACCCGAGGTTCACAGAAAAATTCCGATCACCTTGGACTAGCAATTTGAGAACACCAACGCTCCTACCGGATATCGACCAAGGCTTTTCAACCCGACTGAGTATCCGATAGTTAGTTCGTCCCGGAGAAGGACTAATATCATATGAGTACTCGTGATTTATAAACATATTTTATACATTATTTATTTACTTTTAAACATCTTACAAAGTGTTATAGTTTCACCCTACGGCCTAAGGCCCAACAACGTTTTAAGTAAATATACAACAAAAGATATGTTGCAAGGAAAACAAAATACTACCGCTGGTTGGCCGTTCCTTCCGTCCAAAAAGAAGAGGTCTCCCAACTAGTGGTTACCTGCACACACAACAATGATTCGTGAGTAACTAGTTTACCCAGTGAATCTAGATCACTACACAATCAATAGTACAATCGAACAATCATCAAAGAATGAACATGTACATACAAGTACTTGATTTATACTTTAATATATTATTCATCAATGTGAATCTCATTTTATTAATCACTTCCTTGTTACCTGCCCTTCATCAATTCAATTATAATTACAATATATATACCATACTCGACAAACCACAAAGGCTAACCGAGAGTAGTGAATTAGCATTACCATCATCCTCGAACGTCTTAACGAACATTCGGGACTGCATCGTCATGCAGTACACGGCCTCCAGGGTGCTACCCCATCATCGTGTCTTCATGACCTTGTTCCATTTGCAGGACCAAGTCACGGTAATGCGGGAATTTAGGGATAGTGATTTAATAATGAGTTTTCACTTAATACTTAATTCCTTAACTATTTCATAATTAATCCATACATTATTTATACTTATAATTAGTACTTGAGAACAAGTACTAAGAAGTGGGTTAACCTCAATGTGTACTTTCAAATATTTCTTTAAGTGTTAATTGTTTACATTAAGTAAACACCACACATTTTCAAAGGATTAAGAGACTTCACTACTTAACCGATATAGATATATTCCATTCAATCACACACACATATCTGTTCTAACACCACATCACCCTAGACTAATCTAGAGATTGGTCTTGAAACTGATTTGGACAACTCTTGAAACGTTCTTGTACAAGGCTTGACAGACCTGAAATAAGAAGTTCGGAAACATGATCATTCATCCAAACAATTCGGTTCTGAAGAAGGAGTTTGACTTAGATCTAATCAGCTCGGTTCAGGACATAACTTAACAGTTTATACTAACTAAGAATAGATCATTACGTGATAGGTTCATACCATAAACAGCTTGGCTCAGAGCAGTACTAGACAAGATCAAATCTGTTCGGTTCAGAACGATAATATTCCGGCAGTTTGGTTCACCCTAACTACTTAAATCAGTTCAGTTCAAGCTCGGTTCTTCTCCTCCTATATCATATCAGTTTGTTTCAGTCAAAGTTGGTTCAGGACAAGGTCAGTTCATCTCGTTTTAACTTCACTCAGACCATAAACAATTTAGCAAGCAGTTTTTGAAGATTGTTTCCAACCGAAACTAAACTAAACTGATCAGTACACCATCTTAAACAAGTGATCCGACCATGACTTGAGCTTAACAACACATGGAATTGCTCAGAACATTGCTAAGGCAGGTAGATAAGGCTTACCTTAGATCACCACGGTTTGATGGCCTTAAACGGATCTCCTCTCCAAGCTTTACACACAGCTGTATTGGATCACAAAGAGAGATGAGGGTTTGGTTCATAACAGAAGCTGAACTAGGTTTAGGGTCTACTAAAACTCCCTTACCTTCTGATCCTTCTCAAGAAAACAAACTGAGCCAACTGGTGGATGAATTTTGTTCAGGTTCCTTCTTGATCTTTCTCTTGATTTTTACTTCTTTCTCTCTAATTTTTCTCACTGAAATTATCTCTTTCTCTCAGCAACAAAAACGTGCAAGTAGCTCCCTGAAGGGGTTATATAGCTGAGGAGTGTTCCTATCTGAGTTTCTCAGCTTAACACAAAGCAGAAGTGAGCAAGAACAACTGGAGTCCTGCTTCACACACTCAGCCACCAGCAGCTTCCATTTCCTTCCTCTTAAGAAAGGTTTATAAATCATGTGCTTCTCACATGATCTGTCCATCAAGCAAGCAAGCAGGAAGCTGGTGCTTTTCATGTGACTTGTGTTAAGAAATCAGGCAGACAAGGTGCTGAAACACCATGGATGATTTATAAGAAATTTTAAGAAGCTTGTCGGTAATTTTCGGACAGTTTTCGACTAAAATTTTCTCGACCTTTGATTCTTGTTTTGCTTCAACCACACTCATATAACTTAAATAAAATTACACCAACATAATTAATCCTTGACCATAACTAACAAGGGGAGTCCTTTCGACCACAAGAAAATCCCGTCGAGTCGTTAATTCATCGGTTCAATCTTTATTTTTAATTATGATCGATTGAACTCAAATCTGACTTTTCAAATGTTTATCGACCAAAATTAAATCCACTCGTGAGGTTCATTACAAGCTGTGTCCAAAGCCATCTAATATTGTAACCCAATACCTCTGAAGAAAGTGCTAAGAAGCTTCACTTCGTTGAACCTGTGATGTGGACAGTCTCTCTAGTATGATTTGAATCTGATCCAAGAATTTCTGAAAGACTCTGAAGGTTCTTATGAAAAAGTAGCAATCTTGCTCTTCGATTTTCTGCTCTCGCGTCATCAAAGAAGTTACGCAAGAAAGCGTTCTTGATGTCAGTCTAGGATGTCAGAGATCTCAGTGGTAGCTGCTGAAGCCAATATGAAGCTTCTCCAGCAACTGAGTACTTGAAGAGCTTACACAAAAGATAGTCCGCATGTACTCCATTAGCTTTAATAGCAGTCACTAGATCCTAAAAACGCTCCAGGTGATCCATAGGGTGCTCATGCCGCAACCCATGGTAAGGTGTTTGCGCTACAAGTCCGAAGAAAGCGGGCTTGATCTCAAAGTCGTTTCTCTGGAAAGCTGGAGGACGAATGGCAGATCTGTTGGCGTAGAACTGGTCTGGATGATTGTAGTCAGCCAGTGTTCTCTGAGAAGCTTGGGCATTACCTTCAGGTTGAGCTACTGCACCGTCTGCTTCTGCTTCTGCATTAGGAATTAAAGCCCCCTTATCGTCTATCTTTTGACATGCTGCATTACGCAGGTGACCTTTAAGGTCACGTAAGTCTCCATTATCAGAACCAATACAATAGTCGCAACCATTTGAGCTCGTCTGTTGTCGTCAATCGATGCGGGTAAGCTGTTGTCGATCGATGAGAAGGGATCGACATCAATTGATGCTCGATTTCTGATTTCGGTCGATGATATCCGTAAAGAAGTGTTGGTCGATGTTGATTAGATGCCGTTGATCGATGTTTTTCGTCTTCTTTGCGGATTGTACGTTCGAGTTTCTCTGGGTCTGAGAATTGTAATTCTTGTCATTTTTTCTCCTGGTACTCTTTTGCATGTACCTGAAAAACAAAGAAAATAAAAATTTAGTAAATTGAAAATAAAAACAAACCTAGACTAAATCCTATAAATTAAATATAATGGCGATCAATGCTCCCCGGCAACGGCGCCAAATTTGACATGGTGTGTTTATTGTTCTATAAGGATATGAATATACTAAATAATTAACTATCAAATTAACTTTAATCTTAACACCCAAATAAAACTCTTGCCAAGAGAGATCAGATTTAGTACTTAGGGATCGAATCCACAGAGAGCAACGATACACAATAGATTTCTTATTTCTAAAGACTAAGCTAGGTGGATATATATATATATATATATATATATATTAGTAGCAATTAATCAGTTCAAGGAAATATTTCTTATCAAGAAGTATAGATAGAATATGGAAATATGATAATAATGCAGATATGGAAATATGTTATTAAACTAACTAAACTCAAATGTAAATATGCAAGACCTAGGGTTTCAGGCTTAAGGGATTATAGGGAATAGGAAACATAAAAATGAAATTATTCTAGAACTCAAATATTAACTATTTTGACACTTTTAACTCCAACTCTCGTATGCGAGTAAAAGGAAAGATCATCGATCGACGGCTAAGGCCTCATGTCAATTGATGGTGAAATCAGAAGGATGTGTGACTGAGATTTGATATGTTCACCAAGCTAATTAGACCAGTTCTCGCATGCGCCTAACAACCTAGTTCAATAGAGTCTATTCTGGCATAGAACCTACTCTCGTAGTTGTCCATGTCCTACTTTCTAGATCCTAGTTAGCTAATCTAGAATGAAAGCATTAAGCACAACTCAATTGATGGATATTAACTTAACCTAGCAATCCTACTTTTGGGCTAATCCATGATTAACATCATTCAACCCTAAATCTAGTTGATGACTACTCAGACATAATCAAAGTAAGAACAATAATCTGAATATAATGAATATATAAAATATTGGGATTCCAATACAAATCTCCCTAAGGAGTTATAAATCTTCTTCCCTAGAAACCTTAAAACTATAATAGAAAATTAAACTCTCTCCAACTCTCCACACACTTTTGCGTGTAATACATAAAATATAAATATAAAACCCTAAAATCTAGGTCAAAACTCGTCCAGGGTATCTTCGTCGTTTGTCTCTAACTTGGTCTTGAGATCGTCTGTATGTGGATTGGTTATCGATCGATGGCAAGTGTGCAACATTGGTCGGTCTTGGTCTTGTACCATCGGTCGAGGCCAAGATAGTGTTGTCGATCGACGACTGTCTTGAACTTCGACTCTCTCAATGATCAGCTACGGATTCTTCTCCTCTAAATGTTCCAAAAGCTCCAGGTATTTCCATATATCTTCAAAACGTACCTGGACCTGTAAAGAACTTAAAAAAATAGACTATACACACATAATAGACCTAAATAGAGCGTATAACAGAGCCTAAAAATGGTAATAAACAGGCTATATCAATGCCCTTAACCATTATTTCTTTTTGACTACATAAACACGACTCTACATGTGAACAACCAAATGTTATTTCCCAATCAGAATTCATGAAGAAGAAAACACTAAATCCACAACAGAATATATATATATATATAACATAGTTACCTACTAACATATAGTGTAATATACACAAATACAACCACAAAATGACAATCCAAAAATGTACACCACAAAACCAAAAACAATATCCCCACGAACTAATAGTTCTCACTATATTAATTTTAGACATATTTTTTATTTTAAGGATCATTTTGACTAGATTATAAATTCTCTTATTATTCTTTTCCTATAGAAAATTGAACCCAACTAATAGGAGTGACCGTGAAGGAATAACATACCTTGTTTACTATTAATATAGCTGATAAGTATCAAAGGGCTTATTATATAAAGAACATAAGGAGTTTGGAGGAAATGAAGAGATTGTGGATGAAACAGAAGGTTTGAAGAAATTAGGAGTTAGCAAACACTCGTTTGCAAGTGGAACCTTGGACAAAATGAGTCTAATCTCAAGATCGTGATGAGATCTTGAGATTCAAGCTTTTCTTTGGGAAATTTGTAATTCGAGTCGTACTATTTTTCATTGATTCTATACGGTTACATTTGAGTGTTTATAGTTTGAAATATCGAAAATCTATCATTGGTGCGGTGAAAAGTTCGAATCAACGCGAATCAATGTCAACAAGTGGATATCCAATGCAATCGAGGATCTCAGATGTGTGTAGCGATCGAGAGAAGAAGGTGAAAGGGAAGCTGAAGTTCTTGATGGGAGCTTACTCGATCTTGAATGACGCAAACGAAATAACGAATGTGACGCTGACTTCGCTCCAACAAGATGTCTTGGATCTGACTTCTTTGATTCAAGCTTTGACAAAGGCATTTGGTAAGATGCCGATTCATCAGTCGAATCATCAATCAGAATCTTTGCCGTCTTATCCTCAGGTACATTATTCTCGATTAGACTGGAATCAGGAAGCGTCGTTAGGTTATCGATCTGAGGATCTGAATTTAGAAATTCGAGATAATATGTTAAGAAAGGTTGAAATGCCTATGTTTGATGGATCAAGAACGTACGAATGAGTGGTTGATGTTAAACATTTTTTAACATTGCGTCGTTACACAAAATAAGCCAAGGTGGATTTGTTTCCTCTTTGTTTACAAGGTCCTGTGAAGAAATGATTTGCTTGGGTGATGAGGAGAGATGGTTTTCGTGATTGGATTGATTTTAAGCAGAGAATGGTAGTTTTTTTTTCAGAATCAATTAATGATGAACCAGAAACCAGGTTGTCCGTAATTCGTTAGATTGGTTCAATGGCCGAGTATGTTTTTGAATTGAAAACCTTTTTGCTCGGGTTCCTGATTTGGAAGATCGTCATCTAGAACGGATATTTTACAACGGTTTATCTCCACATATGAAAGAAGTTATTTGTATGAAAGATCCTCGTGGTTTACAGAACTACATTGCTGCAGTTATAAGAATGGAAACTAGAACTTTTTGTCAGGTGGTGGGAGAGGTATCTCATTTAACAGCTTCAGGTGCAAAGGTGTGTTCTAAGTCAAATTTACAAAAGTCATATCCAGAAGCTTTGCACCAGGAGAAACAGAGAGGTATTGTGTTGGATAATTAGAAAGAGGTTGTTACAGGACAGAAGTTAATGCAACGACCTCGTCAGAAGTATTCAGATACCAAATTGGATAATATGAGAAAACAAGGTATTTGTTTCAAGTGTGGAGCCAAATGATCATGAGCACATTCTGGAGTTTGTCCTAACAGAGAATTGAGAGTCATGACGGTGACTAATGTTTTGGAGTTGGAAGTATTGGAAGATGGGGATGAAGAGATAGTGTGGAAGGGTGTTGAAGGTACTCTGGAACTCAAGACCTTATCTTACAGTGCATTTTGGGAATTAGTTCGCCTAAAACTACAAAGTTACTAGGAAAATTTGGAAATTTTGAGATGATAGTCTTACTTGATAGCATAGCATCCCATAATTTCATAGCTCCTGAAATTGTAAAGAGGTCACGATTGAGAGTTTTTGCTGATAGTAACCTTAATGTATTTTTGGGTAATGGAGTTATTGTGAAAGGATTGGGAGTGTGTAAATTTGTGTCTTTTCAACTCTAACTCTGCAACCTTTACATCAGACTTCATTTCTCTTAAACTTGGATCGTTTGATGTCATACTTGGAATACAGTGGCTTGAAACTCTGGGCAAATGCTAGATTGACTGGAAAGAACAGGAGCTCTCATTTTTCTATGAAGGAAAAAAGGTGACATTGTGACGAGATCATAGTTTACATTGTGCTCCTTTTGTATTAAAGTCACCACCTCCATTCTTTTCCTCTGACGCCAAAGGAAGTGAAGTGATTGGAGCCAATGGAGAAGTTTCATCAACTTTAACAGAGATACCACCTGAATTTTCTCAACTTCTATTGGAATTTACAGAAGTGTTTGATTTACCTAAACTGTTACCGCCTTTTCAGGGAATTGAACACTCAAGACCTTATCTTACAGTGCATTTTGGGAATTAGTTCGCCTAAAACTACAAAGTTACTAGGCAAAATTAAAAATTTTGAGATGAGAGTCTTGCTTGAAGCGTAGCATCCCATAATTTCATAGCTCCTAAATTGTAAAGAGGTCACGATTGAGAGTTTTTGCTGATAGTAACCTTGATGTATCTTTGGGTAATGGAGTTATTGTGAAAGGATTGGGAGTGTGTAAATTTGTGTCTTTTCAACTCTAACTTTGCTACCTCTACATTAGACTTCATTTCTCTTAAAATGGGATCGTTTGATGTCATACTTGGAATACAGTGGCTTGAAACTCTGGGCAAATGCTAGATTGACTGGAAAGAACAGGAGCTCTCATTTTTCTATGAAGGAAAAAAGGTGACATTGTGAGGAGATCATATTTTACATTGTGCTCCTTTTGTATTAAAGTCACCACCTCCATTCTTTTCTTCTGATGCCAAAGGAAGTGAAATGATTGGAGCCAATGGAGAAGTTGCATCAACTTTAACAGAGATATCACCTGAATTTTCTCAACTTCTATTGGAATTTACAGAAGTGTTTGATTTACCTAAACTGTTACCGCCTTTTCAGGGAATTGAACACTCAAGACCTTATCTTACAGTGCATTTTGGGAATTAGTTCGCCTAAAACTACAAAGTTACTAGGCAAAATTAAAAATTTTGAGATGAGAGTCTTGCTTGAAGCGTAGCATCCCATAATTTCATAGCTCCTAAATTGTAAAGAGGTCACGATTGAGAGTTTTTGCTGATAGTAACCTTGATGTATCTTTGGGTAATGGAGTTATTGTGAAAGGATTGGGAGTGTATAAATTTGTGTCTTTTCAACTCTAACTTTGCTACCTTTACATCAGACTTCATTTCTCTTGAATTGGGATCGTTCTATGTCATACTTGGAATACAGTGGCTTGAAACTCTGGGAAAATGCTAGATTGACTGGAAAGAACAGAAGCTCTCATTTTTCTATGAAGGAAAAAAGGTGACACTGTTGGAGATCATAGTTTACATTGTGCTCCTTTTGTATTGAAGTCACCACCTCCATTCTTTTCCTCTGACGCCAAAGGAAGTGAAGTGATTGGAGCCAATGGAGAAGTTTCATCAACCTTAACAGGGATACCACCTGAATTTTCTCAACTTCTATTGGAATTTACAGAAGTGTTTGATTTAACTAAATTGTTACCGCCTTTTTAGGGAATTGAACACTATTGAGTGATTACCAGGGGTTTCAACAGTTATTGTTCGTACATACAAATATCCTCACACTACTAAGATGGTGATGGATAATATGATCATTGAGATGCTTGAGGAAGGAATTATACGACCGAGTAACAGTCCTTGCTCTAGTCCAGTATTGCTGGTGAAGAAGAAGGAAAATAGTTTTCGTTTCTGCGTTGATTAAACAGTGTGACAGTTTCTAAAAAATTTCTTATTCCAGTCATTTACCATCTTCTGGATGAACTACATGGTGCAGTGGTGTTTTGAAAACTGGATTTGAGGTCAGGTATCATCAAATCAAGATGGTTGAGAAGGATATCAGAAGATAGGATTCAGAACTATTGAGGGTCATTATGAATTTCTTGTGATGCATTTTGGCTTGACAAATGCGTATGCTACCTTTCAAGGTTTGATGAACAGAGTGTTCAAACCGTTTCACAGGGAGTTTGTCTTATCTTCTTTGATGATATCTTGGTGTTCAGTATAACATTTGAAGGCGGTGTTGCAAATTCTTCATGACAATTCATTATTGGCTAACAAGAAAAAGTGTGTGTTTGGGATGACTCATGTGTACTATTTTGGAAATATTATTTCAGTGAATGGATTTGTCACGGAGGCCACAAAGACAGAAGCAATGAGAGCTTGGCCTCAGCCTAAAACAATCAAACAACTCAGGGGTTTCCTTGGGTTAACAGGTTACTATAAGAGGTTTGTTCATCATTATGGGTTGTTGGCTAAACCTTTGACTACTTTTTTGAAGAAAGATAGGTTTGAGTGGTTAGAAGAGGGGGATTTGGAATTTGAGAAGTTGAAACAAGCAATGTCTACAGCTCTGGTGCTTTCTTTACCAGATTGTTATTGAATATGATGCATCTGGTTTTGGTTTGGGAGCAGCTCTTATGCAGGACAAGAATCTGATTGCTTTCTTTAGTCATGCTCTTACCGACAGAAAACAGTTAAAGCCTACCTACGAGAGATAGTTTATGTTGTGGTTATGGCGGTTCAGAAATGGAAGCACTACATGCTAGGACGTAAGTTTTGGGTGCATACTGATCAAAGAAGTCTGAAATTTTCTAGAACATAAGGAAGTGAATATGGAGTATCAAAAGTGGCTTACCAAATTGTTGGGATATGATGTTGATATCTTTTATAAATCGGGGTGTGAGAACAAGGCAGCACATGGTCTTTCAAGGAGTATGGAGAAACATATTTGTTCTCTGAGTGCTTCTTTGTTGGCGTTGACAATTCCACATGTGTTACAGTTACAAGACATTTATAAGGAATTGGTCGGGATGAGGAAGTGATGGCTTTGAAGAAAAATGTTGAGGAAGGAGTGGTTAAGAATTTGTTTTAAAGTGATTTCAGATTGTGGTATAAGAAGAGGTTATTCTTTTCATAAAAAACAAGGTTCATTCTGTTGATCTTGAATGAGTATATGATAGCAAGCTGAGTGGCCATTTTGGGGTTCTCAAGACATTGAAACAAATTCAACTGAGCATTTATTGGGAAGACATGGCTAAGACAGTTGAAGGTTATGTTGATGAGTGTATTGTGTGTCAAGTGCATAAGTATTCAACCTTATCTCTGGCGGGGTTGTTACAACCTTTACCAGTTCCTTCTCTAGTGTGGGATGATATCACTTTAGATTTCATCGAATGGTTACCTTCTTCTCAAGGGTTTAACGTGATTCTAGTCATGGTGGATATACTAAGTAAATATGGCCTTTTTATAGCTCTGAAACATCCATTCTCTTCTTTCGATGTGGCTGCTAAATTTGTCGGTGAAGTGGTATTTTTAAATGGTTTCCCTCAGAATATTGTCTCGGATAGGGATCAAATTTTCTTGAGTGCCTTTTGGAAGGATAGTTTCCGTCTAACAGGGACAAAAAATTAAGTTCAGTGCAGCTTTCCACCCTTAAACTGATGGCCAATCTGAGGTGTTGAATCGTTCTTAGAGACGTACTTATGGTGTTTTGCGTCATCACACCCAAGAACTTAGTACAAATATTTGGCACGGGCAGAGTTATGGTATAACACTTATTTTCATCCATCATTGAAAGCCTCACCACTTATGTATGTATGGACGGGAACCACCAACTCTGATGTGTTTTGAAGAAGGATCAACGAAGAACTTTGAGTTGGAATCTGATTTGAGGGCACATGATGCGATGTTGCAACAGATTAAGCTTAATTTGTTGTGTGCTAAGGAGTTGATGAAGAAAACAACAGATGGCAATAAGAGAGATGTTAAGTTCACAGTTGGTTATATGGTGTTCCTCAAGCTCAAACCATATAGACAACATCTGTGGTCAAGAGAGTGTATCAAAAGCTAGTTTTTAAGTTCTTTGGTCCTTTTCCAGTCATTGCAAGGGTGGGCAAGACCTCTTACAAACTTCAACTTCCGGCTACTTCAAAGATTCATCCGGTGTTTCATGTGTCTCAGTTGAAGTTGGCATTGGGTAACTGTTCAGCTGTGAATCCTTTACCATTGGAAAGCTTTGAGGAGTTTGATGATTTGCCGATACCAGAAGATGTAGTTGCTAAGCGTTATGATGATGAGAGCTATTTGGAGTTGTTAGTTAAATGTAAGGATTGCCCCTCTCATGAGAATTTTTGGATGTCCTATGTTGAGTTTGTTCAGCAGTTTCCATCTTTCAAGCTTGAGGACAAGCTTGATTTCAAAGAAGGAAGTATTGATAAGTATCAAAGGGCTTATTATAGAAAGAAAAATAAGGAGTTTGAAAGAAGTGAAGAGATTGTAGATGAAACAGAAAGTTTTGAGAAATGAGGAATCAGCAAACACTTGTTTGTAAGTGGAGAGTTTACAGTTAGGAGTGTGCGAGTTTAAAGTTTAAATAAGGAAGTCGATCGTTAGAGGAGTTTATGCTTGTTTATTATAGAAGCTTGGACAAAATGAATCTAAGCTCAAGATCATGATGAGATCTTGCAATTCACTTTTCTTTGTGCGATTTGTAATTCGAGAGTTGCAATTCGAATCGCACTCTAATTCATTGATTCTATACAATTATATTTGAGTGTTTACAGTTTGAGATATCGAATCCCTATCAGTAGCAGTTACAAACATAATTGAATTGCATTAGGATCTTGTTTAAGTTTATCTGTTTAAAATTTCAAGATTTTATAGTATACTGAACAGTTTAGGAGGAGATGATTCTACCTAACGAGAGAAATAAAAGAGAAGAAACCTATCAGTATGTTCTAATTGGCTACAGCAGAAGCCATGGCTAAGGTGTACTTATGCTTAAGGTAAGCTTTGATGAAAGGGTCCAAGTCACCATCCATTACAGATGTGATATCTGAAGTCTCATGACTTGTTCGGACATCCTTAACCAGTTTGTACGGATGAAACACGTAGTTCCTGATCTGTTGTCCCCATTCAGCTTTCACTACATCTCCTCTGATTTCCTTGATTTCAGTCGCACGCTGCTCCTCCGCAATCACCAACAGTTTCGCCTTTAGTCGGGCCAGACCTCTCGTCTTGTTGGCCGATTGACTTCTCTCCTCTGCCAGATGGAACATTCAATATAGAATCAATTCTCGTATATCAGTAACGTACAACACGCAGAGAGCGTCACAGGATCATGCGGGATATTCAGATTCAGGCTGTATACGTAGACCAACATAGTAGATTAGTGGAGAATGCAAAGACAAACCTGAGCAACGGACCGCAACACCAGTAGGGATGTGAGTAATGCGAACAGCAGTTTCAACCTTGTTGACATTCTGTCCTCCTTTTCCACCTGCCCTAGTGAAAGTAATTTCAAGGTCCTCCTCTGGTATTTCAACTCCTACTGCTTCATCAGGCAGAAGCGGCATCACCTCCACACCAGAAAAGCTCGTCTGCGTGCAGTGTCAATATAAGTGTATAGCATATGCTTTTGGAGTTCATAAACATTAAGAATCCACATTAGTGAATGGCTTAGTGTACACCAAACTTATCAGTGCAAATATACAAAAAACAGAAGGCAAGGGTAAGATAGCATCACGCTGCTATTACCATAGGAGTGAACAAAATGTTATGAAATTAATTTCATTGTAGTAAGAAGAGTAGCTTAATTTACCTGGCGAAGGCCTTTGGAATTGAATGGTGATTGTCGCACAATCCTATGAGTTCCTTTCTCCCCTGAGAGGTAACCATATGCATAACGCCCTTGGATCTCAAGCGTGGCTGACTTAATCCCTGCTTCCTCTCCAGCCGACATTTCAACAATTTTGGTCTTGTACCGCTGCTTCTCCCCCCATCTCATATACATCCTAAGCAGCATGTCCGCCCAATCCTGCACTGGAAGTTATCAACGAAAAATTACAGGAAAACGCAGAAGAAAAATTCACATATGCATTGTATGAAATGAATTTCTTGGGATCTCAGTTACTTCCACACAAACATGAAAGGATTGTGAGGTAAAAAGAAAAAAAGTGATTACCTGAGCATCTGTTCCTCCAGCCCCAGCAGTAATGGTGACTACAGCGCCTTCTTTGTCATAAGGTCCTGATAGAAGCTGCGTTAGCTCAAACCGATCAACGGATTTGTTCAACTCTTTGATGATTCCCATGGCCTCTTCAAGCAGGCTAACATCATTAGAATCCATCTCTTCCGTTAGTTTAACAATCGTTTCCGCATCTTCAACCTGGCTCAGACTCCAACACAATAAGAGAACTTAATTTTTTTTAAGGACAACGTAAATGAAAAGAACCCGGTACCATTGATTTGAATTCAGAGAGCAGTCGCAGCCGATCTTTGAGATCATTCAAGGCGGAAAGGGTTTCTTGAGCTTTAGCACGATCATCCCAAAAGGAGGTATCAGTAGCTTTTGACTCCAAATGAGCAATTTCGTGTTCTAATTGCTGCAAACTAGCAGAAGCTCTAATCTCTTCAACACGAGCTGATGCTATTTCAACATCCTTCCTCAATGTGTAAAAATCTATCACCAAATTGAAAATCAAAACCTGTAACTGAAAATTCTTAAAACTACAAATCTCAAATTATAGAGGGAACCTTGCATCACCCATTCACTCGTATCACTTTCGCTCAGGTTACTCTCCTGTGTAGCGAATACACCTGAAAGACAAAAAAGAATAACAGAAGAAAATTGTTAGCCAAAAGTTTTGAAATAGAGGGGGAGAGAGAGAGGAACTGACTGGGGGAAGTGAGACGAGAGGTGGAAGAAGAAGATAGCTGAGGGAGACGAAGCGGAAGTGAGAGACGAAGAAGAGAGAGATTTTTCGGTCCAAGTAGCCAAAGATTGGGTTTCGCGGCAATGGCCAGAGGTCGGAGAACGGTGACCTCCATCGACATTTCTTTCTCCAAATCTTCTGCCCTCTGTTCCCTTCTTCAACTTATCCACATCACCTCATCGGTTTCAAACAAATATTCGTCTTTTTACAACACTATTCTGTTTACAAACAATATTTCTTTAATTTAATTTTCTTATTCAAACATAAACTAGATTTTGACCCGCGCTTTAAAAGCACGGGATTATTTCCGGTTAAAAAATAATTTATGTAATAAATTTATAATTTGTATATGTATATGAAATTTATAATAGTATGTCAAGTATGATAAAATATATATCAGGATATCATTCAAATAAAATTTATATTGGATTAATAGAAAATTTATATATAATTGTTTTGGTCTTATTTCATCTAGAGTTAGCTATTTTTTTCAATAGTGTTAACTAAATTTAGTTGTTATTTATATTTTTATAAAAATAAAAATTTAAAAAATAGAGTGAAACCAATTATATAAAAATGATATGTCAAATTTAAATTATCACCAATGACTATCTAATTGATACATAAATAAAACAATGAATCTTCGTTACCAGCCACGGAAAAAAAATTACATAAATAAAACAATGAATCTTCGTTACCAGCCACGGAAAAAAAATTACATATATTTTAATACTGCAACGCTTTCTAAAAACTTTTAGAGCTATATAATATAGACTATACTGATAAAATGTATAAAATCTCATGTGAAATTTTTTGATAAAATTGAATTTCATACTCAAACATTAATGCTACATAAATTGAACATTCATAGAAAAAAAAGTAAGTATAAAAAGAAAACATGAATGAAAGTACATTGAGAGTTCAAATTTGGAAGACCCGTTTGTACTTATTTGGAAGATCCGTTTGTACTTGTTACATATTTAATGGAAAATCTGTAAATATTAATTGTAAAAATTTGTACTCATTAATTGTAGATTGATTTTGGAAATTTAATTTTATTTTAAAATTTTAAATATTAATTTTAAAATAGTAAAAAATTATGTAAAAATATAATTTTAAGCGCATTTATTTAGAAAATTTATGTCATATAGATTTAGAAAATAATAATTTCTATGATTTTATAGTATGTGTCAATATTATTAGTAGCTGCAACATTTTTTAAAATAGTTAATTTAAAGTTAACAAATTTATTTATTAAATTTGTTCTTTGTACTTTTTTGTTTAAAATGAAAAATTAAGATTTATGTGGTCATTTAAATGATAATTGCAACACATATAAATACTTTAAAATATTTAAATCTTCTTCACATATTTTTTAGTTATAAATTAATCTCAGATGTTAAAATTACTTTTAAGTTTGCAAAATAGATCAAAACAATTATACAACAAACAAATAAATCCTAAAATTAGGGGCAAGTTAAAATATGAGATTCTATTGTTGTTAGGTTATTGAATAAAGTTTAAAATTAAATATTGTTGGATTAAATAAATTTTGTTCGAATTAAATATATTTTGGTAGGATTTAAATAGAAACTATATATTATAAATAAAGCAATGACAAGCCTCTGTAAATATATTCAAAATAGAAGATATGAGATAATAATCTAAAATATAAAGTTTTAATATTTTATTTTTAATCTTTTTTTTACGTCGATTTTATTTTTAATCTAAAACATATATAAGTTTAACTTGTATTACGCTAAGTTGTTCTTTAAATGCTTTAAAGTTAAAATGAAATAATACTTTTTGTTAGTCTGCTTCGCATTTATCACATTTTATAATTGTAATGAAATTATCAAACATGTTTGTTCAACCCGTTTGTATTTGTTAATATTTTACATATTTAATTAAATAATCCATAAAATATGTAATCACCATCAACCATAAATAATTTTTAATATATTTATCAAGTAAAATATATTAATCTAATTTTATTAATAGAAATTTAATATTTTAAAATACAGTTTTATTTTGGACCTAATTTTATTCATGTTTTGTAAATAGGATAAAAAAAATTCAAGAGTAGATCCGGTTACACAAAATAAGGAGATGAGTTGTTGAGTTTTTTTTTTAAAAGGAAAAAAATATCCAAATCATAGCCTAAAATAAATACAGTGGCATTTCACTGTAAATATCTCAAAACTCCAAGGGTTCCTCAAAAAAGGGTCTTCTGTTTTAATAGTATAGATAAATGCATTTTGGTCAAACATTTGATATTATTAAGGGTTAATTAGCCATATAACAATAGTGGAAAAGAAAATTAAGGAAATAGCCATGTAATAAAGTGAAGGAAAGATGTGACAATTTAGTCCAAAAATGGACATTAAACTCCCTATCGGTGTGTGGAAGTGAGAAACACGCGACTGAAACCACTGACACAACTCGACATACTATTTTTCTATAAAAATGGAACATAAATTTTTTATCCTCTAAACTATCACTTACATTCTGTCATTAAGCGAGATTAAAATTCGAAGAATGTAATGGGTAGTATGTTTCATACTACTCCATAGCATATTCATAGAATAGTATCATGAGCATACAATGATTTTTGTGTTGTGACACATATTAGGCTGTCGGACAGAGTGTTTTTCCTTATTAGCTCTCTGGTGAGAGATGTTGAAGGAAAATGGATGTAAGAGACAGGCGTCAGCGTACTATATGGAGGCAGAAACCGCACTCTCAGAGAAAGAGTTTACCATGTTCCATTTGTTCAAATCCAATACATCAAATATGTTTTCTCTATTCAGTAAAACATGAAGGTTCAACAAATGCATGACGCATAAGGATTGCAATTTTAAAACGACACCTTACATAACATTTGTGGTGAGATAATGTGATTTAGTATGTAAGTACATGGATTGCGAGTAGAGATAGATGAAAAAAGAAAAAGTAGCAATGATAAGTAAAGTACAACATAACACCATTTAATTGTAGTAAGTAGTGTGTATTATACTAAACTCTTTATAGTTGTGAATAGTATAACATGACCTTGATATTTACATAACAAACTCTTTCTCGCGACTCACAGTCTCTGACACTCATTTATAACCCACCCCGTAACTGTAAGTAAAATCTAATGAGCTGCAGAGCAAAACTTATTGTCTTCAACCATCTTGTCTTCCTCACCGTCGGATCTGATGGACATATAGTATTGTCGAGTCCACTAGCTTTAGGTTCTCACCACCAGATCTACAGAATAACCTAATTAGATTGTCCTCGTAAATCCCATTCTGCGAGCCCCCGCTTTTGTAGTCGTAAACACCACAATCGTTGATCAACGAAGATAAAATTTATTATTTATTCACGCTATAACTAATGCGTAAGTATACATATATCATATAATCTGAACCAAACAAATTTAAAAATCATACTAAAACTCAGTTGAAAAGTCGGTCATACCATACTAACTACATTCTACATAGTATAATAGACATGCGACCAAATCTTTTACTACTAATAGTGTACTATACTATAAGTTATTATATCCATAAATAGTATAGTATGACCTACCCTCTTCTTCCACAACTTATGCTCTCTTGCTTTCATAATATATTTCACCTCTATGCTACAAAACATACCAAATAGTATAGCATTAAATATATGGTACATATACTTGTAATTGAAAATTATACCAGCACGATGGTCAGTATAGCACACCCCACCACTTTCATTGTCGACGCAGCCAAAACTTTGGATTAATAAGTTCATCTGGGTTGCAACTTAACTAACTTTCTCTTCAACCTCAATAGTGTGGACTTCGTGGTGGCGGCTTCCCCATCTCTGCAGGTTTCCATCTTGTTCACGATATACAAGGAAAACACAAGCCACATAATTCATATGATGTAGATCCTATATACGACATTCTTATACATTCAAAATATAGTTTATGCCAACACAACTCTGTTGACAAGTTCATTTGGCATCCCAGACGGTATTTCTAACAAATAACCATATAACAATCTATACTAAATAGCTTTGATTAGTATACATGTTAACCACAATGTTCATGAGAATCAGTAACCATAAAGAGGTAGAGTAGAACGATTCAGCTACTATCTTCCAACCCACAAGACTACTAAGTTGTTTAAACTATTCTACAATTGAACAACAATGTTAACAGAGAATGTAATATGGGTAGCTAGTGACACACATCAAACATAAAGTTTCAGACTTTTTTACATTATAAGAAATATATGGGCAAGAATATACTAAACAAAGGTTTGGTATATGACATTTTTTTCCATGCTGCTTTGGTCAGAGGCTATACACCAGCAATCCGAGGGCATGTGAATTATAATAGAAACATTCATACATAGGTCTATACTATATAAAAATAGAATACAATGACTTACAACCATATTCAATCACTGTCATCCCACAAAGCTACAGGCTCCCAATGCATCATCAACCTAAGCTCTAATGCAATATCAAAGAATAAAGTAATTTTCAACATAATACTATAAACCAGTAAATAATAACATAAGTCAATACTATATCCGTACAAATAGAATAGAATACATGAATCCTATTCAATCATCATCAACCCACTCATCAACAAACTCCAAAAACACAAAACCCCACAATCGATTAACGTATATACTAAAATCAATTTCCGCTATAACGCACCTAGTAGTTTTGGACTTGAATTGTCGCCTTCCGGATCTGCAATAGCGAGACATGTTAGTTAATGTTATACATATGAGGGCGCAATAAGAAAAATCGCTGGTAACGGAAAGCTTTACTCATTTGTCTGTCGGCATAGTTCATCAAATAAAGCTGAAGCTCTGTGATTGTAGACTCTACACCGGTATATCTCTCACCGCGTCTAAAATGAACATATACCTCCATTTCTGCAATTTCCTTCATCTTACCGTTTTTCTTGCTCAAGAAAAATAGTGTTTTTCTAATTTATCATGTGTCCCCTTCTTTCACCAATCGTTTTGTTTGTTGTCCAATAAGTCTAATCGGTGCGGTGTGAAACATGTCAGAGGGGTAGTTTTGTCCAACAACACCATAATATATAACATATCGTAGCTATGTTGTTGCTATGTGTAGTTTGTGAACTTTAATTTTTTTTGTTGGTTATGGAATGCAATTTCCCTATTATTAAAACTAAAAAAAAGATTATTGATGGTACAAGTGCTAGATACACCATTAAACAACATAGGGAGATTTTTTTGTTCTAGTTTTAATAGTTAAACTAGATTTTAACCCGCACGTCCGTGCAGATATTTTTTTATATAAATGTATTAGATATTATTACAAATATATAATTTTATTTTAGTATTATATATTATGTAAATCTATAATATTATTATTTATATTTCTTATTCAATATTATTAATATATAGTGGTTTGTTTAAAACATTTTACTTTGTTATTAACTTTTATTACTTACTAATATATTTTCGAGTTAGGTACAATAAAATAATCATATGAAATAATCAAATAGAGAATTTTTTCATAATATGTTTTTTTCTTTAATTTATACATTTTGCATATAATATATTTTAAATTTTATTAATTTATATTATATAAAAGAAATAGATTTAAGATCATTTCTATTTACATGTTGTGTATAAGAATATATACTTTAACCTATATCATTTTAGTATTTTACGGGACTTATAAGTAACAAATTTTTTTGTTTAAATAATATTTTCTTATGGGTTAAAAAGTTGTTTTGTTTAAATAATAAAGCCTTATGGGTCGCCATACGGTGGCCTAGACCCACACAGTCCGGGTCGCCAACTCCGGGTCACCATATGGTGACCTGACTTCACACACTTCAGGTCGCCAAGTCCGGGTCACCATATGGTGACCTGACTTCACACACTTCAGGACGCCATATGGTGACCTGGGCTCGTCAAGTCCGGGTCGCCATATGGCCCAAGTCGCCATATGGCGACATGACTTCACACAGTCCGGGTCGCTGTATGGCGACCTGACTTCACACAGTCCAAGTCGCCATATGTTGGCATGGGCTCTCCAAGTCCGGATCGCCATATGGCAACATGACTTCACACCGTCCGGTTCGCCATATGGCGACCTGACCTCTCTGAGTCTTGGTCGACGTATGGCGACCTGTGTCTCTTCTTTGTATTCTTGTTCGAGTCGCAATCGAAATGCTTTTCGTTTCGTCTCAATCGGAGTTTCCCTTGAGGTTTTATGGATAAAACGAGTAATGATCACCAACAAACCCCATATCATTAAATATGGCTCCTTGGTCGCCATATGGCGAGTGAAACCACACCCTTGGCTTCTCTCTCAAGTCTCGATCGAAATGCTCAACGTTTCGTCTCGATCAGAGTTATCTTTGGAATTTTACGATAAAAAACGCAAAGAGTCGTTTTCCTGGATGAAATTCATGGTTATCATATAAACGACAATGGTTAACTCAACACCACAGTTTTCTAAACTATACGAGGAGTGTGAACTTCCTATCTAAAGCGACGTCGTATCATTTAACGTTTTTTCGAAAAAATCGTAAAAACGTTTAAGTCAAAATACAGCCCAAAGAAGCCTAGAACGCTGTTAAAATCCCACTTGCGATTTCATACGAAATTGAGCCCAGTAATGTATGACATGTATCTTTACTTGCAGAAGAAGATGAATCTCGTGAAATCGGAAGATAAATGTCAAGTTTCCAAGATAATGACGAAGATCGAGATAAAAAAAAGAAATATTCTCGAAGTGATAAACTCGACCATGGGAAGAAAAGGAAACATCAAACCACCTCGGAGATGAGTATATAAGAGAAGATGAAATGAGTGATGTGGGAGGAGTTTTTTAGCATTCACAACAAATTTAGAGCAATAGGCATTTATTTTCGTTTTGTTATCGAGCTGCGTTTCGATTAGGTTTTTCGTATTAAGGTTGCTAGAACTAAGGATCTCGCCAACAGCTTTTGTAGCCAAGGCTCGTTACCTTCTTGTACTAAATCTCTTACGCAATTACAGAATAAAAACTTTTTCCTCTTTTTCTCTTTGGAATTTTTTTTATCATTTTATTATCGTTAGTTTTTCCTTAAGTTTTTTTTTGTTGTGTGGCTTTTGGTTTAAGGCAGATTGTCCGGGATCTCATGAGAAAGTTAGAGTTTTCTGACTTCCTAAGTTTACGGAAATCGACGGTTCGAATTTCGTTTCTCACATATAACAATATAAAATATCTTTTGTAGTGTGTTTGGATGCATTAACAGACTCATTATGGGGTGAACATGCTATTTGATTTAAATCATTAGAGTGTAGTGAGGCTTTTGCTTCTATCCGTTGTTGATGATCCATAAAAGCTTTATTGATAATCTTTTGTATGACTCATTTCTTTGAATTATATATTAAGATCATTGTGAACTTTCCATATTCTCCATTCAATGAAGGGAAGGTGGGAATGGACTAATCTTTAAATCTGGATATCAAAAACTGTAAATAATCCATTAAAGAGTTAACAATAGCTTGTTAGCCAGTGGGAATTTCAACTCCTGCTAGCTCTCAAATCTCTTTGGATATTCTACACTAAAAGAGTATATAAATAGTTGTGTGTTGGGATTCTCCACAAAAATTATAAGCTGATGAAACTTTTAACTTTTTTTTTTGCAAAGTTGATGCTACATGAAGTTTATCTTTAAATACTCTCCACCAAAAGTATTGTAGTTTGGAGGTGCTCATAATGTCCAAATTATGTTCCATATCTTCTGGAACTTGTTGTTGGTGAGGTTTGGGATTATGGGTTTAATTTGTCGATGGTATCCAGATTTGACTGAGTATTTCATCTTTTGTAAAGATTCAAATTGTTTTTTAGTGTAGAGAATAAACTTGGTCTCACTTTTTTAACTAGTGGAATATCTTCATGACGAACATGATGCTGAAGTCTATTTTCAAACCATGCGGTTTGTTGAGGAAGAAGCAAGTCTGAGACAAGATACTAGTGATTAGGTGAGGAGATAGATGACTGGACAGGTCTAGGTGGATCATAAATCTTTTATCTTGCCAATTTTTTGTTGCCAAGACTCCATATCTGACACCATATGTCCTAGAAATGTCTTTGGCTTAACACACTCAAACATGCATTTAAATCAAGTATAATAACTATCTAGCAATCCTAACATCAAATGTCTTTGAGTATACAAGCTAGATTAAAGTTGAGTTTGTTTAGACAATTCATTAAACACCTTTCGGGCATGAAATGTCTAGAGATCAAGATTAGAGAGATCAAGACTAATTTAGCATTAAACACACTCGATAAGCAATGAAACATATAAACCTAACATTAAACACCCTAGATTTTCACTTAATCACTCTAATCTCCCTAACCCATGAATCCAAAAAGAGTCTACTTACTAATCTTCATAATTAAACTTAAACTCATGATAGATTCAAGACTAATCATGTTAAGATTGTTAAATAAACTCAAACAACTCAAGAAAGAAAGATTAAAATACTAAAGATTCAAGCTTTCTTCTAAACTATCAATGTGTTTAAAGAGAAAACAAGATAATCCTTTTAAGATTAGGTTTAAAGAGTATTTATAGGACTCCTAAAAACCTATTAGGCCCAGTCAACAAGCCTGAAAAGGGCCAACAAATCATAAAATTGGACCAAGTGTAAAATAGGGAGCGGGTGCTTGGGGTCGCCCTCCAGGAGGTCGCTCTGCGTCACAGCGGGTTCTCTTCCTCGCTCTGGATGCCTGCTCCAGCTCACAGCGGGTACGCCTCCCCGCTCTGGATGCCCGCTCCAGCTACTTGCCACACCTCAGACATTGCCGAGCGGGTAAGCCTCCCTGCTGTAGATGCCCGCTGCAGCTCACAGTGGGTACGACACCTCGCTCCAGCAACCCGCTCCAGCTCACAGCGGGTACTACACCTCGCTCCAGCAACCCCTCCAGCTCACAATGGGCACCACACCTCGCTCCAGCACTTATGTTTCTCATTTTTGGCTAAGTTCGCCCAAAAGCTCAATTTTCACTTCTTTTGATCCAAAATGACTCCAGACACCTCTAAAATCTGTTTAAGGATACTCCAAACACCTAATAAAGACATATGCAATAAAAATGCAACCTAATGATGCTTAAATGATAATCTAAATGATTATTATGTACACTAAATGGATAATAAAATTAATGAAAACACACAAGATATCAACTCCGTCAAACTTGTCCTTTACTTGTCCCCAAATAAGCTTTCAAGTACATGGTGAGGAAGAAGTGTGAAGATGGGAGTTCATTACCAAAGGATACTCTTTAAAATCATCAATGTATATCCTTACAAAATCATACCAAATAGCAAGAGCAAAAAATCCTATCAAACTCTAACTTCTCTATGCCTACCTCAACTCACTAATCTTTTACACTCATCATCAAGACATCTGAAACATGTCAATCAACCAACTCTCACATTCATTAAATATTAATCACAAGTGCACTCTTGCAAATGGTTAATTGGTCTTAATCATTTGGCTTGGTGAGGAAAAGACTTGAAGCTATGATGAAGTATGAAGGTTATCAAGCTCTTTCATGGTGGTTTACTGTCAAGAACAAGTAGCTTGACATTATGCATAATATATCTAAGAAAGAGAACAACTCATGCATACAATGCTCAATCCTCATTGTTCTACCCATTTCCAAGACACAAAACAATTCCTACCCTTGATTCTCAATGCCAAACTCCCTTTCACTCACCAAAAAACTCAAACAATACTTTCACTTTTAGAACATTTATTTGTTTATGAGAGATTATTTCAATATTTTTCTTATTCTTAGCCTTTTTTTTCTTTTTCCCCACTCTTTTGAATCTTTCTTTTTTTCTCTTAGAAATTTTCTTTCTTTTGACACTCTTTGAGCTATTCTTTTCTTTTTCATTGATACTTATTATACTATATTTTTTTTGGACTTTTGAGTTCACTCTTTTCACTCACTTTTCTCTCAACCCTTCAAGATCAAACACTCAATACTCCATTCCTATCCTATGAGCTAGACAATCATGAGATCCTAAAGCTAGCAAGTAATGAGGACAACCCATTATGGTTCCCAATATTTTCAACATTATGCACATATCAAGGTTTTAGAAGAGAGCTCACTCAACAAATTAACAATGGCTTGAAAGGAAGGTAGGGGTAAAGGTGTGGAGAACCATCTAAAGGAAAGAGGACCACTTGAGTTGCCAAAGATTGATAGAAAGGAATAAGATTAACTCAAGTTTGTGTGAGGAAACCATGGTCAAGCACAACAAGAGCCCATAAGCAAGATAGATTAGGTTCATTAACTCAAGTAAGATTGGAGTTGTTTTAAAGGACAAGCAAGCTTCATCAATCAAACAAATTTCAGGAAGAGTTTTCAAAGCTCGAAATCTACAAATTCTACAAAAAAAATGCTCAAGCTACCTATTATGATTGAGAAAGGTATCGCATTGAGTTCTTTGCATGAGTTCTTTACAAACTTTGCTCCCAATGCATGAATGAAATCTATATGCTTCTAAACTTAATCATAAAGATGAAAATGATGCAATTAGATGCTTATTTTTGTTGCTTTTGAAAATTTTCAATTTTTTTATGTTTTCTAATGCAATAAATATTCACAATGCATGACTAAAGTGTAAGAAATTTATCAAAATAAACATAATTAAATACGTGGTACCTCCCCAAACTTAAATCACATAGTCTCTGTGTGACTAAGAGAAATGGAGATACCAAAATATGACAACATCAAAAGAAAAGCGGTATATACAATGAAATCTTGGAGTAGTACCTCAAGTGGAGATTGGAGTATGGAAACGGTGTCTAGAGTCGGTGCAAGGATCTAACATGATTCATAGCGACTAGAGGAGGCTGAAGTGGGATGTCTACCATAAGGCTCGGGTGCTTTGCCGCATTTCCTCTCTCCTCTAGTCCTAGAATCAACCTAAAAACCTCAACCACATTTATTAAACAACCTAAAAAGAAAGAAAAAGTAGGAGTATATACAAGGATAACATGGGATTTCCTCCCAAGTGAGCTTGTTTTAAGTTTCTAACTTGGCTACCTTTTCACTTGGCTAATGAGAAGGAGGATCCTTCCCACCTTCAAGAGTAGTGGTGAGGACATTCAAAATGAGCTCTTGAAGCTTGATGGGATCATATTGAAGCTGAGGAGTTATGATGGCCCTTGCACTTAAGAATGGTTTGGACATTCTCTTGCACTTGATCTTGTACTCAATAGATCCATCCTTGAGCTTCATTGGTAAAGAGTGAGAGTGTGTGGAATTTTATCAAGAGTTGGAGGGTGAGGTTCTTTCATCTTCTTCTTCTTTTCATGAGTAGCCATAATGGCTCTACTCACATCTTTCTTTTGAGTATTTTCCAACTGCTCATCACACATCGCTTAAGAATACTCCCCATCAAGACTTTCTTGTCCACTAACAACCACTTCATCCTTCATTTTCTCAATGGGAGGTTCTTCACAAGTGATGGTTCCACAATACTCAACATTCACCATTGGATACTTGATTGGGTATGATATAGCTTTGTTGACATTGTGGAGAGTCGCCCTCTTGCTAGGGAAATCAATGCAAGTACCCACAGTAGCAAGGGATGGTGGGCCTAAGATCAATGATACTCTCCTCTTAGTCATCATATCCAAGACAGTTAGGTCTATTGGAATGGTGCATGTTCCAATCTTCAAAGAAAAATCCTTGATGAGACCAATAGAGGTTATCGAAGAAGAATTCCCAAACATGAGGGAAGAAGTCTTAGTCTCCATGTTCTTAATCCCTAATTTCTTCAACATCTCCAATGAAATCACATTTACACTTGCACCATAATCAACAAGAGCACTATCAAGTGTGAATTCACCAAGAGAGCAAGGTAATGTGAACTTTCCTTAGTTTTCATGCTTAGGAAGATACTTTGGTGGGACTTGTTGATCAAGCCTCACAATAGAAAGGTCTAAAAGATCTCATACTTCTTCTTTTTGAGCTAGAATGTCCTTGGTGAGCATCATACATATTCGAGATCTCTGGAAGCTTGACTCCTACATCACTCATGTCTTTTCAGAACATAGATATCACTTTCTTTTGAGCTTTAGTGAGGAACCTGATACGTCCTAGGATTGGGACATGATCACTCAATCGGAATAAGGGGATATGAACTCTTCAAAGGGAGAACTGGTGGAATGAATGGTGACACAAAGGGTTGCGGAAGGCCTAATGATACTAGCAGACTTCGATCGTTGTTGGATGTGACGCACCGGTCCAACAAAAGAAGGTTCGGAACTTGGAGATAACCTCACCAAGAAACTAAGAAGTGTTCTAAAAAAGAACTAAGAGATAAACTCAAATAAAAGAGGAAAACTCAATGATTTATTTCGTGGATCTTAGGCCATATTTATTGGTTTACAAGTTGTAGAGATCCAAAGAAGAATGTGCTAAAAACAAGGCATAGAAGACCGAAAACAAAGACTTGACTACATAAATGTGTTGACTGAAAACAAAGACTAGATCTGGTCTTTCAAACAATTTTGAATTGTATTGGGACTCTCCTTTGACTGCTTGGTCGAAAATATTGAAAGGAATATTTTGTTTACTTCTTGGGCAAAGTTATGAACCATAGAAATGTTTGGATCCACATTTCGACCCAAATGCAGTCCAAAACAAGCCCATTTGTCAAGCATATTTTCCTTAGATTTTCTGATAGTTTTGGCCCATGGACATTACTTAGAACCTTGAAGAGATTGGCTTGGTTCATCAGAAAGAGAGTTGACCGATTGTATCTTCTCAGGTGGTCGAACCAGCTCGGAAGATCGAACTAGCTCGCTCAGCTCATCCAAATGAGTGTCAATCCAGCTCAGCTCGTCTAGGATAGTGTCATTCCAAATCACTTTAGTATTCAGCTCATCCAAGATAGTTTCAATTAGCTCATCCAGCTCCAAGGCAGTGTCGGTTCAGCTCACCTGAATGCGCTTATGTCTGAATTCGCGAGAACTGAAGATCACCTGGTTTGTAAATGGCATAACTCCTTCTTCTGAACTCTATTTGACCTGATTCTTCTTCGAGGAGCTCTGTAATTTAGCTGAGCACGTAATACAAGTCATTTCATGCATAGAAGCCTCGTGGTTTGGAAGGTATGAGTCAAACAATGAACATATATCATTACTGCTTCTCATGATATCTTTAAGGTTAATTGATCGTTGCTTCCACTTAGTAAATCCTTCCTTTTCCAAGTTATCTCCGGGCTTGACAATGGTCTGATCAGCATGATCTGATGGTAAAACCTCGGTTGATTCGAGCTGATCGACAAGATTGCCATCTTAAGCCGTGTCCATGATCCAAGCAGGTCGGTGCTCGAACTGAGGCGCATCATTCCCTCCATCTTCAAAAGGATTTGACCTCAAATCCATTTTACCTGAAACAAAATAAAATGAATCAGACAAAAAGAATTTTGAAAACAAGTAAAATTCAATGAAGAATAAATTTGGAGAGAAACTTCCTTGGAGTTTTGAACTTATTTTCCTCAAGTATTTCCAGTTCCATGTTCCAAGAACACAAGTGTGGTGTCCTCCTCCTCTGCTTGATTCCATCTGAAACTGATCATGTATATCATGCACTTTCAAAACAACTAGAGAAACCACATCTAATCTGCGAAAGAAATAATCAAAGGGTTTCTCTATCCTTAAAACATCAAAAACAGGATCCAAGCTCTTAGAATTATCATCAAGCATGTGGGCAAGCATCAAGCAAGTAAACTGATCTCCAAAAGTTGGTTTGCTAATTTTAAATTAAGCAAAGCTCTGAGACCGATAGAAAAAGAATGAGAAAGTGCCAACTTTGGAAATTTCTTAATATGAACAAAATCAAATTGATTCTCTGGTCTAAGCAATTTCGGTTCATGCATTTTCGAAATCCAAATTTCTTCTAACGCACAGCTCAATGAAAACAAATCATGAAAATATTTAAGCAAAACATTTTTGTACCAAGAAAAGATGTGTTTTCGTTTAGACACTCTCCAATTAAAAACGTTGTCATGAAGAACAGTGACAATCAACCCATGATCCTTACAATGCTTTTGGTTTTGACAGGAGGTTGACTGATGAATCATCTTTGGTTCATTGAGCATCATCAGCTCCAATTGTTTTTCTTGTGGTGAACTCTTTGCTGCCTCTTTTGTTAGGTTTTCTTTCAGTTCACCAAAATGAAAAGAAGGAAGAAAACACTCAAGCTCCATGGGCACGTCAAAGGTAAATGGATTCCTGCTATGACACTTAACAAATTCATCAGTACAAATAAATTTAGACGTTTTAAAATTACCTCTGGTAAGTGATGAATACTGTATTGTCTTTGGTTTGGCCGGTTTTGGTGGATGGATCATATCTTCATAATTCCTTGGCTATTTCTCCTGGTTTCGATCTTTCTGGAAATCTGAGAAATTCATCTTGAATCCTAGGATCGGCTTTGGCTCAGGCCGCTTCTTTCTTGGGCCTGAATCTCCTTTAGAAGTCTGGTACTCGCGCATAGATGGACTGGAGAACCTCTGGTTTAGAAAATTCATAACTCCTTCCTCCGTGAATCTTTTCATGTGATTCCAAGCCTCAGTGAATTCTTGATGAGTTGGTCTTCCAGGAAAATTAGATTCACGACAAAAGTCCTTCTGAATGTTGAGATATTTCCCTTGGACTGAACCTCTGTCGCTGGCATCTCCAAGGTAGCCGGTTTGGACAACAATGCATCTCCAAATCTCAGGCTATTGGGCATGTTCAATGCTCTCATTTCTCAGAGGCAGAAAATTTCTTTCCTGAACACTAAAAACAGGCACTAAAAGACCAGGATCATATGTGCAAGACAAGTACTTGTTCTAATCAAAAATCAAGATCTCTTTTCCAAGAACAAGTAGCACACATTTCAGTCTTCGAAGATGCACATCAAAGTAGACACTATAGACCAGAATGGTGTCAGGGCATGCAACAATATGAATCATTTTTGAAACATGACAATCTTTCTCAAAATCAAAATACAATAAGTTCAGATTGAGAATCATTGATCAAAAGTTCAAGGCGTTTTTCAAAGAAAGTGTTGTAAACCAAGATATTATCAATTCTCAAAACAACATAATTATCACGAAATGATCTTAGAAAATGCCAAGTTTTATCAGTTTTAGAACACACAAAATCAGGCTGCAAAGCAGAATCACAAAAGTCCAGATCACAAAAATCAGTTTCAGTTTCAAGTGATTTATGTTCCAGCAACTTCTTAATCAAAATTCTGTCCAAGGCATAAGAGGATGCAAAAAAATCATCAGTGATCAGTGCATGTATAGAAGAACTCAGATCGAAGCCATATGTTTTTGAAAACAAATGGATCAAAAGATTTTCTAGCACAAAAATCAGTTTGTTACAAATCAAGATCAAATGACTTTTCAAGAGGATGTAAACCTTTGTTATGTTCCAAAAACTGATCAAAGATCAAACTATTTCCAGAATTGATGCCATTGACATTTTGAAAACGTGGTTGATTAAGAAGTTCATCATGTTTAAAATTTTTAAAAGAATTAACCATGTTTTCAAAAACAGATTTTGAAACACAAAATTCTTTCATCTTGTTAAGACCAAAACGAGTCACAATATGAGAACTGATCTTGACAAACATGTCAGGCAGAGAATTAAACAAATCAGATATCTCACAGTGCTTTTGAAGATCAGGAGACAAAGGGGTAGGAGATGTGCCGGGATCAAAGCATAGATGACTCTCCATAGCCATGGATGTGATGCTTGATAATTCTTCATCAAAGACTGGACCAGGTTCGTATTCCTCATCAAACATGGGACCTAGACCATCGTCCAAGGGTCTCCTATTGTCAAGACGTGGTCCTTGATGTGGGTAGTCCAATGGCTCTTCCTCAAAAACCTGTGAAACTAGAACAAGACTACTCGGATACTCCGGTTCAAAACTGGTTAGTCCATTAATCTCTTCATTATAAATATCAAACCAAAGATCAGGTTTTCGAGAAAAAAGATCACATTCATCCTCACAAATGATCAAACTTTCCATTGGATCTTCATCATATTCATCATAAATGGGTAAAGAATCTGAAAAATCTTTTAGACCTTTAATGTGGTTTTCAGATTTACCTTTGGGTTTTTCACTGATGAATATTGATGGCTCAGCTACAGGTGGATGTGCTCTTTTTGTGGCTCTTGCTGACGTCCTTGAGTGCTTTCACCACTCCCTCTACAAGGTTGTCACAAAACTCTTGGACTTCAGACTGATTGAAAACCCTTATTTGAACAACTTCATCTCTAGACGTTTTAGACTGTTCCTTGCACATATGGTTAGGCTTCTCATGTGGTCTTCTTAGGGTTGGTCTTTCCTGGACAGTAATAAACTCATCAAAAATATTCAAAGAATTTTAAGATGAAGATTTAAAGTAAGTATGACGTTGGAAATTATATTTGTTACTCTCCTTAAGAAGACAAAACATCTTTATCCTGAAAATTCTCAACACAAAAGGTTAGCAGAAAAAAATCCTCGCTCTCTCAAGTGTTTAATCTCCCCAACTTAAGTGTTTCACTAGAAATTTGGATGGTCACTCAAGAGTTTCTTCTCAAATTTCTAAGAAAAAACAATCCAAGTTTCCCAATGGGTTGTCCAAGCAAACAAACAATGAAATGAGATAGGAAGATAAGAAAATTTGGATTTGGAATCTTCTTTAACCTCCTCAAAGGCCGGATTTCTCTTCGGCCAGCAGACTTTCTCTTCCACCACCAAACCACAAATCAACCTTTTCGATAACTTTGAAACTTTTTTTCATCTTTTCTTTTCTTTTTCTTTTTTTTTTTTTCTATTTTTTATATAGTGGATTGTAATGAGGGGCCCAGATTCAAGATAGAAAGAAGAAGAAGTGTTTGAAGAAATTTAAATGGGAGATGAGAAGATGAAAATATAGTACCGGTTGAGTGGCTTTGATACCACTTGATACGTCCTAGGACTGGGACAAGATCACTCAGTCGGACTAAGGGGATATGAACTGGCGAAAGGGAGAACTGGTGGAATGAATGGTGACACAAAGGGTTGCGGAAGGCCCAATGATACTACCAGACTTTGATCGTTGCCGGATGTGACGCACCGGTCCAACAAAAGAAGGTTTGAAACTTGTAGATAACCTCACAAAGAAACTAAGAAGTGTTCTAACAAAGAACTAAGAGATAAAATCAAATAAAAGGGGAAAACTCAATGATTTATTTCGTGGCTCTTAGGCCATATTTACAGGATTACAAGTTGTAGAGATCCAAAGAAGAATGTGCTAAAAACAAGGCATAGAAGACAGAAAACAAAGACTTGACTACATAAATGTGTTGACTAAAAACAAAGACTAGATCTTGTCTTCCACACGGTTTTGACTTGTCTTGGGACTCTCCTTTGACTGCTTGGTCGAAAATATTGCAAGGAATATCTTGTTTACTTTTTGGGCAAAGTTGTGCACCATAGAAATGTTTGGATCCACATTTCGGCCTAAATGCAGTCCAAAACAAGCCCATTTGTCAGCATGTTTTCCTTATATTTTCTGATAGTTTTTTCCCATGGACATGACTTAGAACCTTGAAGATATTGGCTTGGTTCATAAGAAAGGGAGTTGACCGATTGTATCTTCTCGGGTGGTCGAACCTGCTCGAAAGATTGAACTAGCTCGCTTAGCTCGTCCAAATGAGTGTCAATCCAGCTCAGCTCGTCTAGGATAGTATCATTTCAACTCACTTGAGTATTCAGCTCATCCAAGATAGTGTCAATTAGCTCATCCAGCTCCAAGGCAGTGTCGGTCCAGCTCACCTGAATGTGCACATGTCTAAATTTGTGATAACTGAAGATCACCTGGTTTGTAAATGGCAGAACTCCTTCTTATGAACTCCATTTGACCTGATTCTTCTTCGAGGAGCTCTGTAATTGAGCTGAGCACATTATCCAAGTGATTTCATGTATATAAGCCTCGTGGTGTGGAAGATATGAGTCAAACAATGAACATATATCATTACTGCTTTCCATGATATCTTTAAGGTTAATTGATCGTTGCTTCCACTTAGTAAATCCTTCATTTTCCAAGTTATCTCCTGGCTCGACCATGGTATGATCAGCATGATCTGATGGTAATACCTCGGTTGAGTCGAGCTTGTCGAAAAAATCACTATCTTGAGTCGTGTCCATGATCCAAGCAGGTCGGTGCTCGAACTGGGGCGCATCAGAACCTTTATGGAAATGGGAGCTTATCATTTGGTGATTGCTCAACCTAAGGAGTTTTTTTTCAGCTCAACCTCCTTCAACTTCTGGAAATCTTTTCTATTAACCAGTTTCTCAGCTTTGTGTTTAGATGGTTGCACAACCTTTTCCTCAACCTTCTCTATAACTTGTATCTCAACTCTCTCTACAACTTTATGTTCAGTCTTCTCCACAATTCGCCCTCAGCCTTGGCTACAATCTGTTTCCTAACATGTCCAATCTCAGTTCCATACAAGAGTCTTTCAGTCTCATCCACTTCTTTCTCATGATCACTCAATACAATCTCATAAACATCATTAGGAAAGATGGCATTGCAATACTCTTTGGGGTTCTACTCTGATTTCCCTGGTAAAGATCCCACTGGGTGCTTAGAGCTTGAACTCATGGCGGCAAACTGATTCTCTAAAGTCTTGAAATTGTTGATGAGCTCATTGAAGCTTCCATCAATCTTTGTGTGGATGTTCTTCAGTTCATCTCCAATATTCTTTTCATTTCTTGCTTAAGATTCTAGTAGTTGCTTGAACATTAATTCCACACTTGTATCTTTGAGTTGAACTTGTGAAGAGGCTTCTTGATCTTGAATAGACTGATTTCCTTTAGAGGGAAAACATGGAGGATAAGGTTGCTTGGCTGGATATACATTTGGTTGGTTTTTATAGAAAGGTTTTTACTAGTAAGTGTTTGGATATTGAGACTTGTTCTGGAATGAGTTTTGGTACTGCAAGTTGGACTCATTCTTGTACCATTGACATCTTGCGCAGTTCTTCCTAAGAAGAAACTATTGCTGGCAGTGTCCAACATACTTCGATACTTAGGCAAAGCTCCTCTGTAGAAATTTTTTAATACTCTCATTAGTGAGACCATGGTGAGAGCATTGTGACAAAAATACCTTGAACCTTTCCCATGGTTCGCCAAAATCTTCTAAGTTCTTCTGTTGAAAATCTGAGATTGCATTCTAGAGCTTAGATGTTCTTGAGATTGAGAAAAGTCGTTTTGTATTTATCCCATGTTTCAATGGATGATTTTGGTAAGTTCTTCTCCCAAGTATGAGATTTATCTCCACAAATAGAAAGGGAATAGCCTCAACTTAAAAACATCTTCTAAAATGCTATTGATCTTCATTGTGCCATACAACTTGTCAAAATTGTCCAAATGATCCAAAGGATCTTCCAAAGCCAGGCGATGGTACTTATTACTTTGGATCATATTGATCAAGCTAGATTTTATTTCGAAGTTGTTGTTCTCCATATCTGGAGGTCGAATACCCGCTCTATTCCTATGGATGTTGAGCTGGTCATATGTTCCAATTGCCCAAACTTGGCGTGGAGGGTGTTGTGGCCTAAGGTTTACAGCTCCTTGGCTATTTTCATCTTGAGCTCTCCTTTGAGGAAATCCTTAGAGGGTTTTTTTTCCATGGTTTTCAACTCCATAGCCATCTTCTTGATGAGGGTTATCCTGATCTTCATCCATCTCTAACCCCAATCTTTCCAAATTAGCCAGTCGCTCTTCTCTTCTTTTTCTTGCTAATTCTCTCTCTAAAGCCCTGATGTTGTCTACTCTTGGAACAAGGTTTGTTGGTCCTCTACTCCTCAATTTCATGCACCTGTCAGTCAAAGAGAAATGAAGAAAGAGTACCAGTAAACAAATAAAAGAAAATAAAGCTTAGTCTTAAACAATGACTAAATCCTACTGTCAAAATCAACTTAGAACTAGCAACAGCGCCAAAATAAAGGATTTTCCTCAATCCTGAGATCAAAGTAGCATAGATGAGTGTCAATCTAATCCTAAGTGATCATGATGCAACGGGAATACAAGTGTGTGCTTAATTTAAGTGTAATCAAGTTTGTTGATGTGAATAAAAGTAACAAGAACAAGCAAGGACAATAACTAAAGCTTTCAATCAATTGAGAACTATGACTCATGGGTATAAGCATTTGACTTCAAGTGATCAAGTTTTAATCTAAGGTGGCAAGTTATCAATCAGTAGGTTCCCATAAGTCTAGATCCCAACATTAAACAAGTTATTTATCAAGATACAAGTCTTTATGTCATTACGCATTAAACATCAAATGTCTTTGACTTAACAAACTCAAACATGCATTTAAATCAAGTCTAATAACTATGTAGTAATCCTAACATCAAATGTCTTTGGTTATTCAAGCTAGAACAAAATTTAGTTGATTCAAACATTTCATCAAACACCTTTCGGACATGAAATGTCTTGAGATCAAGATTAAAGAGATCAAAACTAATCTAGCATTGAACACACTCAATAAGCAAGGAAACATATAAACCTAACATTAAACACCCTAGATCTTCACTTAATCACTCTACCCTAACCTATGAATCCAAAAAGAGTCTACTCGCTAATCTTCATAATTAAGCTTAAACCCATGATCAATTCAAAACTAATCATGTTAAGATTGTTAAATAAACTCAAAAAACTCAAGAATTTTTTTTTAATAATATTAAAGATTCAAGTTTTCTTCCTTAATATCAATGTGTTTTGAGAGTAAACAAGATAATCCTTTTAAGATTAGGTTTAAAGAGTATTTATATGACTCCTAAAAACCTATTGTACCTAGTCAACAAGCCTGAAAGGGTCCAATAAATCATAAAATTTGAACAAGTGTAAAAAAGGGAGCGGGTGCTCGGGGTCCCTCCAAGAGGTCGCTCTGCGTCACAGCGTGTACGCCTCCCGCTCTAGATGCCCGTTCCAGCTACTTGCCACACCTTAGACAATGTAGAGCGGGTACGCCTCCCCGCTCTAGCTCACAGCAGGTACCACACCTCGCTCCGGCAACCCACTCTAGCTCACAACAGGTACTACACCTCGCTCCAGCACACAGCGGGTACCACACCTCGCTCCAGCACTTATGACTCTTATGTTTGGCTAAGTTCGCCCAAAAGCTCAATTTTCACTTCTTTTGATCCAAAATGACTCCAAACACCTCCAAAACTCCTTAAGGATACTCCAAACACCTAATAAAGACATATGCAATGAAAATGCAACCTAATGATGCCTAAATTCTAATATAAATGATTTTTATGTACACTAAATGGATGATGAAATCAATGAGAAACACAAGATATCAAATATTTCATCTTATGATCGAATCTACCTATCAGAGGGATTTCCCTATGTTTCAACGAATTTTATTGTGTTTTCAACATAAAAATAAATTAATTCTCAAATTCTTTCTGTTATTTATGTTCTTGGTTGAGCTTTAATAAAATAAATTAATTCTCAAATTCTTTATAAATTTTCACTCACAATCCTGATTTTATCTCATTCAATTAAAGAACCTTCTATGTATTACAGATAGAGATGTTAAAATGGGCTTGATGTCTGCGGGCCTTAACAGGCTCAACATAATTATTTTAGTCCATTACCCGTTTAGCTCTATGGGTCCATGCAGGGTTGACCCTTTAAAGTCCCGTTTATAAACATGCGTGACCTAGATATAAGTGGGCACCTTTTTATTTTATTTTAATTTCAAATATATGAAACCATGTCGTTTTAACTTAGGTTTTTCTACATTTCTTTATCAAGCTGTCATTGGTTCTTCTCTTCCTCAAACTCTGTCGGAAGACGAAATCTAGAAAAGCTAAGTGAATCAAACTTGAGAAAACGAGAAAAGGGTCCTTTGTTTTCTCCACTAAGTTAAGGTAAATTGTTCATTTTGACATTTTTCATCTTCTTTAAAAGTAATCTCTAAAATAGATGTTCTTCTGATTTTGATTTTGGGTTGCAGGAGGTTGGGTGTACCGTGTACGATTCTGCTATGAGTGTTTTTGATGTGAGCATCCTAATTATCAGATTGTTTCTTCAAGTGAGAAGATGACTTTGGCAATATGTTGTTTGATAACTAAATGTTAGATTGTTGAGTTCAATTTATCTCTGTTTAGTCTCATAACAATTCTCTTCTACAGTTTTATAATTGTGTAGAGTTCCATGAGCCTTGAAGTAAAGCTTGACTCATGAATGGATTTTACAATAATTAAATTCTATCTCTCTTCTTGTTAGAATTTACTTTGAAGCTTATGTATGATTGAGTTACGATGTAAGTCTTATACATGGTCCTTTTTTACAGAGCTTCATTGACAATATTTCAGACTTTTTAGTTTATTACCAACAAAAGTGTTGTGAATAAATTGAAGCGTCATTACATAAAACATCATAAGTTTCTTAAGATTAACATAGTAAAGAGAAAAACAATAACAAATCTATATTTTAAAAATAACTAAATTCTATTTAGAAAAGAAAAATATAAACAGGCTAACGGACACCCCTGTGTCAAACAGGTTCACAGTTAAACGGACTATAACGGGATTACAATTAAACAACATGCGGTTAAATGGCTTTAAACAGACATAATCCAAATGAGTAAGGCTTAAATGGGCTCGGGTAGCCCATATTAACATTCCTAATTACGAGGTTAATATCTTATTTCCTCAATCTATCAATTCTAAGTAAGGTGGAAACAAATTTTTCGAGTCATAGTGCACCGGGACGCTCCTCATCGCTAGAAGAAAAAATATCGAAAAAAGAAAAAGGGTGATAAATGTTGTAAAAGTAATGAGGGGAATCGTGTATTCTTATTGATAATAGAATAGATGTTCCCTTTATATAGAGGTTACAAATAGACCGTCATAAGATAAATGGAAACATAACAATTCATAATCCAATAAGGAAAAGGAAAACACAAAACCAATGGTTATTACATCCACATCAAATGGTTTATAACACTCCCCCTTGAATGTTATAACCATATAGAACTTGTAATACGTTTGGTATGTTGCCTCATTAAAACCTCACATGTAAAACCCTTTTGGGATAAAACCATGGTCAGGAAAAAGAGTACAACCATATTACTCCCTAATACTCCCCCTGATGTATAAGTTTCTTCAATGTAGAAGTCGGTAATGCCTTAGTGAACAAATCGGCTGAATTCTCACTTGAACGTACTTGAACCGCTTGGACCTCCTTGGCTTTCTGTAACTCTTGTGTGAAGAAGAATTTGGGCAAAATATGCTTCGTCTTGTCTCCTTTGATGTAACTATCTTTGAGCTGAGCAATGCACGCTACATTGTCTTCATACATCACGGTTGGATCCTTGTCTTCAGACATCCCACAATCAGCTCGGACATGTTGAGTCATCGACCTCAACCATACACACTCACAGCTTGCCTCATGTATTGCCAAAATCTTGGCATGGTTGGATGATGTTGCCGAAATCGTCTACTTCATAGAACGCCATGATATGGCTGTACCACCATGTGTGAAAACATAGCCTGTCTGTGAACGAGCATTGTGTGTATTAGATAGATAACATGCATCATCAAAACTAACTAAACATTCTTTGTTACAGTTAGTATAAAACAAACCTAAATCTTTAGTTCCTTGTAAATAACGAAGAACATGTTTAATCCCGTCCCAGTGCCTTTTGGTCGGACAAGAACTAAACCTAGATAGTAGGTTCACGACAAATGATATGTCAGGCCGCGTGTGAGTTGCCAAATACATTAACGTTCCAATGACACTGAGATATGGCATTTCGGGACCAAGGACATGCTCACCGTCCATCTTGGAACGAAATGGGTCAGTGTCCGGACCAAGAGATATCACGACCATAGGGCTCGATAAAGGGTGAGACTCGGCCATATTAAAACTCTTGAGTATCTTTTATGTATGTGCCATTTGATGCACAAGGATTCCATCATTTCTATACTCAAGTTGTAATCCCAAACAAAATTTTGTTTTGCCTAGGTCTTTCATTTTGAATTCTTTCTTTAGATATACAACTATTTGGTCGATCTCTCCATAGGTTCCAATGATGTTTAAATCATCAACATACACTGCTATAATCACAAAACCCTTATTTTCGAATATCTTTGTGAACATACATGGACTGATTGGATCATTATATATCCTTTTTTCACTAGGTACTCACTTAATCTATTGTACCACATCCGGCCGGACTGTTTCAATCCGTATAGTGATTTGTTTAACTTTATGCAGTGTTGATCTCGAGATCTTTCTTTATTTTTCAATTCAATACCCTTTGGGATCTTCATAAAGATGTCATTATCTAGTGGACCATATAAGTATGCGGTTACAACATCCATTATCCGTAAATCTAATTTTTCTCTTATGGCTAGACTTATCAGGAAACTAAAAGTCGTTGCATCCACCACAGGGGAATATGTTTCCTAATAATCGATTCCTGTTTTTTATGTGAATCCTTGTGTAACGAGTCGTGTTTTATATCTCACAATCTCGCCATGTTCATTTCTCTTTCTCACAAAGACCCATTTGTGTCCAACTAGTTTCACATCATATGGTGTTCGGATTATAGGACCAAAAACACCTCTTTTCTTTAATGAATCTAACTCCACGTTTATGGCTTCTTTCCACTTAAATCAATCTGATCTTTGCATGCATTCATATATAGACGTGGATTCATGATCCTCATTATCTATCAGTTCAAGTGCTACTTGATATGCAAATATATCATCGATGTCGACATCTTTTCTGTTCCATTTCATTCCAGACAAGATATAGTTTATAGAGATCTCATTATTATCTGGACCGTTAGTACCATGAAGCAAGGCGTCCCGAGCATCATTGGTTGGTACAATCGGACCATCAACCATGGTTTGTTCATCCGGACCATTGACCACATCTGAGGACGTCTGGTCGGGTTCAACCGTACCTTGGGTAAGGTCGACCATTTCTTTGTCTGGGGTTCCGACCTCAGTTGCACCCTTTTTTTTGAGATAGCTTATCTTTGGAACCAATTGGTCTACCACGTTTTGGACGTGTCATAGACTCAATAGCAACTTGACTGTGTCAAATTTGGACATCTAATTTAATAGGTGCATTAGCAGCTGGTATATGTGACTTAGTCACTCTATTCGGGTCAGCAAAGAAATCTGGAAACTGATTAGACAGCTTTTGTAAATGTATTATTTTCTGGACTTCAAGATCGCACACTTGAGTCCGAGGATCTTGCCATGTTAAGGATGTTTGATTCCATGAGATTTCTTTCATTTCTTTTATTTCCTTTACCAGCTTTTGATCTTCCCCCTAATGTTGGAAATTCGGATTCATTAAAATGACAATCCGCATACCTGGCCTTAAATAAATCACTGGTAGTTGGCTCAAGGCATTTTATAATCGTTGGAGAATCAAATCCAACATATATCCCCATTCGTCTTTGAGGTCCCATCTTTGTTCTCTGTGGTGGAGCAATTGAAACATAAACAGAACAACCAAATGTTTGGAGATGGGAAATGTCTGGCTCTTGACCCGTTAGTAATTGTGATGGGGAATATTTGTGTTCACTAGATGGTCTGATGCGTATAAGCTCGGCCGCATGTCCCCATGCTGAAACCGACAACCTCAACCTCATGAGTAACGGTCGGGCTATGAGTTGTATGCGTTTTATAAATGATTTGGCTAAGCCGTTCTGTGTATGTACATGTGCCACGGAGTGTTCTCCACAGTCACCCCTATTGTTGCGGCCAACAAACCGGCAACTCGTCCAGAACCTCACCCAACTGTCCATACCAACCCGTGTAGAGGTTCCAGCGACATAGGTTCAGTCCAAGGAGAATATCTCATCAACCAGAAGTCCTTTTCGGGTGAAACCAATTTTAGAAGAAGGCTTACTAATAAAGTAAGAACTGAGGGTTTGAATTTCAAGAAAAGACTCACGGACCAAGAAGATCTGGATTTTACAAAATGGAGGTTTCCCAGCCCATTCACTTGCGAATACCCGACTTTGGAAGAAGGTTTAAGCCCCGTAAAGATCTGGCCCGAGCCAAAACTAAATTTAGAAGTAAAGAGGAGTTTCTTAGCTTTCCAGGAAGCCCAATATCACGATATTTGGTCAAGGGAATTAGAAATTATGCCCATTTATCCAGAACCGGTCAAACCGAGCAGTTTATGGAAAGATTGGACAATCTTTCGGTTTGATCATTTGCCAGCCAACCAATTCCGACCAGAAGACAATCTGATATTACCAAACCATCCTGGAGACATAATCAATGATCCAAAAGAGTTCTACATCATCTTACCATGCACCAGAGACTATAGGATCAGGAGGATCCCCATTAAGTGCAACTTGCCATATTTGGAGCTCATTGCATTCAAATCCCAACAGCTCCTTTCCCTATTGTTTGGGCACGAGTTAAAGACATTCCAAGCCATCCAGAAGGTCCCAATAAGGATCTCTTATCCTCTTATACCGTCCAGATTCTAGAAGAAGCAATTCCTCACTTGGAGCCAAACAATCCCACTAAAGGCTCCAACGACTATATTCTGATTTTTTGCTTTCTTTTTGATTTGTTTCCTTTCTTTTCTTTTTAGAACGTTAATACTTTTGTCTTTGAGCATTATATAAGCTCCTAGACGTGCAATGTAACAACCACCCTCAATCATACAGTTTATAAAAGTTTATTTAGTTTTTATCAAAGTGTTCTTTGCATAAAATCGATTGTCTTTAGGATTCTAGTGTGTGAAGTTTTTTGTCCTATTGATTCGTGGTCTTATAGGTTGTTAGTGGAATCAAAAGCCTTGAGGAACACAGATTGAGAAAGTCAATCAACCCACCAGATTGAGAGAGTCAATCATCAACTATCCATCCCTTCCATTCCATCCATTGGCAAAGCTTGAGAGTGTTACACAACCAGCAAGCTTAGCTCCATCCATCCTATCATTCCGACCATTCTTCTCACCTTATCACATTATTATTCTCTGTTTTATTATCAGTATCATTCGCATCTCATTGATCTTTCATTTGTTTCAGGTTTGCAAGGTAGATTCTAGACATATCGATAAATCGATCATTTTTGGTTGATCTGATTTGCACATCCATCCATACTCAGGACGACCATCATTCTGGGCTGTAACATTTTGGTATCAGAGCTAAACTTACTGACTCATGTTACATCTATCCTTGCATCTAATACTTGCTTGCATTTGTTTTTCCATTCACAAACCGAAAACCCATAAAAAACTGTCTTTTTGTTTCAAGTTTTTGTTTCTGAATTTTTTTGTGTTCTTGCTGTTCTTTATATTAGGAACCACGAAAAATAAAAATAAAAACGTGTTTGATTCATTTTAGTTTCATTTAGTTTCGAAATTTTTGTTAGTTCCCCTTTTTGTTTTGTTTCCTTAACTAAAAACTGCCAAAAAATAAATTCTGCATTTTAAGTTGTTTCCATAATTTTTCCCTTGCATATCAAGTTTAAAAAAAAAAAAGACAAGCATCCTAGTTAATTCAATGCCATATTAGTTGATATATTTCGGGCATATCATCCCCTGCATCAGAAAAGAAAAAAAAAATCATTTTAGCATAGTTTATATCATATCGGTCCAAGCATTGCATATTATTTTATGTTTAGTCTAAGTTGTATTATTTCCAGTTCTTGCACGACCAGAACTTCCCTATACCTTCACTTGATCTTTAATAGTGTTTTCAGGAAGCAATGGTAGGAGAAGAACACGTCCAAACTCAGATGGCCACACTGACCCAACAATTGGCCACTATTCAAGAGCTCAACAAACAATTGGCTCGGTTGAATGAGAGAATTAACTCGGTTGGAAGAAAGGCACAAGGCCAACGACCAGAAGGAGAAAGAAGATTTGTGACTACACCAGAGGCTTCATATATTGAGCCCAAGCCACCACGCCCTACATGGATCACCCCACAACCAGCTTCTTACACTCATAAATACTTAACTCATTCTTATCATGATTATGAATGTGCTAATGATGTTAAGGTTTATTCTTTTTCAAGAAGCAACTGGCCAGATGATTATCTATCATGGGAAAGAACCATGGATGATTGGTTTTCATACCATGGTGTGCCAAAGACTGACAGGCTAGCTCATGCCATCAAACAACTATCCGGAAGAGCCTCCAAATGGTGGAAAAGTGTAGATAACCCAGAGTGAAAGAGTCATGGGAAGACTATCAGAACGTGGGAAGATCTTAAATATGCCATGATCAGGAAGTATGTATCCTCACTTCCAACACCAGAGATTAGAGAAAGGTACCCAAGGAGATATTCAAACCATGGGTCTAAAGAGGCAAAGAAAGTTGTGCAACAACAAGGCCATAGAAGCTTGATCCAACCACTCCAGATTCGGCCAATCCAGAAGCACACGGGTTTATATGATCAATATCCACATGAAGAGGTCCCAAGACCATGGGGAAGAAGAAGTTGATCAGCCAAGACACGTTGGCCAGTCCCAAAGAACAACCAGCCAAACCGATAATTCAAGCAAAGGCTATGGTAAGTCCTATACTTGATAAATTGGTTTATGGATCATCTCCCACTGGTATGATGCACTTGTATGTGTCCAAGGATGTTATTACAGGTCGTGATGAACATAAGTCCAGAGAAGAAGAGCCAAGAGTAGTAAACCATTCAAAGGACCACATGAAAGTTCAATGCACAAATCTGTCCATACCAACAAGCATGGGAAACAATGAACAAGGTAAGTGTTCTAGCCCTAAAAGTTTAAAAGATCAGACATGTTATAGATGTCATAAAAGAGGGAACTTTGCTGTTACTTGTCCATCTAAGAAAGTACTGACAGAAACATCACTAACAGAAACTGAATTATCGAGAAAGAGTGATAGTTTTGTTCAATCTGATTTGTTTGTTCCAAATTCTAGTTTCATGCACTTGTCTTTGTCAAAGGCTGTTGTAACAGGAACCAAGGAGCATGAGACCAAAGAAAAGGAAGTACCAGACGTCATCCTTGTGATGGACCAGAAGGAAGGCCAAGACACAATAGCATCCATGTTGCTTACTGAAGCCAAACCAGCCCTAGAAATGTTCAACCAAGGTAAGTTTCTAACACCACCTTTGGACATTGGTACTGACATGTGTGTTCTTGGTACAGGAAGAAGAAAGGAAAGCTATAAGCTTACTGAGGTTCAAAGAGAGGAACCAGACCATAAGCTCAGTCATGAACCACCACACAAGTGGAAATCAAAATTTGAACAATGTCTTGTTCAAATGCTAAGACTTAAGTTATGTTTCACATTAGACCATAATTTTATTATTAACTCCATGACAAGATTAATGCACTTGTTTTGTCCAAGAGTATGTGAAATAGGTTCAGGAACCAGGGAGTACACTGCTCCAATGAAAGAGGTGTCAACCATGTTGTTAATTGGTACTAGACAAGTACAAAGGATTGCTGAACCAAGGAAATTCAAGGCCAGCCTAAGCAAGGTAAGTGACTCTAGTTTGAATTCGTCCTTATCACTTTGTAACGCAGACATAATGCACTTCTCTTTGCCAAAAAGTTTTGATCCAGGAATCAGACAAGGAGAAAGACATACCAACCGAGATCCAAACCCCAAAACTTGTCCAAGGAAGAAAATTATTCTTCAGCTTGTTGAAGCTATCAATGTAAGTTTGGAACTTACACATTCTATTTATAACTATCAGTATATCACAGATATAATGCACTTGATTTTTGTCCAGAATGTTAAGATTGTTTCAGGTTATAAAGAAGAAAGCTTCAAAGATATCCCACCGGATGATCTTATGTTGCTAGGAGAACCAACTCCAAGGAAAAGGAGAAACATGGCCACCAAAAATTTGAAGAACCATACACTCCAGAAAAGATGCATTGGCAATAACCAAAGCATAGGCGTGATCCTTTCACACCTTTTCAAAGAAGAGCTACCTGATGCACCATGCATCATCAAACCGAAATTATACCAAGGTAAGGTTCTAGACTCTCAAAGGAGAATGAAACCTGACTTGCTCTATTTTGGTGCAGGTTATCCAGTTTTGAGGTCAAAACCTTCACAACGGGGGGGGGGGGGGGGGGGAATGTTGCGGCCAACAAACCAGCAGCTCATCCAGAACCTCACCCAACTGTCCATACCAACCTGTGTAGAGGTTCCAGCGACATAGGTTCAGTCCAAGGAGAATATCTCATCAACCAGAAGTTCTTTTCGCGTGAAACCAATTTTAAAAGAAGGCTTACTAATAAAGGAAGAACTGAGGCTTTGAATTTCAAGAAAAGACTCACGTACCAAGAAGATCTGGATTTTACAAAATGGAAGTTTTCCAGCCCATTCATTTGCGAATACCCGACTTTGGAAGAAAGTTTAAGCCCCATAAAGATCCGGCCCGAGCCAAAACCAAATTTAGAAGTCAAGAGGAGTTTCTTAGCTTTCCAGGAAGCCCAATATCACGATATTTGCGGCCAACAAACCAGCACCTCATCCAGAACCTCACCCAACTGTCCATACCAACCTGTGTAGAGGTTCCAGCGACATAGGTTCAGTCCAAGGAGAATATCTCATCAACCAGAAGTCCTTTTCGCGTGAAACCAATTTTAAAAGAAGGCTTACTAATAAAGGAAGAACTGAGGCTTTGAATTTCAAGAAAAGACTCACGTACCAAGAAGATCTGGATTTTACAAAATGAAGGTTTCCCAGCCCATTCATTTGCGAATACCCGACTTTGGAAGAAAGTTTAAGCCCCATAAAGATCCGGCCCGAGCCAAAACCAAATTTAGAAGTCAAGAGGAGTTTCTTAGCTTTCCAGGAAGCCCAATATCACGATATTTGGTCAAGGGAATTATAAGTTATGTCCATTTATCCAGAACCGGTCAAACCGAGCAGTTTATGGAAAGATTGGACAATCTTTCGGTTTGATCATTTGCCAGCCAACCAATTCCGACCAGAAGACAATCTGATATTACCAAACCATCCTGGAGACATAATCAATGATCCAGAAGAGTTCTACATCATCTTACCATGCACCAGAGACTATAGGATCAGGAGGATCCCCATTAAGTGCAACTTGCCATATTTGGAGCTCATTGCATTCAAATCCCAACAGCTCATTTCCCTATTGTTTGGGCACGAGTTAAAGACCTTCCAAGCCATCCAGAAGGTCCCAAGAAGGATCTCTTATCCTCTTATACCGTCCAGATTCAAGAAGAAGCAATTCCTCACTTGGAGGCAAAAAATCCCACTAAAGGCTCCAACGACCATATTCTGATTTTCTTGCTTTCTTTTTTATTTGTTTCCTTTCTTTTCTTTTTAGAACGTTAATACCTTTGTCTCTGAGCATTATATAAGCTCCTAAACGTGCAATGTAACAACCACCCTCAATCATTCAGTTTATAAAAGTTTATTTAGTTTTTATCATAGTGTTCTTTGCATAAAATCGATTGTCTTTAGGATTCTAGTGTGTGAAGTGCTTAGTCCTATTGATTCGTGGTCTTATAGGTTGTTAGTGGAATCATCAGCCTTGAGGAACACAGATTGAGAGAGTCAATCAACCCACCAGATTGAGAGAGTCAATCATCAACTATCCATCGCTTCTATTCCATCCAATGGCAAAGCTTGAGAGTGTTACACAACCAGCAAGCTTAGCTCTATCCATCCTATCATTCCGACCATTCTTCTCACCTTATCACATTCTTATTCTCTGTTTTATTATCAGTATCATTCGCATCTCATTGATCTTTCATTTATTTCAGATTGGCAAGGTAGATTCCAGACATATCGATAAATCGATCATTTCTGGTCGATCCGATTTCACATCCATCCATACTCAGGACGACCCCCATTCTGGGCTGTAACATTTTTGGACATACAATAATCATTAAACGCTTGAGAAGTGAATTCACCAGCATTATCAAGACATATAGTCTTCAACGGAAAATCTGGAAAATGAGCTCGTAATCGAATTATCTGAGCAAGCAATCTTGCAAATGCCAAGTTGCAAGTCGATAGAAGACAAACATGCGACCATCTGGTCGATGCATCTATTAGGACCATGAAATATTGAAATGTCCCACAAGGTGGGTGAATTGGTCCACAAATGTCTCCTTGTATTCTTTCCAGAAAGTTTATCATTTCCTTTGTCACCTTAACTGGTGATGGCGTAACGATTAATTTCGCTTGTGAGCAAGATACACACGTTAAGTGTTTAGGGATGATTTGTTTTTCTTTAAGTGTATGACCTCTGGTGTTTGATCAGCTTACACATCATGTTTTAACCGGGATGACCAAGCCGGTCGTGCCATAAAGTGAAATTTTTGATGGCTTTTTTATTAAATATTGGCCTCGATCATTCATTTATTATTAAGTTTTAACAAAACAAGTTTAAAGAAATGAAAATCATAGAAATGAAAAACACCAAATCAAATATCAAAGCAAAGAACAAGCAAAAAACACATTAAGGTTTATGATGTCGAAATCAATTGGATTCTATAAACAATCAGATGTTTCATATTCTAGTAGATCATCTTTGTCATGGTCGAAATCATCTTCACCATCTTTGTAGACCATATGGGCTTCAGGGTTCTTTCCCTTCAAATTCTCTTGATAGAGATCACAAAGATGTTTAGGAGTTCTACATGTTTTTGCCCAATGGTCACTAATCCCACATCTATGGCACACTGATTTGTTGCTTGTGGTCGGACCATGTGGTTTAGAAATGATACCACGGTCTCTTCCTCCACCACAACCGTAACTAGATCTATCTCGACCATAATGGTCTCGGCCACCATACTGGTTTCCTCTCCCGCGGCCAAATGAACCTCGACCACGGTCACGTCCATGCCATTTTCCACGACTGCGGTCGTGTTGGACATTAGATTGAACGTGATAAGCCTTTTTATGGGCTTCAGTGGTTGTATGTGATTCATGTAATGGTGTGGATCCTGTAGGTGTCATCTCATTGTTTCTCATCAGTAACTCATTGTTTTGCTCAGCAAGTAACAAACAAAAGATAAAATTAGCATAAGTCGTGAAGCCTTTCTCACGATACTGTTGTTGTAGCAACACATTGCTTGTGCGGAATGTGGAAAAGGTTTTCTCAAGCATATCCTTATCCATAATGGTCTCTCCACACAATTTCAATTTTGAAACAATCTTAAACATTGCTGAATGTCTTGGATCCTTAGATTCCTCCAATCATAAAGAGCCTTTGATAAGATCACCGTTCTTTGGTAATCATATCTTCTTTTCAGCTATGTCCAACGCTCAAGAGGATTTTCAATCGTTAAGTACTAATCTTTGAGACTCCCCGTTAAGTGATGGTGTATTATCAATATGGCTCCGTATCGATCTTTCTCATTGACATTATTGTCATCTGTGATACTTTCACTGAGCCTTTTAGACTTTAAGATGATCTTGGTATCAAGCGCCCATTGAAGGTAATTATCTCCAGAGAGATTTAAGGCAGCATATTCCAAGTTATTGATTTTCGACATCTGAAATCATATGATCATGAGTTTTAGAATTCAGAATTTATCAATCTAACATAAGAGTTTCTAAGTGCAATTGCAATTAAGACAGTTAAACAATATTCAATGTGGCCGATATTATGCATGATGCAATGCCATTCGGCCAGTACGAGAATGATACAATGCAATCTATCAACCTAACAAGTTATATGGTCGATTAAATCTAACAACCTAATAGGTTATATGTTTGGTTTAATCGATCGGATTACATTATGAATCATGTGGTCGGTTTATTCAAAACAATCATTCGGTTTCATTAACAATCATAACAAGTAGTTTCTAGGTGATCAAACAATCAAACAATCAACAAGCAAATCGACATATTGATTCTTATTAGCAAACCTAATCGAATTAGGGTTTAAATTTGATTAACAACCTAGCATCCAGTTTCTATGTGATTTGTATTTAAGCTATCAATCAACAATCAAAACAATCAATGTATTCGTACCCTATATGATCAGGATGAAATTCTCTATACTATCCAACAACCTAGCAAAAATCTATGATTGATTTTATAAATTAGGGTTATCGTTAACCTCATATCGGGTTGGACAAAATCGCGGTTTGTGGGACTGGTCGCGGTGCAAAGAGCTATCGGGTCGCGGTCCTGGTGCTATCGGGTGGTGCTGGTACGTGTGCGTGTGGTTGATTGATCGGGTGTGTTTGTGGTTGCTATCGAGTGTATACGAATCAGGTGTACATGGATGGTGGTTCCTATCGAGTGGTGGATTTGAGTTGATCGAATGTCCTTGTTGCAGAAAACTTAGATCGGATTGTAGAGAGATGATGAGATTGAATCGATGACATTTAGGGTTAGGGTTCTTGACGACTAACTTTATGTTTTATGGGGATCGATTTTATTTTTAGGGTTTATGAGAAACGTATCGTTCTGATAACGTGTTATGAAAATAATGAGGGAAATCATGTATTCTTATTGATAATAGAATAGATGTTTCTTTTGTATAGGGTTTACAAGTAGACCGTCATAAGATAAATGAAAAAATAACAATTTCTAATTTAATAAAGAAAAGAAATACATAAAACCAATGGTTATTGCATCCACATCAAATGATTTACAACAATAAAGACGACGTTGTTTAATTTTCGTTGAAAGATGGAAGCATCGAAGTTTCCATAAGAAAGGTAAATCCGTACAATAACGAAGAGACGACAGAGATAGAGAAGTGATCTCTGACTATTCACGGCGCTAAAAATTTCACATTAGGGCATCTCCAACCCAACTCCATTTTTTCCTTCAAAATGGAGTAAAAGTGAATATGGAGTAACAAATGCTCCAACCCAACTTCATATCTCACTCCATTTTGAAGTTTACTCCATAAATGGAGTAATCTATTTTTTGTTTGTTTATGACTCCATTATGGAGTGAAAAATGGAGTAGGGTTGGAGCAATTTTACTCCATATCTACTTTTACTCTATTTTGGAGGAAAAAATGAAGTTTTACATTGGAGATGCTTTTAGTTAAAACTGCTGTCTTAAACATGAAGAACACATGTCAAGATGCATGTCATGTTAAAGCTGTGAAGGCAAACACATGAATCACCAGACATTCAAAGCTATAGATGACCAGCTAAATAATGGTTTTTAATCATCTAGTTCTATCCAGCTAAATAATGGTTTTTAATTTATAACTTTTTGTGAGTAAGCTTCGTAGACAGAATAAATAAACAATAATACATTTATAAATGAGCAAATCACTCAAATATTTTTTTTTAAAAAAAATTATATCACAAAAACAGATATAGAAAATGATTAAAATAAAATTTATTTTCAAACTTTTAATTTTTATTTTAATAACTCTGAACACTAACTCTAAATTAATTAATCCAAAGAATATGAATATATATTTATACTTTTTATAAAATCTCATTTGATCATCTTCTTTTTAAAAACTATTTTGATGACAATTTTTTTTCCGATCTACTTCAAAAGTATTTCTCACAATAGAAGTGAGTTAGGTTCAATCATCCATCGGAAAACTCACTAGAAAGTGATCTAAAATCATTATTTAGCTGGATAGAACTGATGTCCGAACAGAAGTCGAGTAAACTATTCAAAGCTATAGATGACCAGACCAATAACTATTTGACATTTTTCTAATTTGATGTTGAAAACTTCATCACAATTTATTCAAATTAAATCAAAGATGAAGCGAAAAGGGTTTTCCCTACATAATAATATTTAAAAGATAAACAAGTTTAAGTTTAAAGACCAAATAAAATTAGAAAAAATTCAAATATCGAAAAGGCAATAAAATTGTAACAAACACAATACGACGGAATTCTCAGAAAACCAGAATGTGAAAGAAAAAACACAAACCTAAGAATCATTGGAAGTGTCGAAGTTGTCAATTTTCAGAGCAGTGATGTCATCTGCAATTTGGAACCCTCCGACGACTCGGGCAAAGAACACCATTTGTTGCTCCAGTGTGTATTTGATGTTCTCCGCCTGTTAACCAATTATAGATTTATTACTATTACCATCTTTTAAGACTCTCATTGTATATGCAAAGCGATCAAAGAAGCTCTTTACCTTGCGAAAACCGTGTTGTTCTCCGTCGTACTCGACAAGAGCAACAGGTAGACCTTTTTCCTTTAATGCTTTATAGATTTTACGAGATTGATCCGGGGTTACAACCTGCAACACATATTCAGAATTTCAATACACATCGTATCCAAGAGACAATTCAAGTGGTTGTCTCGAGCAAATTGGGGATAAAAATCCAATCTTCACACAACTGATTCGAGAAGTGCCAACTGAAAATGTTTTTCCTTGAAAATGAGCCAGAGGCGTAAAAGTTCCAAAGGAAAAAAAAAATGGCAAATTTACAAACCTTGTCTTCCAATCCTTGGAAAAGGATGATGGGGCAAGAGAACCTATCGACGAAGTTGATTGGTGATCTCTCATAGAAATCCTTTTCATCTCCTGTAGTTACGTACGTACTCGAGAGTTTTGGCAGCCGATCCAAAAAAAATTAATGAAGTATACTCACCAACAAGATTGTCGATATAGCGGGATTCGAACTTATGACCCTCTTCTTTCAGCATTTTTAAGTCAGCCACCTGCATTAAGAGATGCCAAAAAACAATATGAATTATCTAACTGTTCATAAGGTCTTCATGCACCATTTATTTGAAGGAAAAAGTGTAAAAATCCTGCTACAGTATTACAATATTGTGTACTCACCCCGTATAAGGACGCTCCAGCTTTGAATACATCTCTGAATGCCAATGCTGCAAGAGTTGTGTAACCTCCTGCAGAACCTCCAGATATACAGAGCCGCTTAACATCTGCCTTTGCAGAAGATACCTGCCAAAACCCAAACATGTCTTGGAATTTGCTTTCACATTTTGGTGATGATTGTTTGCATTAGTTTTTAGTTTCAGCTTTTGGTTTTTAGATTTGGTTTTAGATTTTAGTTTTTTTGATTTTGATTTTCAGCTTTTGGTTTTGGTTTTTAGTTTGTAGATTTGGTTTTTGGTTTTTCTGTATTTTTAGTTTTTCAAAAAATAATCAATACATTGTTTTAAATAATATAACAACAGAATATTTAAATTACCATTAAATTTATCAAATAGAGTGATTTTTATTTAAAATAAAAATACATTAACATGTTTTTAAAATGTTTTATTTGTACAACATTATGCTAAAATATACATAATAAAATACTAGAAATTATAAAAAAAATAAAAAATATTTTAAAAATTTTAAACGATTTATAAATTTTGTTATATAAAATATTTTATTTTAAAACTTAAATGGCAATTCTAAATTAATATAATATATTTTCTTAATAAAATATTTAAGTTTTATAATTTTTAGTTATTGTTTAGTGTGTCTAATTATTATTAAAATTATTCAATAAATTTTTTATACAAATTAATCACTAATTTTTTACAGTTAGTTAATATTATATAAAATATTCAATTTACATACAAATATCAAACACAAATAAATTATGTTACATTAAGGTTTAAATGATATACCATGAATGAGTACTTTATCTTTAAGAAAATGTTATAATTAAAATATAGATTTTGTACAAAAAAAATCAAAATTCGTTTTTGCTTTAAAAAGTAAAAACCCATAAAAGTTAGATTTTGGCTTTTCTTCACAAATTGGTTAAAATTTTGAAAAACTAGTTTCCATAAATTTTAGAAATATCATTTTGTTCAAAAACTTAATTGGCAAACAAAATGGTTTTTGGAAAACCAAAAACCAAAAACAAAAATCACAAACAATCAACCTCTTTGTTTGAGCATAAAATAGGCAAAGAAAATGCATACCAAGTATTTAGCACATCCACAACAGTCATCCACGTCAACAATCCCCCACCTCCGTAACAACCGCTCCCGATATTCTCGACCATAACCTTCAAAAATAATAATACATTTTATCACAATAAACCGACGTTTGTATGCCGACATGCTGAGACTGGGATACTGAAAACAGGAAATTTCAAGACGAAGTTCTTTAACAAGATACGATAAGAGCTACATCGAGTACACATGCTACACCAGCCTCTGTATGTATTAGTGAATTGGATAAACAGAAATAAGAGAGGGTAGATTTGTGGGAGAGTTCTGAGTGATTTGGGAGTTAAATTGGGACCTTGTGAGGTTTTGGAGAATTTATGGGTTCTCTAGTAACAAAACCTATGTTGTTCTTGGTTCTGTCTCATATTCCTCTTGGATTTTGGTCAGCAATTCCACATTGTGGTAGTGACAATAAAACAGGTTATGGTTCCTGTTCTTCACAGAATACAGTATGACTCTAGCGGAATATAATGACAAAATGATACAACTGTAGTACAAACCTGTGCTCCCACCATAATTGACATCAGCAAATGCCCACCCTCGGCTTGTCCAGTACTGGATATTCAGGTTTAAGGATCCACGTGATTCAGCAGTAGGACCTCCTGTTCGATTCAGATATATTGCAATATTAGGACAAACATGTTTGAACCAAGAATTTCTTAAGTTTAAAAGCATATGCAAATGGTTATTTTTGCATACCGTGACTCTTCACTAGCAATGGAGGTTTCTCGTCTATGCTAGCATTGTAGAGCGGATTAGTTGGAGGATAAAAGTAAGCATAAGCGTATTGACCAGGAACCTCTGTTGGAAATTCAAGCAACTCTGGCACGCTGAAGAAAGCCTTATACTGTAAAACATCGGGGGAAGAAGACCAAATAATCTCAGAACTGAGTGCTTTCATCTTATGCTGATCCAGTGTTACCTGTTAATAGAAGAAACTATAAATCTACTGCTATCATCAGACGCAATATATCCTCAACTAAAACCTACACTTGGAATCATTTTTTACCTTGGCAACTGATGGTGGAAGAACTGCTGATGCTCCCTCAACATAAAGGCATTGATTACCCAATGTCTGAAAATGGAAGCACAAGTTTTTGTTACTTTTGGATTCAATTAGGGAATCAAAGGCACAGACTTAAAAGCGAAAAAAAAGGGGAAAGATATATTACAATGCTATCATAATCAGTTAAAGGAATGTCAAGCAGAGAACATGAACCCTTAGAATCATCAAATATGCCAAGATATGACTTCCCTTTCTGCCTGCATTCAGGAACAATAAACTATTACTAAACAGATCGCAAATCTACAGGTAATATCAGAGAATGGTTGAAGTACTTCAATTTCAGGTTTGCTCCGTATTACCTGTAGCTACATGCAATTAAATTCTTCTCTTCAGAGCACTCGATTATTTCGTAGGAGTTTGTACCAAAAACCCATAATGGTTTTGCAAACTCACCATCGAGAGGATATACTGAAACAACCTCATTGGTACCTTCAATCTGTGACAAAATTTTCATGTGTTGATTAAAGGCAGACTAGTAAACTGAATGAAACTATAACTGGAAAGTGGTTGTTTTTTACCCATTTATGTATATTCCAAAATCCGTTCTTTCTGTCAGTTATAAAAAAGAGTTCACCTGCATAATAAAGTCAGAGAGTCTCACAACACATGCATGAAAATTGCTGATCAACCTTTGCTCAATAGAAGTCACAATTTTAATTTGTTATAAGAAGAAAGATGATTGCAACGAGTGAAAAAAAAACAAGAGAAGGGGGAAAATATAATTCCTTTTTATTGTCTTGTCAAAGACCCTAGTTTAGCCTGAAACTTATGAGAAAAGTGAGAAACAAATGGAAATCGTATATCATTTTTTTCCTAGAGGCTTTCATAATCCTTTAAATGAGTATTTTTTTTTTCTGCATAAGTTCATCTCAGACAAATACCTCTTGATGACCACTTCGGCTCAGTGGGAGATTCCACATATTCGGGATCACAACCAGCAACACATACACGTTTATCAATAATTCTGCAAAAAGGTATAGCTCTCTGATTAATACAATGCAAGTGTAAAGGAATACAAAAAACGATAAAGGCATGAACATCAGTGCTTCGGTAAAAAGAAAGTAGCAGATGCTCACCCGCCCTCAGAAATGTACCCAATCCAGAGTTCTGCTTTATCCCAAGGCATATTAGGGTGACTCCATTCAATCCATGCCAGTCGCTCACACTTGGGGTCGAGTCGTGGAAACGCATAAAAATCATTGCCACTCACAAGCAATTTTGGTTCTGGATCACAAATATCATAAAGAAACACATATGAGTGTCAATGATCAGATGTAGTAACCAAAAAATAATAATTAGGAAACATAAACCACATCCGATGTAAACTATATCGGTGCAACAAGTAATAGTACTTATTCATTAGAAAGTTCGATATATATATATATATCTATATATATATATATATATATAACCTTCAAGTGTGTCTCCACTTAGATTGACCTCCACAATCGTTGTAATTGGGTTTGATCTGTCCTGGCGACCATCTACAAACTCCAGCCAATCAGTTATAAATCCCATCAAAACACAACGAAGATAGACGGCACCAAACACAGCTTAGAAACCAACGAACCTTCCCTAACAGTAATGTAACGGTTAAAGCGTGCATCAAAGACTCCATCTGCATAAGTAACAGCTGGTGCACCATAATCTGGAGTGATTGGCTTCGGAGATGAATCTGAAAGTAGAACAACAATCATCATCAGAATTTGCCAAGATAACTTTATAATGGAAGAAGAATCAGTGAAGAATAGAGGTTATTATATCATCCACCTTTGTCAACAATGTGTTGCTTGTAAAGTCGCTGATCTTTGTAATTGGAGAAAACAAGATGGTCGTCTGATGAAATCCGGAAAGCACCACCTCCATACTCTTGAGTTAAAGTCCTCACAGCGAACTCTTTTGGTGTGATATCAATTGGTTCATCTCCAGGTCTTCCCCCTTCCACCACCAAAACCCCTCTCCTTCAAAATCATCGCATCATATTAGGGTTTAGCATTTCGAAAATCTGAAATCTAAGTAGGAAGATACCCGGATTCGTTGGGGCGAGACTCGAGCCAGACGAGACGGCCGCTGGAATCTACGGCGGTTCCGCCAAGGCGCTTTGAAGCACCAGAAACAATGTCGGCGGTGATCGGGGACTTCCATGAGCCATAAGGAGCGGTGGTTTTCTCTTGAAGAGGAGTCTGAGAACCGTGAGAAGACGATGACATCGATGCGGAAGAGCGAGATGGGTTGAAGGAGAAGAGATTGAATCTTCTGATCGAAGAAGATGGATAAAGTAAGAGATGGCGAGCGTTAGAGGTCACGGAAGAAGAAGGGAAACGAGTTAGCGAAACAAAGTGATTGAGCGAGGTCAAGACTGCCATTTACTTCCTTTTTGGGTCAACTGAGAGTTTATTTATTAAACAAAGTCTTAAGATTACAACCAAGGAAAGGCAAACAAACAACAGAGGAAGAAAACATAACAAGCGAGGCCCAAAATATAAATCAGTTTTGGGCCGTAAGTCCAATAAGAGAAAAACCGTTGACGAAGAAACTAAGAGCCCGTCATCCACCACGCCTACGATTGTCCGGTAATTAATGAACACGTGTCAAAGAGCAGAGCCGATTCTTCCTCAAGAAGCTAGAGAAGAGCCACGGCGCAACTCCGTTATCAGCGACAGCCACTCGAAACAAAACAACCTTCACAGAAATTTACGCCTGAAATCTTTAGACCATGCTATGCATTTATTTAGAGTCTATTATATGTGTCTACGATGTGTTTTAGAGTCTTTTCGGGTCTAAGTACAATTTGGAGCACTGTAGAGATTATGAAGTTTTCTAGAACTCAGAAAGATAGAAATCTCGTAGCTAGTCGAATTCAGCAAACTACGAGTTGAGACAAAGTATTGTGTCGATCAACGACGCGCTCTTACCGTTAATCGACGGTCAACGAGTAGAAACCCAACTCACAAAGTAGCTGACTTGAAGTCCAAGTGACATAATTACAAGATTGCCCCTGAACGAGTTTTAAGTAGTTTATATGATTTTTGCTAGTGTTTTATGCGAGGATAGACTTTTTACAAGCTTTGATACTTTTTATAACAAACATAATAGTTTATGGTGTTTCAGGAGAATATCAAGACTTCTTAAAGCTTTGTATTGGAACCCCGCTTTCTACTATTCTTTATATTATGCATTATTTCATGTTTATAATTATGTTATGCTTAGCTATGTTTGAATAGTTACCTTGTTAGATTTAGACTTTATTAAAAATTATGATAAATTAGCCAAACAATATAATTGCTAGCGTGATTATTAGATCTATCATCATAATTATACTTATTGTTTGTGTTCTTGATTAGCGACCTAGAACCTTGATCTTAGGATAATTGACAACTACGAGAGTAGGATCATTACATGAACAAATCCTTTTGAGCTTAAATTATTAGGGACAATCAAGAGAATGGCCTAGTGATTCAAAGTGAACCAATCGAATCTGATTGTTTAGTGCTTGACTAAGAAAGCCATCGATCGATGCCGTTTGCATACCATCGATCGATGTCGTTTGCATACCATCGATCGATGCCGTTTGCATACCATCGATCGATGTCGTTTGCATACCATTTATCGACGGTCTTTCCAAAATTGCACACGAAAGTTGTAAACTCTGAGCTTAGCCATAAGATAGATATTAGTTATGATATCTTTACTAATTGAACTCGTGTTCTATGATTGAAAAAATCCTTGGCTTCTATCCATTATAATTCACTACCTGACAACCCTCGATCTAGCTATATTCTTACTTGTTTACAAACCAAATATTTCATTGTTACTTATTTTAAAGTCTTTTTAATTGCCTAGCATAAATAAGTTGATTATCAAATTTATTGTATGACCTCACTGTCTGTGGATTCGATCCCTAAGTATTACTGCTGAACCTCTTATTTGAGAGAGTAATCACTAGCTCTAAGGTAATTTGAGCACGTATCAATTTGGCGCTGTTGGCGGGGAGCAAAGATTGCCATTAAATTTGTTTTGCAAGTTTTGTATAGGTTTTCTTTTCTTTTTCAGTTTACTTACAAAACTATTTTCTTATCTTTTAGGTGCATGCCCTGCAATACCAGAAGCAACAAGGAAAAGAACCTAATTTTCTCTGAACCAATAGCCATCAAATGTAGCATCCGCAAGGATAAGCGAAAAGCATCGATCGACGCCAACACTTCTTCGTCGATCGACACTTATCTACCAGAATCAATCGACGCTAATATTGAGATATCGATCGACGGTGATTCCCGAGCAAATATGTTTGATATGCTGATCGTCACTAGGAATGAGAAGAGGGGACATGTATGACCTCAATGGTCATCTGCGTAATGCAACATGTCAGAGAATTGATGATTAGGGGATTGTAATCCTTGAATCAGAAGAAGTTGCTGGAGCTGAGGCCTAGGCTGCTCAACCCAAAACGTTGGCTGACTACAATCGTCCAGATCAATTCTATGGCAACATATCTACTATTCGTCCTCCATCTTTCCAGAGGAACGATTTTGAGCTGAAGCTGACATATTTCACATTTGTGGCACATATACCATTTCATGGTTTTTCTCATGAGTATCCTATGGATCACTTGGAGCGATTCAAGAATTTTGTGTATGCCATCAAGGCTAATGGAATCCCTGAGGACTACTTTTGTGCAAGCTCTTCAAGTATTCGCTTGCTGGAGATGCTTTATACTAGCTTAAGCAGCTACCACCAGGATCTTTTACATCGTGGACATACATTATAAACACCTTTCTGCGTAATCTATTTGATGATGCCAAAGCTGAGGATTTGAGGAGAATAATTGTTACATTCACATAGGAGCATACTTAGTCTTTCAGAAGCCAGTGGATAAGATTAAGATCCTACCAAAGAGATTGTCCACACTATGGATTCAATGAAGTGCAATTTCTCAGTACTTTCTTCAAAGGTATTGAGTTGTCATACCAGATGGCTTTAGACACAACCAGTGAGAGAAACTTATGCACTAGAAGTCCAAAAGAAGCTACCAGATTGATAGAGAATTTGGCAGCTAGCAACAACACTAAAAACAATGATCATGAGAGGAAGAAATCAGTCCTTACACTAACCAAGGATCAGATGGAAGAAGTAAAAACCATGATGGACAGTGCATAGAGGTTTATGAGGAAGCAAGTTAGCTTCGCAGAAGATGTAGAAGCTAGAGGATCTGACAATGAGAAAGGTGAAGAAGAGGATGTGAACTTTGTTGGTGGAAATGAATTCCAGAGATATGGGAACCAGAGCAATATAAACTCTTATGGCTCTGCTCAGAGGAGTAGCTACAACCAAGGATCACAGTAGCAGAGACCCTATAGAAACAACAGAACCTATGGAGCTCTTTACTATAAGAACACCCCATCAAATATCCAGGAGAACAAGAGTTGAAGCCATGGTTGACAAAGTTCTGGAGGGACAACAAAGATTAAAATGGATTTCAGTGGAAAGATTGATGTTGTCTATCTCAACCTCACCACTAAAATTGAAGCTCTCAACACCCATGTAAAGAAGCTAGAGAAACAAGTTGTTTAGACCAGTGAATCTATGAGTAGACAAGAAGCCTTGATCAAGGAGAAGATTGAGGGTGGGCAGAAGCACCACGTAAGTGCCATCATAGATGAAGACTTTTGGCAAGTAGTGGAAGAAATTAGGCACAAGGAGGAAGAAACTCGTGAGAATCCCATATCATGTTCGAACAACCATTGATCAAAATCCAAAACCATCGATTGACGGTGTAATGACCCTCACAAGCGGATATAATTTTGGTCGAGAAAATTCTGAAAATCAGATTTGAGTTTAATCGATCATAATTAAAAATAAAGATCGAACCGATGAATTAATGGCTCGACAGGATTGTCTTGTGGTCGAAAGGACTTACCTTGATTGTTTGGGTCGAGTATTAATTATGTTGGTAGAATTTTATTTAAGCTGGACGAGTTTAGTTGAAGCAGGACGAGATTTAAAGGTCAAGAAAAATTTAACCTAAAACTGTCCGAAAATTATCGACCAACTTCTTAAAATTCCTTATAAATCGTCCATGGTCCTTCACCACCTTAGTCTACCTGTTTTCTCAATAAAAGTCACATGACAAGCATAAACTGTCTGCTTGCTTGCTGGACAGATCATGTAAGAAGCACATGATTTAATAAACCTTTCTTAAAAGAAAGGAAATGGAAGCAACTGGTGACTGTGTGTGGTGAAGCAGGATGCCAGATGTCCTTTTCTCACTTCTGATTTGTGTTAAGCTGAGACACTCAACTTGGACTACTCCTCAGCTATATAACCACTTCAGTGAGCTGCTTGCACGTTTTTGTTGCTGAAAGAAAGAGAGAAATTTTAGTGAAAGAAATCATAGAGAAAGAAAGAGAAACCGAGAGAAAGATCAACAAGAAACCTGAACGAAATCCATCAACCATTTGGCTCAGTTTTTTTTTCGTGAGAAGGATCAGAAGTTAAGAAAGTTTGATTAAACCCTAGACCTTGTTCAGCTTCTGATATGAACTGAACCCTCATCTATATTTGTGATCAGTTCAGCCACGGGTATATCTTGGAGAGGAGAACCGTTTAAGACCATCTAACCGTGGGGATAGAGGGTAAGCTTCATCTACCTGCCTTAGCCATGTTCTGATCAAATTTGTGTGTTGTTTAGCTAAGGTCATGGTCGGATCACTTGTTTAAGATGTTGTAAATATCAATTTAGTTTAGTTTCGGATGGAATCAATCTTTGGAAACTGCTAGCTAAATGGCTATGGTCTGATTAAAGTTAAACCAAAATGAACTGACCTTGTACTGAATCAACCTTGTCTGAACCGAACTGATATGATATAGGAGGAGTATAACTGAGCTTTAACTGAACTGATTTAAGTATTTAGAGTGAACCAAACTGCCGAAATATTATTGTTCTGAACCGAACAGATTTGATCTTGTCTAGTACTGGTCTGAGCCGAGCTGTCTATGGTCTGAACCTATCACGTACTGATCTATTATGAGTTATTATAAACTGCTAATATTTTTCCTGAACCGAGCTGATTAGATCTAAGTCAAACTTCTTCTTCAAAACCGATTTTTTTAGATGGATAATCATGTTTCTGAACTGCTTTATTTCAGGTCGTCCATCCTTGTAAAAGAGCGACTCAAGACTTGTTCAAACCAATTTCAAGAAAAATATCTAGGTGAGTCTAGGGTGATGTGGTGTTAGATCACATATGTGTGTGTGATTGAATGGAATAGAACTATATCAGTTAAGTAGCAAAGTCTCATAATCCTTTGAAAATGTGTGGTGTTTACTTAATGTAAACACTTAACATTTAAAGAATATTTGAAAGTATACATTGAGGTTAAGCCACCTCTTAGTACTTTTTCCCAAGTACTAATTTAATTAGAAATCATGTATGGATTAATTATGAAATAATTATGGAATTAAGAATTAAGTGAAAACTCTATATTAAATCACTATTCCTATTTGCCGCATTACCATGATTTGGTCCTGAAAATGGAACAAGTCATGAAGACACGATGAAGGGGTAGCACCCTAGAGGCTATGTACTGCATGACGATGCAGTCCCGAATGTTCATTAAGACGTTCGAGGATGATGGTAATGCTGACTCACTACTCTCGGTTAGCCTTTGTGGTTTATCGAGTTTAGTATATATATTGTAATTATAATTAAAGTGATGAAGAGCGGGTAACAAGGAAGTGATAAATAAAATGAGATTCACAATGATGAATAATATACTTAAGTATAATTCAAGTACTTGTGTGTTCATGTTTATGCGTGTGATGATTGTTTATTTTATTATTAATTGTTAGCTTATCTAAATTCACTGAGTAAACTAGTTATTCACGACTCATTGTTGTGTGTGCAGGTAAATGTTTGTCGGGAGACCTCTTCTTTTTGGACGGAAGGAACGACCAACCTGCGGTAGTAATTTGTTGTCTTTGCAACGTACGTTTTGGTGTATATATTTACTTAAAACGTTGTTGGGCGATAGGCCGTGGGATAAAACTATAACGCTTTGTAAGATCTTTAAAGTAAATACATAATGTATAAAAGATGTTTATAAATGACAGGTTTTCATATGATATTAGTCCTTTATAATGACGGGATCTCATATGATATTAGTCCTTGTCCGGGACGAAGATACTCGGTCGGGTTGACAAGCCTTGGTCGATATTCGGTAGGAGCGTTAGTGTTCTCAAATTGTTAGTCCAAGGTGATCGGAATAATTATGTAAACCAGGGGTTGGCTTTCGGGGAACATCGATAGTGTCATTTGTGGTCATCTACGATCGGGAGTGTAACAAAGTTGGTATCAGAGCATTATTGTACGATGCTTGAATGAGACTTGTTTCAAATATTTTTTGAGTAAAAAATGTATTGCAAGGATAACTAGGATATGCTGGTTTGTTCCTTCTTTTATAAATAGATAGAACTCGGTAGAAACTTACCATGAACTTTCTCTACAGATGCCACCCAGACATGCACGACGCCATCCACTGGTGGTTGGATAACTAGGATATGATGGTTATGACAATGAATAACTTGGGGACAAAGCACTACCAGGGAGGGACTGACCCCTTTGAAGCTAATTCGTGGCTGCAGCATCTCGAACAGAATTTTGCTGCAGCCCATTGTGAGGAAGAATTCAAGAAGTACGTGGCTGTCTACTATCTGGATAAAGACGCCATCCACAGGTGGTTATCTGTAGAGTGGATATTTGGAGATATCGAGCTGACTTGGGCTGATTTCCGCACTGTGTTCGTTCGAAAATATTTTCCACCAGAGGCGAGAGACAGATTGGACATCAAGTTTATGGAGCTAGTTCAGGGAGGTTTATCAGTCCGGAGGTATGAGGCCGAGTTCATACGTCTCAGGCAGTATGTATGCTTTGGCTGGGAAGATGAGTCGATGATCATCTGGAAGTTTCTTAGGGGACTTAGCCCGGATATCAGGAGCAGAATCGAGGCAATAGAGTTTCATAAATTTGTTGATGTTGTGGAGGGTGCGGTGAATGTTGAGGAAGACATTACTTCTGAGAGAGCTTCGGCTAGCCATTCCGCACCACCGAGACATCCATCTTTTCAATTCCAGCGTCATCCATCTTCGGTTATGCAGAGAGGGCGGGGAGGTAAAGTCTTTCGGGGAGGTCGCTCGGAAGAACCAAGACCTAGAACCTCGGTTTGTTTCAGTTGTGGCCAGTTGCGCCGTGTTAGGCGAGATTGTTCGAATGTGGGGCAATGCCGACCAGCAGTACCATCTCACATCACTTGCTCCCTGTGGAGAGATCTGGCATTATGCAACCTATTGTCCACTCACACATTCTACTCAGCTTGCTGCACTGAGAGTTCCACCAGTCGTACCAGTTAACCCACCCTTACCTTTACCTCCGGCGAAGCATCAAGCCACAGCTGGTAGGGCTTACGCTTTAGAGTTACTAGGACCATACGGACCACCAGAGGGTGCTATCTCAGGTTTGTTTTCTTACCATCAAGTGTTATTTGAAATTTTAAAAAAATGATTGGTGCATTACTAAAAAAATGTTATATAAACTTTTTGAATGAATAATTGACCTCGAAGTCAATTATCTCTAGGATCTTTAGTTATGGGCGGTATATCTGCCCATATCTTGTTTGATTCGGGAGCAACACATAGTTTTGTAGCTCCTGAAGTAGCGTTAAGGTTTGAAGGAGACTTTACTAAAGTGAATTTAAGTATTCCTGTTCTAACTCCTGGAGATCAAGTTCTTGAAACTGAAGGTTGTTATCTAAGTCTTCCAATCGTTATCCAAGAGATGGTGTTCCCGGCTCATTTGTTAGTACTCCCATTAGAGTGGTACGAGGTAATACTAGGAATGGATTGGCTGTCTAGCTATTGAGCTCACATTGATTGTGGTCGAGGGAAATTACATTTGAAAGAGATACCCAACCCCCTTTAGCTTACCATGGCATAGTACCGAGCATCGGAACATCGTGAGTATCAGATTTAAGAGTTGAAAATATTCTGGAGCATAGTGAAGAAGCCTACTTAGTTACCTTAATGACTAGGCCAGTAGAAGATGAAAAAGAGCAGAACCTAGAAGACATTCTTGTGGTCAGAGATTTTGAAGATGTGTTTAAGGCATTAGAAGGACTTCCACCAGCGAGAAGTAATCCCTTTAGTATAACCTTAGAGCCCAGATCAGCTGCAATAGCAAAGGCACCGTCCCGAATGGCACCAGCCGAAATTTCTGAATTGAAGCAGCAGTTAGCTGATCTTCTTGTGAAAGGTTTTATTCGTCTAGTTCATCACCATGGGGTGCACCCGTGTTGTTTGTGTAGAAGAAAGATGGAAGCATTCAGATATGTATTGATTATCGTGACTATCAAGGATAAGTATCGACTTCCAAGAATTGATGAGCTATTAGATTAGTTGCAAGGAGAGAGTTAGTTTTCAAAGATCGATCTAGCATTAGGCGATCATCAAATTTCAATTTCTGAGACTGATATCATGAAGACTTCCTTTAGGACAAGATATGGACATTTCGAGTTCGTAGTAATTCCGTTTGATTTTACCAATTCCCCAGCTGCTTTCATGTATCTAATTAACAAAGAATTTCAAGACTACTTGGATGAGTTTGTTATCATATTCACTGATGACATTCTCATATACTCCCGAAGTGCCGAAGAACATGAGAAGCATCTACGCTTGGTCCTTGAGCGCTTACGAGATCAATAGATTTTTCAAAGCTTAGTAAGTGTCGTTTCTGGAAAAGAGAAGTTGGCTTTTTAGGACATCGAGTGTCAGAAGAAGGAGTTGCTGTTGATCCAGAAAATATAGCTACTATTAAAGAATGGCCTCATCCGACTACTGTTACTGAGATTTTTAGTTTTCTTGGATTGGCCGGCTATTACCAAAAGTTTGTTCAAGGGTTTGCAAGCATATCAAAGCCGCTGACTTTTCTTACCTGTAAAGGTGTCACCTATGAATGGAGTTCAAAAACCAAAGAAGCGTTCAATAAACTGAAGCTAGCTTTGACGTCTGCACCCATATTAGCTTTGCCTAAGCCTAGCCATCCGTACACCGTCTATACGGATGCATATATTGTTGGGTTAGGTTGTGTGTTGATGCAGGACTATAAGGTAATCACCTATGCATCAAGACAACTAAGAAAGCATGAAGTAAACTATCCAACCCATGACTTGGAAATGACAGCAGTAGTATTTGCTCTTCGGATTTGGCGATCATATCTATATGGAGAGAAGATCCAAGTGTTCACCGACCATAAAAGCCTTAAGTATATTTCCACTCAAACTGATTTGAACCTAAGTCAAAGGCGATGGATGGAGTTTGTAGCTGACTACGACATGCAGATCCTATACCATCCAGGAAAAGCAAATGTTGTTGATGATTCTTTGACCCGAAGGAAAGTTGATGTGGATATTGAAAAGGAAATTCAGAATCTTGAAGCAGAGTTCAAGATGATTAGTTTGGATGACTTGGAAGGAGAGGAAGGAAAACCTTTAGGACTACAAGCAGTGAGCCAAGCCGATTTACTTGCTCGTATCCGGGAGGCTCAGATGAGAGACGATAACCTAAACAAAATCCGAATGAAGGTAATTTCGGAGGATATCAAGTTGACAATGATGGAACCTTGTTACTCAATGGTCGAGTAACCGTTCCGAAAGGAGAAGGACTTCGAGAAGATATTCTAAGGACTGCACACAATTCTCTCTTAAGCATACATACCGGAAGCACCAATATGTATCGAGATATCAGAAGGTATTATCACTGGCCAGGGATAAAGAGAGATGTTTCCGTATGGGTTTCTCAATGTCATACTTGCCAACGAATCAAGGCTGAACATCAAGTTCCAAGTGGCTTAGTTCAGAGTCTACATATCCCTGAATGGAAATGGGATGCAGTGGCAATGAAATTTATTTCTGGTTTACCTAGAGCACCAGGCCGTAGGAATGATGCAGTATGGGTAAATGTCGATCGTCTCACTAAATCCGCTCATTTCCTACCGATGAAACTTACAGACAAAGTAGAGACGTTAGCAGAGATATACTTGGCAGAAATAGTAAAGCTTCATGGTGTACCAGCAAATAGAGTACTAGACCGACACCCACGCTTCACAGCTGAGTTTTGGCGAGCTTTCCAACAAGCCTTGGGTACTGACTTACATATGAGTACTGCGTTTCACCCAGAAACCGATGGCCAGACCGAATGAACCATCAGAACTCTTGAAGATCTGTTAAGGTTATGTATCCTCGACTGGAATGGTCAGTGGGATAAGTTTTTGCCGCTGATAGAATTCTCTTACAACAATAGCTACCACTCAAGTATCGGTATTTCACGGTATGAAGCTTTGTATGTTCGACCTTGTAGAACACCAGTGTGTTTGACCGAAGTTGGTGAATGAATAATCCTTGGTCCAGAGATAGTAGATGAGGCTGCCGAGAAAGTAAGGATAATTCCAAAAAATATGAAGAAAGCTCAAGACCGTCAGAAGAAGTATGCTGACCGCGGTAGAAGAAAAGTCATCTTTGAAGTGAATGATCTAGTATTCTTGAAATTATCTGCCCAGAAAGAAAAGGATTGGTTTGGTAAATTTGGAAACTTGGCAAACCGCTACATTGGTCCGTACAAAATTGTTGCTAGAGTTGGAGAAGTATCCTACCGACTTGAACTTCCACCCGACATGCCTTGCGTAAGCATATTCTGGATCTGAATATGGCCGAGCCACAACGACCAAAGAATCTGCAACTCAACCTCATTTATCCTGAAGGTCCTTTGCGGATAGGCGAGTGTCGTATCAAGAGATTGAAGAACTGAGAGATATCTCAATTTTAAATATTTTGGGAGCGACAAAGAGTTGTAGTCACATGGGAGGGTGAAGATAAGTTCAAATCTGATTACCCATAACTCTTCTCAGATACCCCAGATGTCTAGTAAAGTGTCGACATTTATGTTTTGAGAATTCTGGGAAGAATTATTTTGAGGAGGGAAGGGGGAAGAGTGTAATGATCCTTACGAGCGGATATAATTTTGGTCGAGAAAATTCCAAAAAATCAGATTGGAGTTTAATCGATCATAATTAAAAATAAAGATCGAACCGATTAATTAATGGCTCGATAATTTTGTCTTGTGGTCAAAAGGACTTCCCTTGATTGTTATGGTCAAGTACTAGTTATGTTGTTGAATTTTATTTAAGCTGGACGAGTTTAGTTGCAGCAGGACAAGATTTAAAGGTCGAGAAAAGATTAACCTAAAACTGTCCAAAAATTATCAACCATCTTCTTAAAATTCCTTATAAATCGTCCATGGTCCTTCACCACCTTAGTCTGCCTGCTTTCTCAATAAACGTCACATGACAAGCATAAGCTTCTTGCTTGCTTGCGAGACAGATCATGTGAGAAACACATGATTTAATAAACCTTTCTTAAAAGGAAGGAAATGGAAGCAACTGGTGGTTGGGGATGGTGAACCAGGATGCCAGTTGTCCTTTGCTCACTTATGATTTGTGTTAAGCTCAGACACTCAGATTGGACTACTACTCCGCTATATAACCCCTCCAGTGAGCTGCTTGCACGTTTTTGTTACTGAAAGAAAGAAAGAAATTTCAGTGAAAGAAATCAGAGAGAAAGACCAAGAAGAAACCTGAACGAAATTCATCCACCAGTTGGCTCAGTTTTTTTTCGTGAGAAGGATCAGAAAATAAGAGAGTTTGATTAAACCGTAGACCTTGTTCAGCTTCTGATATGAACCGAACCTTCATCTCTCTTTGTGATCAGTTCATCCGCGGGTATATCTTGGAGAGGAACACCGTTTAAGACCATCTAACCGTGGAGATATAGGGTAAGCTTCATCTATCTGCCTTAGCCATGATCTGATAAAATCCGTGTGTTGTTTAGCTAAGGTCATGGTCGGATCACTTGTTTAAGATGGTGTACAGATCAGTTTAGTTTAGTTTTGGATGAAATCAATTTTGGGAAACTGCTAGCTAAGTGGATATAGTCTGATTGAAGTTAAAACAAAATGAAATGACCTTGCCTTGAATCAACCTTGTCTGAACCGAACTGATACAATATAGGAGGAGTAGAACCGAGCTTAAACTGAACTGATTTAAGTAGTTAAAGTGAACCATACTACCCACATATTATTATTCTTAACCGAACATATTTGATCTTGTCTAGTACTGGTCTGAGCCGAGCTGTCTATGGTCTGAGCCTATCCCATACCGATCTAGTCTGAGTTAGTATAAACTGCTAAGATTTGTCCTGAACCGAGCTAATTAGATCTAATTCAAACTCCTTCTTCAGAACCGAATTGTTTGGATGGATGATCATGTTTCCGAACTGCTTTATTTCAGGTCGTCCAGCCATGTACAAGAGCCACTCAAGACTTTTCCAAACTAGTTTCAAGACGAATCTCTAGGTAATTCTAGGGGGATGTGGTGTTAGATCACATATTTGTGTGTGATTAAATGGAATAGAACTATATCAGTTAAGTAGTAAAGTCTCATAATCCATTGAAAATGTGTGGTGTTTACAAATGTGTGGTGTTTACTTAATGTAACCACTTAACACTTAAAAAGAAATATTTGAAAGTATACATTGAGGTTAAGCCACCTCTTAGTACTTGTTCTTAAGTACTAATTATAATTATAAATCATGTATGAATTAATTATGAAATAATTATGGAATTAAGAATTAAGTGAAAACTCATTATTAAATCACTATCCCTTAATTCCCGAATTACCTTGACTTGGTCCTGCGAATGGAACAAGCCATGAAGACACGATGATGGGGTAGCACCCTGGAGGCCGTGTACTGCATGACGACGTAGTCCCAAATGTTCATTAAGACGTTCGAGGATGATGGTAATGCTAACTCACTACTCTCGGTTAGCCTTCGTATTTTATCGAGTTTAGTATATATATTGTAATTATAATTAAAGTGATTAAGGGTGAGTAACAAGGAAGTGATAAATAAAATGAGATTCACAATGATGAATAATATGCTTAAGTATAATTCAAGTACTTGTATGTTCATGTTTAGCATGTGATGATTGTTTTGTTTATTATTGATTGTTAGCTGATCTAGATTCACTGAGTAAATTAGTTACTCATGACTCATTGTTGTGTGTGAAGGTAACCATTATTCAGGTGACCTCATTTTTTTGGACGGAAGGAATGGCCAACCAGCGGTGGTATTTTTTTTGTCCTTGCAACGTACCGTTTGATGTATATATTTACTTAAAACGTTGTTGGGCGATAGGCCGTAGGATAAACTATAACGCTTTGTAAGATGTTTAAAGTAAATAAATAGTGTATAAAATATGTTTATAAATGACGGATACTTGGTCGGGTTGAAAAGCCTTGGTTGATATCCGGTAGGAGCATTAGTGTTCTCAGTCTGCTAGTCCAAAGTGATCGGAATAATTCTATGAACCATGGGTCGTCTTTCGGGGCACATCGACATGTCATCTACGATCGGAGGTGTCACAAACGGTACCTGAAGAATCAGCAGGATCATGTGAAGAGATGAACATTTATCGATAGCTATACCCTACCATCGATCAATAGCCATTCGAAATAGAGGGATGTCGGTTGCCAAGCATAGACATGAGCTTTTTATATGCTAATAGGCACCCAAAACCCACCATACCTAAACCCGGAAAAACAGATGAACCAGTCCTATGGTAATTGAGGAAGCTATGGATAGACATTATAGATGAAAGAATAAGGTCCCTAAGAATCTTAGAACGGAAGCTAATGAGAAAGAGATGAATAGATTTGCTAAGAGATTCCTTAGATTATTGCACTAACAGATTATGGATGTTCTTCATACAAACCAAGGAGAATTATAATGACATTGAAAGAATGTTTAATCATCTGAGGGAGAAGATAAAGTAGAAGGTCAAGTTGAAAATTAAGAGAAGCGTCCTTGGGAAGTTTGTGGTCCCCTGCAACATCAAGGGACATGACTACCCTCATGCACTCTGCGACATCGGTTCTGCAGTGAGAATTATTCCAAGAACCATGGCAGAGGTGCTAAGCTTAAAAGTGAAGCCTTCTAGTGATTCATTCAGTTTTGTGAATAACTATAAGGTGAATTCAAGAGGCATAGTCAAAGACCTCCAAGTGCAAATCGGCGATGCCCTAATTCCTGTGGACTTTCATGTCTTGGAAATCCAAGTGGAGCAGAATTCATCCTTGCTACTTGGAAGAGCTTTCATGGCCAAGGTAGTAGCAGTATGCGACATGAAGATAAACTTGTTGTATTTATCTCTTACCAATCAAAATATCTACTATAAGCCTTTTCAAACTAGAACCAAAACTGTTCTCATTGATTTGGTTCATGAACCAGGACTTGTGGACACATGTTTCTGAGACTTTAAGCTAAAAGAGGAGTTTGATGATAGAGCATCGATCGACACCCAGAACATACAATCGGCCGACGACGACAACATATAGTCGGTCGACACCCGCCCTTTGACATTGATCGATGACAACTCTAATCTAGGGCATGATACAACTAACCCATATTATGATGAATCTTATCTTGAAGAAGAATCAATTGAGTACCATGCTCTTGTACTATAGGAAGCTGGAGATTCAGAAGATCCAATGAAATATGGATTGTGACATCGATCGACGATGGCCCTATACCATCGATCGATGCTAATACGGCAAAACTGTACTAATCCTATAAAAACCCGACTAGGAGAAGATTTCGTTGGAAAACAGAGATGAGTATGGAGTTTATAGAGATGAAGATGGAAATGCGTGAGACATAAATGGTAGAATCATCCACATGTCAAAGGAGGACATCAGAAAGATTCTCCAAAGAGCAGCAGTGGTTGGTTACACTCATCTGCATTTACCAACAAAATTTTTTGAGGAGACTAAACCATCAGATGACTACTATAGTGGACCAGAAGTAGATGACATGGTACAAGGAATTTACAGAGCTGAGGAGATATTGATGAATGATTACTACAAGAGGAATGATGATATCTACTACTCATTCAACAACAATATTAGCTAGTTAACAACATGCATGGAGGAGATGAAGCAAAAGATGGACTCTACTCTTCAGGTGTTTCAAAAACAACAACATAAAGAAGCTAACGAAGGACCATCGATCGACGGAAGATTCCGACCATCGATCGACGCTATCCGCCTACCATTCCGACCAAGACTGGTAATCGAAAAGCTGCTAAAAGATAAACTTGATGGAGTTTATTTATCTCAAGAAATGATGATGGAATATATCTCCAGAAGATTGGATGACATATCCATAGCCACATATAGCAGGATCGGTTGGTTACCCAAATGTGTTGATCGTCTTGAGAAAATAATGAGTCAAATTGAGTTCATAAAAGAAAGACATCAAACCATAGGTGATGAAGCCATAAGAAGCTTCTTTAGTAAAGAGGATGTGGACACTTCTTTTCCAACAAGTGATGATCTACCCCCATCTTAGTCCAAACAATCATAAATTTCAACCTAAAGACTATAACTAAGCGCTGAATGGAAGCAATCTACTATTAAGTATGTTTTAAATCTATTTTATTTTCATGATTTTAATAATTTTCGTATTTTTCTTTATTTGGAGTAACAAATAAAAAAAACAAACAAACAAAGGAAGATCGAGAACCGCCATTGGTCGACGATGGATAACAACCATCGGTCGATACCAATCACCATCGGTCGATACCAATCACCATCGGTCAACATTATAACATTACCATCGATCGACACTCGTCAGAAAGTCTGGTATTTTCGACTGTCCTCATTACTTTTACTTATATATTAATTTTTCTAACCTAATTGAGACGGGATAAGACTGGGGACAATGTTATTTAAGTATGGTTTGAATTTTTATTCTTATGTGTTTTATTGAGTTAAGAAGATGATTACGATAAGATTTAAAATTTTACTTATTATCTAACTATTCTATAGCACCATTCAAGATTTGTTGATCGTATAGCATACTAGAGATACCAACGTGGATCATCCTGCCACTATATTACACTTGCTTAGAAAGTTTGAAGAAACCAAAGCTAACCCCCAACCTAATTTGACTTATTTGCTTGCTTTGGGGTTTGGCATACATTGGATCGGATTATTTTTACAAGTCTGGAAGTTAAAAGTCTATGTGCTTCTGATTCCCTTATATCTTCCTCTTCAGCATCTATAAAAATAAAAGATTGAGATGATTTTCTGAAAGATGCAGAGGGGTCGGTATACCTATGACCCCATTATTCTAATTCAGAAAGGAATGATCACACACTGTGGAAGCGAGGGGTAGGTAAATTACATGTGACCCCATTATTTGCCTACACTTTGTCAAAAATAAAATAAAAAGAGAGAAAAGAAATATATAAAAAAAGAAAGATAAACAAGATGGACTGTATCAGCATTATTGATTCATTGGACTTAAGAAAAATATATACATATAAAGATTCATAGTAGAGAGAAAGAGGGAAGAAATGGATTAGAGAATTTTACATGTGTGTTCAGATACTTGTAAGGGTAAAATTCCATGTGTCCTCTGATCGATACTCTCAAGGTAAAGCCTGCACTTTTATTTTATGCAAGAAATGAGGGTAATAGAGGGGATGAGTTAGGCTAGTATTTGCTAAGTTGTTGGTAGAATGAATTTGGATTCTATATAAGAATAAGGTACATAAAGTTTCTCTAAGATTGACACTTGTTGGATGTGGTTACAACATAGTATAGTAAAGGTGATAATGATAAGTTAGAGATTTTGTGAGTCCCTGTCTTTCAAACCTCTTCCACAGGTTTACCCTTGTTTCGTTTGAGCACAAGCAAAAGGTTAAGTCGGAGTTAATCCCAATATTTGCCGTCGATCGACAGTCAACGCGCAGAAGCCCAACTCACAAAGTAGCTGACTTGAAACCCAAGTCACATAAATTACAAGATTACCCCTGGATGAGTTTTACCTAGTTTATATGATATTTGCCAATGTTTTATGCAAGGAGAGACTTTTACAAGCTTGGATAATTTTCATAAAAAACTTAATAGTTTTGGGTTTGTGAGGAGAAGATAAAGACATCTTCAAGCTTTGTATTGGAACCTCACTTTCTAATCCATATTCTTTGTCTTATGCATTATTTCATGTTTATGATTATGTTCTGCTAAGCTATCTCTGAGTAGTTACTGTTAAAATAAAGAAATGAATGACCAGAAGATGAAGCTGGTTGATGATCCAAGGAGAGTTCATTAAGAGAAGCCAATTTGGTTATGTCCGTACAGACTAGCTCCACAAGCTACCATCTTGACCTAACTTACCTTGCAAGGCAAGAAATGAGTGAGCATGCTTAATGGACGTTTCTAAGCTCCAAGAACCTTAGGATACTCAGTTTAAATTCAAAAGGAAGGATCTGGTTTGAATTATGTAGAGAAAAGTCACATGAGTGCATAATGAGTTGTAGCAGACCTATCACTATCACCATGGAGATTACACCCTGCATCCTGTCCCTTTCTCGTCCTCTGGACGTGTCTCCCCTTTGCTGTATCCTTTTTGGCCTATTCTCATTCCCTACATAATTATTTGTTTATATTTTCTTGTTTTAGTAATTGTTTAAGGTTGGTCATTGTCTATTTAAAGGCAGCTTCACCTCAATAGGTACATGATTCAAAAAATACACAAACACATGCACCAATTCTCAAGGGGAAAACCTATTCAATCATAAGAATGTATATAGATTTAGGTACTTCCCTTACATAAGTTTCTGAATAATGGACATTGGCTTCTCATTTTAATACCCCTCCTCAAGCTTGACCTGAGAATAAGAGTATGTGGTCAAGCTTGGAAGATGAGAGCCAATGATGACCACCAATGCCTAGAGACCACAACCCTCTTGGCTTGAATTTTGGAATTTTCTCTTGAGTGTACTTCATGTCCATCCTCTTGGCATCTGGTAATTCACTTTTGAGCAATCTCTCCACTGCTCAATTCATCCTCTTAACCATCTTGGGAGTTAATAAACACAATCAGTGTCCAAAGTGTTGATAGGAAGTGAGCAATCTCCATGGTCAGGAATATGCATCTTGTGCAGGCTCTGATCAACATGGTAAACATGTCAAACCAACACTAAGACAAACATCAATAGACAACAAGAGATCATATATAACATTGGTTTTTACCAAGTCTAATCTTTAAAATCACATTTAGAACAAGTACAACAAGCAATGGACAAATATCTTCATAATTCTATACTAGCAACACACTCTGAATCATAATCATCAAGGCTAAGCAGCCAAGCAACAACACAATCATTTTTCCTAAGGACGGAAACAATGCTATTTTCTCAAGACAACTTAACGTCAAGACAGTTTAACTACCTTAGGAAGATTCTAAACAATATATTGTGAGAATAGAGAATTAAGGAACCAGAGAGTATAAGTAACTAGAGATTAGTAGACAATAGAAAATGATGTAACCAGAGTATTAGTAGCCATAGAATTGAAGAATGATGGAGAATAAGTAACCTGAGAATCAGAGAATAAAAAATAGAGATTTTTCTCAAGAGTTCTAATGGACAGAGTTTTCCGGAAGCATTAACAACCAGGAGCATCCAATACTCATCAAGAGTTTGTGCTTTAGTAACTGAAACACACTGGACCATTGGACAATCAATTTATCCATTGATCTTAGACATGTGCCACTAGAATAACTCATGAAATGATGTTTTCCAGGGCTTGCAATAAGAGAACCGTCAGAATAATACATGAACAAGTGTTTCCCGTGGCTTAGACAACAGTCAAACCAATGGATCAAAACAGTTTGTCCAATTGTCAAAGAGATGATCTACTAAGAGAAAGCTATTATCCAATGGATAAAACATAATGGTCAAGCATTTTTGAATCCTTTTCTCTCCTCAATCTTGATTTCAAGATACTATACAAGTATTTACCAAGATTACATTGTATCAAAGTGGGAGAGAAAGGATTTGATTCAAGAAAAACAGAGAATATGGTGAGTTTTCCCAAAGAAGAACAACAAGGCTTTGATACCATGGTTGAATTCATGAGTGTTTGTCTCATGTCAAGAGAGTACTCAGTTAAATTGTAACTGAATCTTCTTCAACCATACTACATGAACTTACCATTCAAAGGAAGAGACAACCAACTTGTGATTGAATCATCATACACAACTTAATATATAGCCAAGAATCCTAGACAATAAACTGGTTTTATGAAGCAGAAACTCTCTAGTATGAATCTATCCTTGAGATGTAACACAACACTTAGAGTTTGTGTAATTAGATGAATGGGATTTATAATAAGTAAGCTAGAGTTTAAGACAATAGATAAAGAAGAGTTTAGAGTGAGTTTGACAAGTATTAGGCTGACTTAAGAGAGAAAGAGCTAAGACAAACTCTAAACCATAATACTTAATTCCTTACATTGTGAATATTATATAGACACAAGCAAGGGAGAGAGAGCACACGAAAATAGAGAGAGAAACATGTTTATTAATTCTAGTAAGAGTTACAAGAGGTGAGGCTGCCATTAAATAGACAATGAACAATATTAAACAATTACTAAAACAAGGAAATATAAAAAAAATAATTATCTAGGGAATGAGAAGAGGCCAAAAAAGGTACATCAAAGGGGAGACACGTCCAGAGGAGGAGAAAGGGACAAGAGGCAGGGTGTAATCTCTATGGTGATAGTGACAGCTCTGCTACAACTCCTTATGAACCCATGTGACTTTTCTCTGCCTAATTCAAACCAAATCCTTCCTTTGGAATTAAAACTGAGTATTCTAAGGTTCTTGGAGCTTAGCAACGTCATTTATCCTGCTCACTCATTTCTTGCATTGCAAGGTAAGTTAGGTCAAGATGATAGCTTGTGGGACAAGTTTATACGGACATAACCAAATTGGATTCTCTTGACGAACTCAACTTGGATTATCAATCACTTCTTCTTCTGGTCATTCCTTTCTTTATTTTAACACGCCCCTCAAGCTTGACCATAGGAGATCCTTGGGAAAGCTTGGGACTGAGAGTCTTGCCTCATTAAAAACCTAAGAGTGGAAAACCTCATGGGATAAAACCATCTCTTAGGTAAAAAGAGTGCAAGTACCCTCAACCTAGGGATTGGACAGTGAGCTTATGAGTCTTATGATCAAGTTTAGAGACTCATAAACCATGGATCATGGCCTTAATTCTATGGCAAGCGGAAACCATTGCCTTCCTTGCTTCACAGTCCAATTGGTTTCAAGACACCTTTGATCATCTTCTTGTGGTCAGAGCTTGTCTCCCCTTTTCTTCTGGCTTCTTGCCTTCATCATGGGTTGAGTCCAAGCCTGACTTGTTCATGAACTCAATAGGTACATGATTCAAAAAATGTACAAACACATCCATCAATTCTCAAGTGGAAAACCTATTCGATCATAAGAATGAATATAGATTTAGGTACTTCCTTTGCATAAATATCTAAAGAATGAACATTGGCTTCTCATTTTAATAATTACATTGTTGGATTTATGGGTTATTAAAGGTTTTGATGAATTAGCCAAACAATAGAATTGCTAGGGTGATTATTAGATCTGTCATCATAATTTGCTTGTGTTCTTGATTAGCTACCTAGAACCTTGATCTTAGGATAATTGACAACTGCGAGAGTAGGATCATTACCTGAATAAATCCTATTGAGCTTAAATTACTAGGGAAAATCGAGAGAATATTCAAGTTTTTATAACTGAACCAATCAAATCTGATCGTTTAATGCTTGACTAAGAAAGCCATCGATCGATGCCGTTTGCATACCACCGGTCGACGATCTTTCTGAATTTGCTCACGAGAGTTATAGACTTCAAGCTTAGCTATAGAATATATATTGCTTATGATATCTTTATTAATTGAATTCATGTACTATGATTGAAAACCCATTGGATTCTATCCAATATAATTCACTACCTGAAAACCCTAAATCTAGCTATTTTCCTTACTTGTTTACAAACCAAATATTTCCTTGTTATTTATTTTAAAGTCTTATTAATTTCCTAGCATAACTAAGTTGATTATCAATTCTATTATGTGTCCTCGCTCATTGTGGATTCGATCCCAAAGTCCTACAACTAAATCTCTTATTGGAAAGAGTAATCAGTAGCTCTAGGGTAATCTGAGCACATATCAGTGAAGTAGTAAAACCAATCGTATAGTCAAAATAGCAATGACGTTGAGTCAATCATTACCGTTTTATAAGATTGATTTGAAGTTTTACGAGAAGACAAGTCTTTTCCATTTTTATCTCAAAACTTAAACGAAAACTCTCATCGAGACGAAACAAGGATCAATTGGTCAAGACTCAAAGTAATGATTGACAAGTAGATGGTCTTGTCTCCCGTTGGAAACAAGACGTGGTAAGTTTCTCGTCGCCAACAAGAGACAATACTTTGAGATAGTCTCGTCCCTCTTGGGCGATGAGACCTGGAGATAGATATGGAGCGTGTCTCGTCACCCACATGCAATGAGACTTGGAGATATACATGGAGCTTGTCTCAGCGCCCACAAGCGACGAGACTTAGAGATAGAGATCGAGCGTGTCTCTTCGCCCACAGGCGATGAGACTTGGAGATGGTTTTGTCGGCTGTGGGTGACAAGACATAGAGCGTGTCTTGTCACCCACATGCGAAAAGAGTTGGAGACGATCCCTTCACTTTAGAGCGACGATCTTGTCGCCATTCTCGACGCCCATGGGCGATGAGGCTTGGAGATGGTCTCTGTTTCTCCGCGTGTTCATAGCCTCGTGTACTTTTGGAACTATTTCGTTTGTTTTACATTAGCTTTTCCGTAAAAGTTTTTCGAAAGTTGTTTTATGGAAGATTATCTCATCGATTATACTATGATGTTTTTTCCGCATAAACTTTTTGAATTTTGTTGGATGGAAGATTTTTTTGTAAAACTCGTCATTTATCCCAAAAACCTTCCACATGAATGTTTTTCACACCTTTTCATGCTTGGATAGAAATTCTTTTATTCCTTGTCTGGAATGAAGTATACGAATTTCATTCTTGTATCTTTATGCAAATTTATTTGGCTTATGTCGTATAGTTTCTTTAACATTCCTATCTCATATTTGCTTAAGGCACAATTTCTTGGAGGATTTTTGGCCGTTGATTTTGCCATGACCGGTTTTTACCCCAACAATTAGCTCCCCAACTCATAAGATTTTACGTGTAATTTCTTGCGAGGTAGTGATAGGCATGTTAGGTGGAATCAGTGGCTAGAAAGGTCCCTTGGCGAAACCATTTTTTTGGAATGTGATAAGATTGGGGCTGTACCTTATTAAGGCTGCCTACGTACCCTTGTTGAAGGGATCAAGACTTTTGTAGTTATTCTTAGATTTAAGATTCTTACAACCTTGTTTTATAGTGAGACCTTTTTGATCTAGTTATGTGTCGTGTGGAGATTTTTTTGAGCATGTTGCTGTCTATGGCATTTTGTATCGAACCTTTGTCGGCCTCGAGAATACCCTTGTAGGCTGTTTGTTTTGGAATTATGAAGTCATGGATTATCTCCTTTTAAAACATATATATTAATCATACGCGCAGATGGGAGAAAGCGTGTGAGTTGTCATCTCATTTCTAATGCTCAGTGGATCGTTATACTTGTTGTTGCATAAGATTATAATATTCTAAGGCTTTTGTTCGCGGAGTCTCATAAACATACAAATATAAGCAAAGGGACATATATTGGAATCTCGTATTGGTCTGTTGACACTATGCCATGAGATATGTAAGACCATTGTGCTGGGTTTAGGGCAAGACCTAGGCTTACTATCCGTTTAGGGTTTGCGATGACTGTTTTGGATTAAATCAGCCATTGCGGTTTTGACCTGATTTTGTCTCAATATTGAAGTTTTTGAAAAGTTCTCGGCTTATGTGACTTACATCGATCTGGAACCAAGCATCTCTCCAAAGACAATTTTGAAGTCGTTTGAAAGTGTTGCCAAAATTTTGGATTTCTTTTATAGCGCGCTATTATCCTTGTATTGGATGCCTGAGAGCCTATATCTATGGGAGGAGATGGCTAAGTCTGTTTAGGACGTTGGAGTTCGTTTGGTGTGATCAGCAACAAACAGAATGGTAAGTGTTACCGTTTGAGTTTGAGCCTTCGCGAAGGATGTGTGTTTAAGAAGATGTTAGTGTGTATGACTGTTTGAGTTTCTGAGACAGAACTTTTATCAAGGGAGATATTTTACGTCGGAATTTGGTGCTTCGAGTGTTTACAATGTCTCGCAGTACTAAAGACTTGATTTTTTCTTTCAAGTAAAATTTTACGTTATGAAAACGTGTTAGAGAATTTTTTCGCGTCCTATGGTATATAAGAGGAGTATATAAGGAACACAAAGATAGAGAGTCAAGGTTGTACGTCCCTCGAATGGCTGTCTCTCCCAGGATCACTTGAAAGGGGTGAGGGTGGATGATAGGTGATGAAGATGGACTTCACCTTAGAGCTATGGTACGCTCTCAGTGTTAGAATTGTGAAAGTATGAGGAGAATAGTTAAGTTTAGGTGAGATTTGGATGAAGAACAATGAAGAACTAAGTAAGAATAAGAGAATTAGTTTTTGGATAGTTTAGAGAGAGAGAGAGAGAGAGAGAGAGAGAGAGGAGAGAGAGTGACGAATTTGGAGATTATGAGAGATAATGGGAGATTATTCTCCTTGATTTTCATTTCTGCATGAGTTACAATATATATCCAAAGCTTACCCTAGACCACATGACTTAAACAAACAATATAATTCAAACTGGAAACAAGAAGACAAAGAGTGAAAGTGACTTGTCCTAACAGCTCTATCCTTAAGTTGCACATGTGACTTTACCTTTGAACTTGACTCTGGTTAAACTCCCTCCCAACAGTCTCCTTAGCTTTTGAAGGCAAGGTGGTTGAAATTCCTAGCTTGCCTTTCAACTCAAGCTAGGTCACTGGAGATACCTTGTGATCCAAGACTGTACGGACATGATTCTTTCTCAAGTAACTAGAGCATCTGATTTGAAGATCTTGTTTGACCTTTTGACCAATGAATAATTCGGTTTATTTGCGGAGGTTTGCAGCCGAATGTTGTTTGTTTAGTAAATTAACCGAAAGCGTTTTTGTATAGAATTTTTCTTTTGTATGTCACATTTCTTGTGTACGGGCTTAGAGATGTTTTTGCGGTGTCGCAAGGGTTTCTTTTTAAATTGTAGAGAAATATTTTGGTTTGTTTTTGGATGTTTTTGCAGCCAAAACTGTTGTTCTTGTTTGGATGTTAAATTGTTTGATTTGTGATCGAGGAATTAGGACCAAGGGGTCGCTAAATTTTTCCTGGGAAGAAGCGTCTTGCTTCACTGTGATTTTTGAAGGGTTGGCCTTCTGAGATTTACTTTGTGTATTTTTAAGGATGTTTCGTTTAGCTCTTGGAGCTTTGTTAAGAGTCTTTCCTTATATGCCGTGTTTTACGGGTAAAATGTTGCGGGCTTAAAGTAAAATGCAAAACATATATAACATGGTCGATTATTATAAAGTTCAAATTTTTCGTTAACCGTTTGGTTGCTAGGATTGAGTCTTGTTATAAATAATTTATCGTATGATTTCGGCTTTTGGGTTATACGATAATTATTTGTGTAATCGTCACTTAGCAGTTTTAGATGTATCGCAGATTGTCGTTTTTCCGTTAAGTGATTGGATGGAGCGGTGGTCTCTCAAAGTTTTTGGCTTGCCGTAAAGGCTGTGTTTGGCCAGATAGCCAAGGACGTTGTATGTCAAGGATTATACAATGGCACTTTCGTGTTAACACTAAGGTCATGTTAGTTTAGAAATTCTGGTTTGGACATCTACGGGTAGGCGTAATTGGCTGAGGGCCAAAGAGCGTGAGATTGATCGGACAAGTTTGCCGGAGTTTTCCATGTTAAGATGGCCGATGGTTGTAGAAGATGATTTTCCACTTTAGGTTTCACTTATACGATGAATGTTACGTATGATGTTCCCTTTATTCGTATGAAAACTGTTTCTTTTGTGTCTAAGGAAAACGAAGCCTAAGAGGCTTGATAGAGGACCATCCAGAGTCTGTTGCGGGATGATTGCCTTCTCGGATGTAACCGAGGGAAGTGAAAGGCAGAAGCCAGCGAGCCGCAGAGCTAAAGGAAGAGATCTGTTAGATCGTAGTTAGAAGAGATAAAGTTTAGATTGGTTGTCCAAAGTTGGATCATGCAGCTTCACTTCTTTTCTATGCGAAATTTCGTCATAAAATCTGTTATGTTTATTTTCGAAAGTTGTTTCGTATGATTTGATCTTACTATACGAAGGGTTTTTTTGTGTAAGTTTTACAAGAAGGGTTTCTCATAAAAGTAAAGGGAGAGTGTTTCCGCAGATTACTCATGATGTTTGCGAGCGAGGATTAGGTTTTCCTCATTTACGTTTTTATATTGCGAAGTCGTTTTGCAGGATACCGATCTTGTTTTCCCGTAGGCTGTTTTGCATAAAATGTTTTAGTTATACAATGTAATGGGTGAACAGATTTATGAAGAGACTAAATTGGAGCTATGTATGGAGACGTCAAAGCAGCGATGTTTCCGCATATTTAACGAGAAACGTTTCCGCATATTTAACGAGAAACGTTTCCGCTTTGATTTTGATCTTTGGTGAAAGTTTCTTGGAGTCACTCATGGAGTTTTAACGAAGTTTATTTCTTTATGATCTAGTTGCGGAATGTTTTCATGGGGTTTGGAGAGGAATTTTCATGACATATTCGTTTCTTGAGAGGAACGAATCGGTCAGCCAGTGGTAGATCTAGTCCACGAGCGGGGAGAAGCGTTCCCTTTGTTGTGATCTCTGCTACTTATGTTCTCGATTTTGCTTTGTTGCAAATGTTTTTGATGTTTTTCCGACACTCGCTTGGTTCAACGGAAAATGAGAGAAATACGTCGATGTTCAAACATTTCTCGTATAATTTTGACGTTTTAGGTATGCCGCTAGAATTTAAATGACTCTTAGATCGTCGTTTGCCTTTTGGACGATTTTGATTGGTAATTTCATTGCCTTATGTCGCAAGAGTTTTCTTTGTTGTAAGCGTTTTCTTGATGTCGGGGAAAATATTTTTTGTAGTATGGGAGTATAGGAGTATAGGAGTATAGTATACGCACCTACTCCCTCCTTTTTTATTAAAAGTAATGCATGAACCGATCTGTTGAAGTTTTATATACGTTTATCTTTCAAGGATTGAGACGATCGACAGTCTGGTTCTATTTAAAGACGACGTTTAGATTGTCATCTTTGATTTTTTTTAAGGTTGACGACTTGGAATATGTTGGTTTTAAGAAAATTGCTAGGAACGGGTTAGTTTTAAGATGATGTTCGTGTCTGTTGTTCTTTCTTTCTTTTGCAAGAGAGCTGAGTATGCTTGAATGCGTTGCGATGATTTCTCGATTTTGGGAGAGTTTAGATCGGTTTGAAAGATCTGACTAAATAGTTAAGGAACAATAGATAGAGATACGGAAAATCACCTAAGACTTAGTTTTCTATCCACCTAGGTTCTAAGTTCCCTAAAATTTACGGCAATCTCTAAAACATTTTTATTTCTTAGTACTTTCCTAAGAAAGTTCCAAGTCTGATTTCAAAAATTTCCAAGTCAAACATACCTTAGTTTTCTCGGAGATTAGGGTTTGCCTCTTCTCCGTTTTGTTTTCTCGTTTACCCTCTTCTCCTAGTGTCTGTCCACCCCTTACGGATAGTAAGAATATTGATTCTTTCTGGATTTCTATACTATCTTGGCCGTGTTTAGGCTGATGCATGTCTTGTAATTTTGGTTCGTCAATCCATATTTTCCGATCTGGGTTTCAATCTTCGTATCGTTTGTTTTAAATAATCAAATAAGTATCTACTAGAAAGCCTTTTTCGTTTTAGGAATAGCCAAGGGCGATCAGGAAGACTTCGGTGAGAGGTCATGGGCGATGAGGTCGGAGAGATAGGACGGTGAGATCATGGATAGAGGCTGATGGGCGAATTTCGCTTCTAAGCTCTTGCTCCATATCTTTCTTTCTCTAAGAGTCTTTTTGCACGATCTTTTTCGACTTCCGGAAGGTCGTCAAATGTTGTCAAATTTACTCTACGAAGGCTGTATCGTAAAATAGTGTATTTTTTAATTTTTCGAATTATGTTTCGTAAAATATGGCTGAGTTTAATATTGCAAAAGTTTTTTTTGTAAATAGTTGCCGAGCTTAATTTTACGAAAGTTATTCCGCAAAATGTTATCAAATTTAATTTTACGAAAGTTATTCTACAAAAATGTTTTTCAGTTTGGTAGTACTGGAGATGTTTTTTGAAAAACTCACGTATTTCGGCTCTTTCAAATTTAGTTTCTTAGTATAAGAAAATATAGCTGCGATGACCTTAATTATCGCGATCAAACTTAATATGAAATTTTCTTGTTTCCGTAGGATTCATCCGAGGGATATTTGAGTAGTTTTTCCAAAGTAAGCTTAGTAGATAAATAAATATAATTCACTGACTACGTTGCTTAAATTTTTTCCAAAATCTTATGTTTTAGAAGATGTTTTAGCAGTGAGGGATACAATCTTAGTTTTGCTTCGTTTAGTCTTCAGCAGCTATTTTAGGTTTTGACTGATTCTATAGAAATCAACTTCGTTTCTTAGGAAGTTATTCAGATGAACTACAGCAGTATGGGATTGGTAACCCGATTTTCTGTGCTCCTGTTTTTTTCAAGTAATCTAGAGTTTCTCCGCGACTTCAAGAAGTGGAAGCAATTTTTATTTCTCCGAAGACTTATAGATTTTTTTTTGGAAGAAGTGCAGTGGTGAGTTGTGTACCCGATTTGCAGCGCTTCCTTTTTTTGCGAGTAATTTAGGGTTTCTCCGTGGTTTTGAGGAGATTAAGTTTATGTTTTCGAATGGTTTTCAGAAAACGTCTTTTGGTCGAACCCTTACGCGTTGAGATTTCTCCAACCCTGTAATGAGACGAATTTTATTGGGTTTGATAGATTTTAACAGAGAAATTCCAAGCTTTGTTCGGTGCTCTTATTGTGGCGAAAAGTCGTGACTAGGTTTTTGATTTTGCCGAGTGCTGTGGCATTTGCGTCAGCGTTGGCCATAGGAGAAGTTGCTGCTGGAGTTATTTTACCAGTGTTGTTTCGAGCTGCGTTTTTGTCTTTCTTATTTCCATACTGGTTTCGATCAGGCCTTTTGTGGTTGTGAGAGTAAGAGTAATCCGCCCCCTCCCTCCTTTTAGCGCTAACCTGTGGGAATAGAAAGTCGCACTGTCGATTTCAATGAACAGAGGAAAGCAAAGAATAATTTACTTTCCTTGAGGTCCAGATTCTCTAAGAGAGCCAATGACAAGTGACCAAATAAAATGGAAAAAATATGAAAAAGACAACAAAACAAATTTATAGAAAAAGTAGATCTTTGCTTCGAATCTGCGTAAGAGCGTTGTGATCATTACAAAATATTTTAAAAGCTTAGGCCGCAAGAGCTGTTAACAAGTTCCCTATTTCTATCCACCTAAAACCTTAAACCTAGTTGAGTTGCAGCTCGATAACAAAAGACGAAAAAGGTTTTTGTTGATTTCGGATTGAACCTTATTGAAGGCTGCCTACGTACCCCTTTCGAGGATCAAGACGAACATAGTTCAATTAATAGAGTGGAACAACAAATCAAACTGCATGTGCGAGTTCGTCTAGTAATTGAGTGCCAGTCATAGAAACCAAGCTTTTCAAGAATATAACCTAAGGTTTCTAAGTGCAGAGAGTTTTAAGAGATCCAAAAACCGTTCGTGTGCTCCCCTATTGGCTCTCCTTATATATGCTTCCAAAGTTGGCAATATTTCCTGTTCTGCCCCCGATTTGAGTTTATCCCTTTGCAGAAATCTTCCTCATCCTCTCGATCTTCAAGATTATCTTGGAAACTTGACATTTATCTTCTTTTCCATTTATCTTGTGGAAATCAAGTAAACCATCACTGTATTTTGGGCTCATTCTCGTCTAAAATCGTAAGTAGGCTTCTGCCGTGTTCTAGACCTTTTTGGGCCATCTTATGATTTAAACGTTTTTATGATTTCTTTCGGTGAAATCACCTACCATACGATGTTGGTTTCTAAACCGTTGGTTGCGCGAAGTAGTAAACCAATCGTATATACGAAATAATAATGGCATTGAGTTAAACATTACGTTTTATACGATTGATTTGAAGTTTAATGAGAAGAAAACTCTTTGCCATTTTTCTTGCAAAACTTCAACGTAAACTTCGATCAGATGAAAAAAGGATCAGTTTGGTCAGGACCCGAAGGAGAGATCGAGAATGAGGAGATGGTCTCGTCGCCCACTGGCGACAAAACGCGGTGAGTGTCTCATTGCTAACGGAAGATGAGACTTGGAGATGGTCTTGTTGCCTGTGGCGACGAGACATGGGGTGTGTCTCGTTGCATACGGGAGTCGAGACTTGGGGACGATCTCGTTGCCCATGGGCGACGAGACTTGGAGATGGTCTTGGTTTCGTCGCGATGTTCATAGCCTCGTGTACTTTTGGAACTATTTCGCTTGTTTTACGATAGCTTTCTGTAAATGTTTTCCAAATTTTTTTTTACGGAAGATTATTTCATCGATTATACTATGATGTTTTTTTCTGCAGAATTTTTTTGAATTTTGTTTGACGGACGATTGTTTCGTAAAATTTGTTATTTATCGCAAAAACCTTCTGCATGAACGTTTTTCTGATCTTTTCATTCTTGGATATAAATTTTTTTAATCCTTGTCAGGAATGAAGTATAAAAATTACGTTCTTGTATCCTTATGCAAATTGGTTTGGCTTATGTCGTGTAGTTTCTTTGACATTCCTAGCTCATATTTTTTTATGACACCATTTTCGGAGGATTTTGGTCATTTATTTTGCTATGACACCATTTTTCGGAGGATTTTGGTCATTTATTTTGCTATGACCGATTTTGACCCCAGCATGGCTTTCAAATTATTTACTTGCTCACTATAAATATGTGGAGTAGCTTTTCAAATTCTTTACTTGCTCACTTTGACAAGAAACTTTCCTTAATGTAGAAAATATTTCTCTCTTTTTCTTGCTTTGTTATTTCTATCATGTCTTCAAGCAAAAGACTGTGTGAGGACGCAGTCCCTCCTTCAGCCATCCCGCACTCGTCATATGTGCCTTGTCCATGTAGGCTATCGCACTGGCCATCAAAGCTCCCCAGCGACTGAGCCCAAGGCGTGTAAAGATGGGTGTCAGAAGACTCCCAACTATCTTCTTCGTCGTGCCAGTTCCCTTCAATGGATTGCTCTTCAGTGAGACCAGGTGCTCTGCAAAAACTGCTCCCAAGTTCACCAACTGATCCTCAGCTGGTGGCTGGACACGCTCTATGTCAATCTCAACGAAGTCTTTGACTGACTGGTACAACAGTGTAAGCTCTTTCACCCTCAGCTTGTTCGGCTCCATCTTGCACAGCATAGTGTTGGTGAGAACCTTGAGGAAGTATCGAAAGGTAGGATGGTGAATGCCGGTCTGGGCAACAAAACTTGAGTCAAAAGGTCATGTGGCTATCAGTGCCCAAAAGGCAGTGTGGCCAGGAAAGGCCGTGATGAAGCAACCAAGGTTATCAATGTTTTGGAACCCGTAGATCTCACAGATCTCAGGAATCGGGATCCTATTTCTGATGCCTCTGATTAAAAAGGTTAGTGTAGCCTTTTTTCCCTCTTCACCCTCTCGCTCTTGTAGGTCACCTGAACCGTGGCCATGAGCTGCCTGACCAAATCAGGGTAGAAAGCATATGGCTTAGTGGCAATGTGGCCCATCCCCAGGTCTCTCAGCAAGTCCCTCAAATCAGCTCGGAGGCAAAACTTCCTCAGAACATCACTGTCGACAAACCTCATAGTGTCAATGATAACGCCTTTCCAAGCGTTGTAGTTCAGAGTGTCAAAGTCATCCCAATCATCAGATACTAGCCTATGAGTGTACTCTCTTGATGCTACAGCTAGTCGAGGATCAGGATAATATTCAACGATTCTGATCAAATCCTCCTCTCTCTTTGACCAAGGCTGGCGGAATGGAGGTCCAGATGGTGCACTGGTTCTCCTCTTGTTCATCTGCAATTATCAACAAAGACAAGAATCAACAAATGTCCGAGAATTAGGATGACCGTCGATCGATGGTCCCTCACGGATGTCGATCGATGGTCAGTCACAACATCACCAGAGTCACCAACTCTCAAATTTAACAAAAATCATGCAAACCAAATCACGAGTAGTGAATAACCCCTAATCTAGTAATCCATCGCCCTAAACCATTCTAAATTCCGAGCCAAAGCCTAAAAGATTTTAATTTTTCTTTCAAACCATACAAGCTCCCTAAACTAAGAGATTTCAAGAACATACCTTGATGATCGGATGTTTAAGTTAACTAATCAGATAGATTGGGAAAAAGCAAGCGGGTTAGGCTCAAGAACGACCAAAATCAGCCAAAAATAGAGAGAAATCGGAGGTTGAAATCGCACTAGTTTTGGCGGTTATATTTTTTGTTTATGAAAAAGGGTTTGTGTCAAGCTTATCGGGGTTCGACACTCCGGCATCGATCGACGGTTCTATAATGGTGTCGTTCGACGGTGTAGATCGGGTCCACTTTTTCAGCACAAAGTTCTACATTAGCATCCGTGGTGGACTCAATTTAGACAACTCAGGATTGGAGTGCTGGATCGGCGATCGACGGTCCGTTTAGGATATCGATAGATGTTTTTATCAGCTCCCAATTCGGTCTCACCATCGCTTAATTTGACTGGAAATTTTTCTAATCCTTCAATGTGGTCAGATTCCTCTACTTCTGGGAAAACATCATCTTCAGTCGCAAGTGATATTGGTTGCAGGTCTTCTTTCCCATCTTGTGTGACTTCCCCGAATTCATCCATTGTAATGCCTTCCTTCGTCCTTGGATTAATTTGTTTTCTACTTTTCAACATACGGCGCTGGTTTGACGTCTAGGATTAGTGTAAGTCCTTCAAGGTAGAAATCCTTCTTCTCTCCTTATATATGCAGCGTTGTGCGGGAATTGGATGTCAATCCTCTTGTTTTGTTCCATCACAGCTTCGAATTTCTCCATTAATTATGAGTATATTAAATATGTTCTTGTTGACATCAGCGGCTACCTTACGATTTCCTGTAAAAACTTGATTCATTTTTTACTTCTTGCTCCTTTCTCGCGTTTTTACAGTTAAAACGTAGTTGCTAGTGAAGCTATTAATATTAAGTACGAATGGACGGTCCTTGAAGCTCATCACATCGCTAAATTCTTGGTTGGGAGAGGTTTCTCCATTTTTTGACATATGTCTGAGATAGATCATGTCTACCTAGAAGAGCAGCTACTGATGCTAAAGCTGTTTTAATTTCACTTAAGTGTCTCTCATCTGCGTTTGTTATTTGTTCAATCTTTTTAGTGTCAAATCTCTTGTAATTTTTCCTTAAAGCTATGTTTTCGATTATTCTTTTGGCATTTTCAGGGTTTCTAGTACTGAAATTTCCTCCACTAGCCGTGTTGAGCGTGGTTTGATAATTCAGTTTCAACCCTCTATAAAAGCTGTTGATGAGTTGGGGTACTAAGAAGACATGATGTGGACATTCTTGATAATACTCTTTAAACCTTGCCCAAGCATTTTTGAAAGGTTCGTGAATGTCTTGAGTTAAAGTTGATATTTTTCTTCTTGCCTCCCAGTATCTTCCTTCGTCGAAGAAGTGGTTGATGAAGGCGCTCCTAATGTCTTTCCAGCAAGTCAGGGACCCTGGAGGTAATTGTTCCAACCACCTCCTGGCATCCCCCTTGAGGGAGAAAGGAAAACATTTACAGCTATTATGATTGTCATTCACCATGTCTTCTAAATTCTCAACGTGATCGTTTGGGTGCTCAGTAGGGAATCCACTGAAAGGGTCCTGACGTACCAGGACGATGACATCGGGATCAAGTTCCAAGCCCTTTGTACCGAGATTGCTTGGTAGTCTTACTATTGACCTATTGGAATATGTCCTGCTTGGATTCAAGAAATTTTGCATTGGCAATTGGTATTTTATCTCATTTGAAGTTTTTGTGATTTTGGTTAGGGATTGAATCCTTCTTATAATTGAGTTTGTTCGTTTCGTTGCATTCATGACCCTTTTATATTACATGACTAATTCCTTATTATATTTATCAGAAAAAGGGGACTTACCTGCTTCCGGCTGATAGGTATCGATCGATGCTGAGGGCGTCTCCCGACGGTTCTCAACTGCCATCGATCGCTGCATTTTTCATGTCATTGATCGGCGCTTGTCGTCCAAAGTCTGTATTCTCTTCCAAATGTACCCGTGTCATCAGGGAAAAATGAATGAATTTAAATAGCAACACAAGAATAAAAGTCTAGACTATATCCTAAACTAAATCTAATTGTAATAGGAAAGAGTCTCCGACAACGACGCCAAATTCGATTCATGTTCTAATTACCCTAGAGCTATTGATTACTCTCTCAAATAAGAGGTTTAGCTGTAGTACTTAGGGATTGAATCAACAAAGACTCTAAGATTACTCAATAGATTTATTGTTTTTGAAATAAAGCTAGACAAAGATTAATAAATAGTAAAATGATTGCAAGATTGGTTTGTAGGTTATATCAAAGGGAAATAATCAGACTTAAGAGAATTGTTAGGTAGGATGAGGATGTAACTAAGTAATCTACCAGAGGTTTAATTAAATATAATTATGAAGTTAAGCGATTTTTAATCCTTTTGGGAGTGTCGATCGATGGTCAAGATGTACTGTCGACCGATGCTACTTCTAACAATTTTGTCGACAAAATTTGATAAGTTTTCTAACCTATATGATCAACTCTCATATGCATATAGTAGTTTAGATCATCTAAATTTCGGTTCAGGTAATTGACCAAGCCTTCACTTGTGCCAATCAATCCAAAGATCTAGGCTTAAGGTGATCAATCTTAATCTTAGCAATAAGAACACTCTAGATGAAGAACTTTTTTAATATCCCTAATATCAATACGACATCACCAAATCATAGACTACCTTTGAAGAACCCTAAGCTAACAATTGAAGTACTGAGACATGATTAAAAAGAACATAATTAATATCTGAATAAATTGCATATAAGAAATTGAGTAAGAAACAAGGAGTTCAAGATCTTCTCTATGAATATTAATCAGATCTCTCTCTCTCTCTTTCTCTCTCTCTCTCTCTCTCTCTCTCTCTCTCTCTCTCTCTCTCTCTCTCTCTCTCTCTCTCTCTCTCTCTCTCTCTCTCTCTCTCTCTCTCTCTCTCTCTCTCTCTCTCTATGGAGTAACAATGGTGTTTTTGTTGCAAAATAAGTGTGCGTATACTTAGGGTTACAAAATTAATAAAACCCTATAAATAGTGTAAAATGCGATCAAGAACTTGTCTTGCAAATATTGGAAATTCTGTTTAAAATTCGTAATTTCTTCAATCATCATAAAATCCCAGGCGGATGCGCTGTCGATCGGCGGCCATGAGTCAGCGTCGACCGATGGTAATTGATAAAAAATAGTTTCCGACTTCTGGTTTTCAGGAGAGCTTCTTCAAAGCTCCAAAATGATCCAAAATCTCCAATTTCGTCCAATAAGTACCTAGAAATGTAAAGACTCTAAAACAACCTCAAATGCATATAAAAGACTCTAAAACATATATATATATATATATCATGGGTAAAACACAAGTAAATCCATGACGTATTACATACTTAGAAGCTTTTAGTTTGATTTGGAGAGAAGATCCAAGACTACTTCAGATATTTGTATTAGAACTCCCTTGTTTTTTATTCCTTATTCTATTTCATGATTTTTATTCAGTTTATTATCATGCTTTGCTTGGTCATGTCTGAGTAGATCTCTTTGTTAGATTTAGGGTTAATTAGAGTTATGACATATTAGCCAAAACTATAGAATTGCTAAGGTAATAGAGATATCCATCAAATGAATTGCTATTAATGCATGTGTTCTAGAGTAGCTAACTAGAACCCCGATCTTATGATCGTAGACAACTACGACAGTAGGTCCTTGTCTGAATTGATTCTTTTGAGCTAGGTTGCTAGATACATGCGACAACTTGTCTAGGAATTTAGTGAACCAATCAAACAAGAAAATAAGCCCGATTTAAGGTAGCTGTCGATAGATGCTCAGCGCCTACGATCGAACGACAACTCATTCCGTGTTCATTAGCGAGAGCTAGAATACTGGACTTAGATAATTATTAGACTCACATGCGACAACTGGATATCTATACACTAGAGTTCGAGTTCTAGAATATCACACACACACACACACCTTTAGCTTATATATCTCTATAATCCTGATTACCTGAAACCCTAGATCTAGATATTTTCTCTTATTGTCTTACAACCATCTAATCAACTATTTATTGTTTACTGCTATTTAATTAATTTCCTAGCTTAATCTACATATCTAAAAGTCTAGTGTGTGCCCCTGTTGCTTGTTGATTCGATCCCTAGGTACTACAATTGAACCTCTTATTTTAGAGAGTAAAGTTACTCATAGGGTAATTTTAGAGCATATCAAATTTGGTACCGTTGCCGGAGAGCATTGGATTCACCATTAGATCTAATAGGTAGATTTAGTCTACGTTTTTCTTTACTTACTAAACACAAAAAAAAATATTTTTTTTTTGTTTCAGGTGCATGCCCAACAATACCAGAAGCAACAAGGAAAAAGACCTATTGTTCTCAGACCCTGTTTCATCAACCAAACTTACTCCTCTAGAGCCGATCAACACTAATCCGCAAGCCAGCAACATGGTGGCTACTCTTATTTTACCAAAAGATGCAAACGGCATAATGCAGCAGGTCAAGAAATTGATGGTCAGAGGGGTTTAATCCCTGAACCAAAATCAGCTGCTTCAGAAGCTGCTAATGCTGATGCTGAGGCTATTCGAACAAGAACGTTAGCTGACTACAACCGTCCAGATCAATACTATATGAACTGATCTGCCATTCGTCCTCCTACTTTCCAGAGGCACGATTTTGAGCTGAAGCCTGCATACTTTACACTTGTGGGACATGCACCTTTCCATGGTCACGCACATGAGCCTCCGATGGACAATCTTGAGAGGTTCGAAGATCTATTTTATGCTATCAAAGCTAATGGACTGGAAATCAGGGTGGTAAGGTGTAGCAACACGGTGCTGTAAAGATCTATGGCTGAGCAACTAAGTCTAAAGATAGAGCCTTCAAGCTATTCATTCACATTTGTGGATTTCTCTAAGGTAAATTAAGGAACGATTATCAGAAAGCTTCAGGTTCAGATTGGCAATTCCCTAGATCCAATGGATTTTCACATTATGAATATTCAGATAGATTGAAATTATTCTTTGTTACTTGGGAGAGTTTTCACGGCTAATTTAGAAGTTGTTTTTGACATGAAGACGAGCAGGTTATATATTTCACTCATCAGGGAGACCGGTTTATATGACCCTGTCAAGGTTGTCAAGGGAACACAACATACATTGAGATAGGAGATGATCCAGGCTTGTAGCAGCTTGCTACAATTATTTTGGCGAAGAACGTGTAGGTGATGGTGAGCCATCGATCGACAATCCACATCAGCCATCAATCGATGCTACATCATATCGAGATTCATTCTTGATTGAAACCACGATTCCGCCTAAGAAACGGTCAATGCGGACAAGTATAAGGAAGAGCACGAGGAATCGATCATTATTTGGAACCCACCATCGATCAACACTTCACGAATTCCAAATTCCGGATGTTTCTACACTGTACCATAAACCATCCATCCTCAATTAGATTCAGACAAACAGAAAGTGTCCTTTCACCAGATGAAGTTGGAGTTATCAGAGATCAATTGTGACGCACATGCTAATGATGGAAGGATCATCAATGTTTCCGAAGAAGACATAGCAGACATTCTAGAGATGAATCATGACATAGGAAAGCTCTACATCAGTCTAGCACAGTATGAGGGACGTCATAAGACAGAAAACACAATCTGTCCAGCACTTGAGATCTATAAGAGAGAGAAAAATGAAGAGATACAACTAACATCTACAGAGCTCAAGAACAAATGTTTGATTTGTTCTACAAGAAGATTGACGCAATCTACTACCCTGTCAACAATAACATTGGATGGATCAACAGATGTATGGAGGAGCTACAACAGAAAGTGGATTACACACATGAGATTATCCAGAGGCAACAAGAGCGCAAAACCATAGGTGAAGAAGCCATCTAAAGCTTTGTAGGCACATGGTTCGAGATGAGAAGAGAAGATGTGGATACTTGTTTTCCTACAAGTGTCTTTTACCCCCTTACTAGTCCAAAGCATCCAAACGTCAAGCTATAGACTATAAACAAGCGCTTGATGGGAGACAACTCATATAGTAAGATTTAAATTCGTTTTTATTTTTAATTTTATTGATTTTTCGTGTTTAATTTATTTCAGGTCAAAAATAGACCCAAGGAAAAAGAGTCTACATAGAGTCGACTAGCACTTGATCACTACCGATCGACATACCTAGCCGAGCATCGATCGATCATCACTTAATTGTGAGGATCGACACTCAACATCAGCGAGCAGGTATACAATGTTTCCTTGCTAAATTTCATACTTTTGATTTATTATTCCCTCCAATCCAAGATTGAATAACACTATGGACAATATTTTTTAAGTTTGGGTGAGGTTTACTTATATTGTGTTTTATTTTGAATTTTATATTTATGGTTTTTATTAAAAGTTTTATAGAGTCAAGAAAAAGATTATGATCGTTTTAAATTTTTCTTATTATCTAACCACTGTATAACACCATTCTTAGACTTATAAACTGCAGAGTATACTAGAGATACCGAAGTGGATCACGTGCCAATCATATCCACACTTGCTGAAAATGTTTGAAGGAACCAAAGCTGACCTCCAACCTAATTTAACTTTATTTGCTTGTCTTGGGCTTGGTATACAATGGATCGGATTCCTCCTTCAAGTTTGGAAGGTAAAAGTTTGTGTGTTTCTGGTTCCTCTTTCTCTCTCTCTCTCTCTCTCTCTCTCTCTCTCTCTCTCTCTCTCTCTCTCTCTCTCTCTCTCTCTCTCTCTCTCTCTCTCTCTCTCTCCAGCTTATAGGGAAGTAAAGATTGAGATGATTTCCTGATATGCAGAGGGGTAGGTACATTACCGAGGACCCCACTATTCTAATTCAAAGGAATGATCACACATTGTGGAAGTGAGGGGTAGGTACATTAACGATGACCCGATTATTCGCCTACAATTTGTCAAAAAAAAGATAGAACAAGAGGGACTGTAGCAGCATAATTAATTCATTTAAAAAGATTCAGAGAAGAGAGAAAGAGGGAAGAAAGGGATCAGAGAAGACTGCATGTGTGTTCTGAAGCTTGCTTGAGTAAGAGTCCATGTGTCCTCTGGTCGATGTTCTAAAATTACGGCGGGAATGTTTCCTGTCTTCCAAGTAAACGAAAACGAGAAAAGTCATGTCCGAGCACCTCATGGTATTGTTCATCTCAACGTCTTGTCACAAACGGGAAACAAGATTTGCTCAAAGTCTCGTTCCCCATGGGAAACAAGACACAAGCCATGACTCGTCGTCCACGGGGGATGGAACCAGCCCGAGTCTTGTCGCCCATGGGCAATGAGACAAGAGCCACGTCTCGTCACGCACGGGCGACTAAGAGTATCACCGAGTCTCGTCACCTGTGGCCGATGAGACATGAACCCTGTCTCGTACCTCGGGACTTATTGCAATGATTCTTGTTATGCATTGATTAGAGTTTCCGTTGAAGTTTTGCGATAAAAATAGTAAGGACTTGTCTTCTCATAAAAACTTCAAATCAATAGTATAAAACGATAATGGTTAACTTAACACCATTGTTATCTCCACGATAGAACGGTTTTATTATTTCGCGGAACCAACGGTACGGAAACCAGCATCGTACGGAAAGAAAAATTTCCGAAAGAAATCCTAAAAACGATTAAGTCACAAGAGAACTTGAAAAGGTCTAAAACGCAAAAAGACCCATTTATGATTTCGGAGGAGATTGAGCCCCATTACAATGACAGTTTACCTAATTTACATAGAATATAAATAAAAAAGAAGAACAAGTTTGTAGATAATCATGGAAAATCGATAAGATACGAAAGATTTCCGCAGAAAGATAGACTGGAATTAGGGGCGGAATAGGAAAGACGACCGACATTGGAGGGATATATAAGAGAGGCCAAGGAGAGGGGACGCACAAGCTAGAAAATTCTCAGCAAACTTAGAAATTAGAAATATTTTAGCAATTTTGTTTTTGTTATCGAGCTCCGACTTAAACAAGGTTCGAAGCATAGGTTTTTAGAGCTAGGAAACTCGTCGACAGCTCTTACGGCCGAAGCTCTTTAAACATGTTGTATCTTCGCAACATTCTTATGTGAAAACAATTATATAAGATCTTTTTTTTCTTACTCGCAAATTCATATTCAATTCTATTTTCCATTCTGTTACTCATAATGTGATTACTTGTCATAAGCTAAGCAGAATTCTGTGACCTCGGAAAACATTAAGGTTTCTTGGCTTTCCTTCGATTACGGGAATCGACTGTGCGAATTTCAATTCCCAAATTTTGTCGCTAGAAGGAGGGGGGGGGGGTTATGGATTAATAGAACTCGCAGCCGCAAAACGCTTGGTCATATATGACTACAGACGCTAAATACAATCAACCAGCTCGTGAGGACAATTTCGTCGACAACAACGTTGAAAGCACTCTAGCTGGAAACGTCTTTGCGGTCAACGATGATGTTAACATGCGGCATTCCAGGATATTAAGAAGATGTTCTCGACTCTCAAAAATAAGTCGTAATAACAAGATAAACTCACGAGTTATCTTGCTAAACAAGTCAAAACTCTAACGGTAAAGACCAGAAATATTTCCCCGCGCGGGACTACAAGGGTCTGCAGCGGAAGAAGGCTTGACGTCTGATATGCCTAGATATTTACCACTATTGTGCCATGATATCAGCTCTATTTATAGTCTATTATATGTATTTGGAGTATGTTTTAGAGTATATTAAGGTTCCAGACGTTCTGGAGAATTTTGGTAATTTTGGAGCTTTTAGAGATGTAGAACTGCGCAGATGTGTCAGATGTTTAGCAATGCATGGAGACCTTCCCACAGTGCAATTGCGCTTATATTTTGACAGCAGATAGATCTTTGAGTTAGATTTTCCAATGCCACAGGTATTAGGTCCATCGGACGGTTAAGTTATGCTCGATTTAGTGACGCGTGGTCTGTCTGCCTCGCGATAGGAAGCTGTCGAGGGGATGAATGAGTGTCGATCGACGGGACAGCCTTACCATCGATCGACGGTGATCCCAGAAGAGAGACCCGAGTTTTTATGGCCGACTTAAGCCCAGATGTCATGGCAAGTTACCAGAATACCCCTGGACGAGTCTAGACCTAAATTATATAGTTTTCTAAGCCATTGTTGACGACTAATCTTTATTTTATTCTTTCTCTTAAGTTTTGAAGAGAAGATCAATTTTCCTTCAGAGATTGATTGGAACTCCTTTGGATTTATATTGGTTTTTATATATATTATTTATTCAGACTATGATTTGTGTTATTGTTTCCATGTCTGAGCAATCATCTTGTTAGGTTTAGGGATATCATGTTCTTAATGTCAAACTGATAGTCATAGGATTGCTAGGTTATAAATAGATCTCTACACCAGGGAGGGTTGTAATACTAGGATCTAGAGTGGTGGAATAGCACGAGAGTGTGACTGATTGCTTGAACCTAGAATGATAGGAAAATTGAGAGGCACGAGAGAACAATTAATTAACGGAACCTGAGCCCATTGTGGATTAGATATCTAGGCGCATACGAGAGTTGGTCTAGGACCTTGTTGAACATCATCCATATGTGTGTTAATGCTTGTCTGAGGTAGTATTGATCGATACCCAAGCATTGGTATTGATTGACACTCGATCCTTGTTTGCATGCGAGAGCTGGAACATAGAACTTAGGCATCTGATTAGTAATTGCATACGAGAGCTGGATTACTTGATTATTGAATTCGAGTCCTAGAATTTGATATATTAAACCCTTAGCATCCTTGATTTTTGTTTTGAATCTATTGATTGATAAATCACTAGACCTAGTTATTCCATCTTATTGTTATCAAACCAATCACCTGCTTACTTGTCTACTATTACTTCTTTAATAAACTGTTTGCCTAGCTTAATCTAAACATCTATAATCTATTGTGTGCCCATGCTCCCTGTGGATTCGATGCCTAAGTACTACAACTGAACCTCTTATTTGAGAGAGTAAAAAGTAGCTTTTAGGGTTAATTTGAGAGTGCATAATAAAAGCTACATCAAATTTGGTGTCGTTGCCAGGGAGCAAGGATCGCCATTAGACTTGATTAATAGGTTTAGTCTAGGTTTTTATTTTCTGTTTCGGTTACTTACATAAAATTTTCGTTGTCTTTCAGGTACATGAAGAGCAGTACCAGGAGCAACAAGGAAAAAATACTTACTTTTCTCAGACCCAACAGCTATTGAACGCACCATCCGTAGAGAGAAACGTTTAGCATCGATTGACAACAACACTTCGACGTCGATCGACACCACTCTTGGACGAACATCAATCGACACTTCTACTCTACCATTGATCGACAATAACCGGCGAGTAGAGATGGTTGCGGAAGTTATTATGATAAAGGATGTGAATGGAGACCTTCATGACCCTGAGGTTATCTGTGTAATGCAGCATGTCAGAAATTAGATGCACATGGAGCTGTAATCCCTGAGCCTCGATCGATATCATAGTTGATCAGGCCTACTCGATTATATATTAACAGGTCTTCGATTCAACCTCGAGAAATCCAGGGGGTCAACGGCCAGATAAGACCTGCATACTTTACACATGTGAGCGAGCACCCCTTTTATGGCCTTCCCCATGAAGATCCCATGGACCAAATTGAGACACTAGAAGATTTTGTTTCTAGCATCTTGCAGCATGAAGAAACTAAAGACTATCTTCTATGCAAGTTATTCAAGTATTCTCTCTCTGGGAATGCACTTGTTTGGCTGAAACTTCTACCACCAGGATCTCTCACTACTTGGGATGATGTCAAGACTGCGTTGCTGACAATTTTTTTTGATGATGCAAAGACCGAAGAGCTAAGGGATACGATTTTGACATTCTCTCAGGGACCTACTGAAGGGTTTAGAAGCTCTTGGGACAAATTTAGGGGGTACCAAAAAGACTGTCCACATCATGGTTTAACGGAGGTTTAATTGCCGGGATTCTTCTCCAAAGGTATTGATGTGCAATATCATATAATGTTGGATCATTCAAGCGAAGGGAAATTTGGGACTAGGACTCCAGAGGAAGCTAAGAGACTGATTAAGAACTTTTTGTCTAGCAACAATATTAGGAATATGGATACTCACAGAATCCAATCAGGTGTTACGAATAATGACAAGATCATTGAGGTCGCGGACAAAACTAATTTCATACATGAAGTCTCGTTGGTGGAATAGGATGCAGAAGAGGACGAGGATCATATAAATGAAGTCTGCTTTCAGGATCGTATTCAGAGGATGAAATCTATGATGGAACGAGCCATAGAAATTCAGCAGAGGATGAGTGCATACTTAAATATGAGATTGGATTCTATCCACAAAGAGCTGAATGGAAAATTAGAAGCCGTGAACACCCATGTTAGGATGCTAAAAACCCAGAATTCTCAGGCAACAAAAGCTGTGAAGTGGCAAGAAGCTCTAGTAAAAAGGAAATTTGGGGAGATCAAGAGGCACCAGGTTGATGCCATCTTAGATAATGACTTTGGGGAAGTAATCAAGCATGAGAAGCTGGAAAAAGGTGCTTTTTTAGTCGAAAGTTCTATGACCTTTGGCAGCTTGCACTGGTGTCGATCGACACCATCATATGAGCATCGATCGACACCCATAGAAGAGTACGTAGGAACGGTGAAAATCAGAGCCACTCAGACTTCGCCATACGACACCCGCTTCCTCCCAACCCGTATTGTGTTAAAATGGACTTCGTCGATCGACACCAACATGACAACATCAATCGACATCAATGGGCGACAAACGATCGACGACAGCGAATGAGCATCGATCGACACACGTCAATGTCAAGCCATAATATCAGAAAGGGCAACAATGACCACCAATCTGCAGGATGTCGATGCACCAAAACTAGGGCAATTGATTCCAGTTGAAACCTCTTTCGTTGACAGTATCGATCGATGGTACACACCATATATCGATCGATACCAGCTAGACGAACATGAATCTGCCATGTACAAGCAGGCAGCAAAAGAAAGAAGTCCAAAGAACAGAGTGAGATCTAGAGAACCCTATGTTCCCAAACACCTCAGGAGAGAAGCTAACAAGGCTGAACTTGATGGATTTCAAAAGAGAGTGAAGAGGGTCCCTAAGGATATGAATTTCGAGGATGCATATCACCAGTACAAACTTGGTAATTTCTTCAGAGAGGCCAAGGAGACGGATAAGGACATTGAGTTGCTGTTTAATATGGTCAACCGTAAATCCAAGAAGACATTGAAGAAGGAACACGATCCTGGTAAGTTTCTGACTCCCTGCTTTATACATGACATCAATTTCCCATAAGCCCTGTGTGATACTGGATCTGCAGTCAGCATCATGGCCAAGGACACTTCCGAACTGTTAGGATTAAAGTTGGAACCCTCTCAAGATAGTTTCACCTTCGCGGATAACTCGAAGGTTAAATCTGCAGGCATGGTCAAGAATGTTAAAGTAGCGATAGGTGAATGCATTGTTCCTATGGCCTTTCGTGTATTGAGAAGCAAATCAGGTCGAGAATCTTCTCTTACCTTTGGAAGAGCCTTTATGGCAATAGTAGGGGCAGTTTGTGATCTCAAGAAGAATAAGATGTGCCTTACAATTGTTGATGAAAATATCCTCTACGATCCTGTGGGAAAGACCAAAAGTGCAGGCTTGATTTCATGAATAGAGCCGTCTGAAGATCCAGCACATGCATCTGATTCAAACCGCGAAACCACAGAACCAGCATCACCATCGATTTACATTCGCCTAATAGCGTCGATCGACACTCTCCAGGTTTTAGAGCATCCCGTGAATGAAAAGCCTAAGTCTGGGGGAAGGGCCCGGAAGAAGAAAAAGAAAAAGAATGTAGATACTGATTTCTTGTCTCCGGTTCCTTCGCGATGTTATGAGGGAAGTCTTGAGTATAGGATATGCTGCAAAGGAAGTATGCAACATTTTACCTAGGTCAGGGTGCTATGTGATCCAGAGATGAAAGACAAAGGGTAAGCTTCTGCAAGAGCTTTTATCAACATCATCAACAAAATGAGGAAGAGGGACACTAAGAGCTGTTCTAGAGCAAGGTCTCCTTCTCATCCAGACTTAATCAGAGTTCTATAACGTCGAGCTCAAGACTATAACCAAGCGCTGAGTGGGACGCAACCCACTGTTTAGTAAGTATTTATTTATACTACTATTTATTTCGAGTTTTTACTTTGTTTTTGCAAACTGTTTGAGTCCACCATCGATCGACATCATAAAGGCACTATCGGTCGACGTTGGGTCGCGACCATCTATCGACCACACATGCCTACCATCGATCGGCACTCTCTTACAGAGAGAGGTATCAAGTTTTATATTTAAGCTATTTACTTATGATTTAATATTTCCTAACCAATCCGGGTCGGATTACATTAGGGACATTGTAATTTAAATATGTGGGAGGTTCGCTGATGCTCTTTGATTTGTTTTGAGTCTTATTTACTATATATATAAGTTTTTCAAAAAGTTTTATTGAATCAAGAAGGGGACTATGATCAAGATTTATTATTGACTAACCACACTTTAGCACCATTCTTAGAAGGTTGTTTGCAGAGATTACTAGAGCTACCAAAGTGGATCATCCTCCCACTATATCACACTTGCTTAGAAAGTTTGAAGGAACCGAAGCTGATTTCCAACACTAATCCTGACTTGATTTGCTTGCTTTGGGATTTGGTATACACTGGATCCGATTTCTTCTGCAAGTATGGAAGGTAAAAGTCTGTGTGCTTCTGATTCCCCTCTCTCTCCCCTTCAGATAAAAAGGATCGAACATGATTTGGTGGCTACAACCATTAAATCTTGATTCATATAATTCTAGAAAGAGATAAATGTCAAAAAGAAGTGAACATTATCTGGTGGTAAAAACCATTATGGCTTGATTCATGGAAGCCTATCCAAATATCTCAGTCAATTAAAAAAAATAAAATGATACCCTCAAAAGAAGGGAGACATTGACGGAGAAGAAGTGAGAAGAGAGAGAGAGGAAATGAATCAGGGAAGACTACCTGTGTGTTCAGATACTTGCAGAGGTAAGTGTCCATATATCCTTTGATCGATACTCCAAGGTAAAGCATGTACTTTTATTTTATGCAAAGGAATGAAATCAGTAGAGTGGTGAGTCAGACTAATATTTGCTAAATTGTTGGTAGAATGGATTTGGTTGCTATACTAGGATAAGGTATATAAATTTTCTCTGTGATTGACTTGATAGGATGTGTTTTCAAAAAAGTAAAGTGACAATTATACTTAGATATTATGTGAGTCTTCGCTTTTCAAAACCTCTTCCACATGCTTGTTTGCTTGAGGACAAGCAAAAAGTTAAGTCTGGGGGAGTTGATAAGCCCTGATATTTACCACTATTTTGCCATGATATCAGCCCTATTTAGAGTGTATTATATGTGTTTAGAGTATGTTTTAAAGTATTTTCAGGTTCAGGTACATTCTGGAGAATTTTGGTGATTCTGGAGCTTTTAGAGATGTTGAACTGCGCAGATGCATCAGATTTTTAGCAATTAATGGAGACCTTCCCACGGTGTGATTGAGATTATAGATATAGCTTTGAGTTATCTTTCCAATGCCACCGGTTTGAGGTCCATTGGAAGGTTAGATCTAAAGTTATGCCCGATTCACTAAAGCGTGGTCTGTCTGCCTCGCAAGAGGAAGCTGTCGAGGGGATGAATTAGTGTCGATCGACGGCACAGCCTTACCATCGATCAACAGTGATCCCAGAAGACAGACCGGACTTTGTTTATGGCTGACTTAAGCCCAGATGTCATGGCAAGTTACCAGAATACCCCTGGACGAGTTTAGACCTTATATAAATATATATAGTTTTCTAAGCCATTTTTGACGGCTAAGCTTTATTTTATTCTTCGTCTTAAGTTTGGAGAGAAGATCATTTCTCCTTCAGAGATTGATTGGAACTCCTTTGGTTTTGCATTGATTTCTATATCTATTATTTATTTAGACTATGATTTGTGTTATTGCTTCCATGTCCGAGTAATCATCTTGTTAGGTTTAGGGATTTCATGTTCTTAATGTCAAACTGATATTCATAGGATTGCTAGGTTATCTATAGATCTCTAAACGAGTGTGGCTTGTAATGCTAGGATATAGAGTGATGGAATATCACGAGAGTGACTGATTTCTTGAACCTAGAATCATAGGACAATTGGGAGGCACGAGAGTGCAATTAATTAACGGAACCCGAGCCCTGTGTGGATTAGATATCTAGGCACATACGAGAGTTGGTCTAGGATCTAGTTGAACATCGTAGATATCTGTGTTAATGCTTGTCTGAGGTAGTACCGATCGATACCAATAACATTGGTATCGATCCACGCTCGATCCTTGTTTGCATTCGAGAGCTGGAACATAGAACTTAGGCATCTGATTAGTAATTGCATGCGAGAGCTGGATTACTTGCTTATTGAATTTGAGTTCTAAAATTTGATCTATAAAACCCTTAGCATCCTTGATTTGTGTTTTGAATCTATTGATTGATAAATCTCTATACCTAGCTATTTCATCTTATTGTTATCAAACCAATCACGTGCTTACTTGTCTACTATTACTTTTTTAATAAATTGTTTGCCTAGCTTAATCTAAGCATCTATAGTCTATTGTGTGCCCACACCTCTTATGGATTCGATCCCTAAGTACTACAACTGAACCTCTTATTTGAGACAGTAAAAAGTAGCTTATAGGGTTAATTTGAGAGTGCATAATAAAACCTACATCAACTTCGCGACTCCATTGGAGAGGACCGCAAACGCTCAAGCAAAATCATTAGGTTGCTATTGAGGCGCTCAAAAATATGCTCTAGTACAAGTCAAAGTTTAGTAAGTGGATATCTCTCGAGAAACCGCATACTATCCAGGACGCTCTCTACAAAGACACATACTACATCATCATCGAAGAAGAGATGAAAGTCCTATCCCAAAAACATAAACCCACGAGAGCAGTTTCAAAATACGTATCTTCTGAGAGAAGCCAAAAAAAATCTCTCGTAACGACAAGTACTTACATCACAAGGGTGAAGATATCCAAGGAGCGCATAATTATGCCATTAACTCTGCACCAGAACATGGAGAATGTCGGGAAACACATGGACCCGAAATTTCACCTATGATGAGAATAACTTTCTGCGAGTTTCACCAAAATAAGGGCCACTCGACTATGAACTGCAAAGTTCTTGGCGCGAGAATAACGGCGAAACTACTCACAGAAAAAAATTCAGAAGTAACCGGCATAAAATATCTCATCTGAGACAACGGCTATCCACCCAAAAATGACCAAACCACGCCTGCTGGAGAAACCCCTCAAGGGAACCGGTCGGACGAGAACTTGAGACACGAAAGAAGACCTGAGGTTAGAGGCAACGACAATAATCGTAGCATAGTAACCATGATCATCGGAGGGTCACAATACTGCCACAACACTATTTCATCAGTAAAGGCTTATCAACAGAAGGCCGAGTCAAGTACTAACTAAACTGCACCCATCGACGTCCCGAATGACATGATCACTTTAGAGGAACATGAGACTGTAAGAATCGAAAAACCTCATAACGACCCACTTGTGATCGATCTTGTAAAAAAGGATCTTAAAGTCGCCAAAGTCCTCGTGGACACATGAAGCACCATCGACATTATCTTCCGTGACACCCTCAAAAGAATGAACATCAACCTATCTGAAGTTACACCAACGCCAAGACCACTTACTGGTTTCTCCGGCACAAATTTGATGATTCTCGGATTGATCAGACACCCGGTCATGGCCAAAGAAATCACGAAAATCATCAACTTCGCACTCGTCGATCATCCTGCAATCTACAACATGACAACATGATCATGGGAACGCCCTGGATAAACTCCATGAAAGGCAGTCCCATTGACGTACCACCTAGGCATCATGTTCCCAACCCCGCACGGAACCGCAGCAACCTGGGATGCCAAAAATAGTCGCAACTGATTTCTTGCGGAACACAAGCTGAGGAAAATCAAGACCACTGCCAAACCCATATGTGCAAAGAAAACTCAGCCATCGGCAGAAAACGCTTCCAAAAAAGATGATCTCGAATTGTCAACTCTAGCAACAGCCACCACAACCAAGAAGATGGATGCGACCCCACCTAATTAGTAAAACACTCACGGCGACAAACTGAACTACAAGATGGCTTGATCCCCAAAAGGGGTATGTAGGCAACTCATAGATGGACGATTTCAGCTGCCCCTCTCTCTAGAAGGGGTGGGGGAGTGGGTACGTATACGTATACTCACACATTTTAAAATATTTTCCTTTGTACTTGATATTTTAAAAACGATATTCTATAATAAGACAACGCAATATGATTCCAAAAAATCTCCCAAATCTCTTTTACCACAGAAAAATTCAATCTCGCAAATTAGTTTACGGCCAGCACGGCAATCCATGATTCGTCCAAAAAAAACGCCTAAGTAAGAGCAAACAATTATCGTATAACCTGGAAACGGAAATCATACGAAAAGTAAATCCAATGACCAAACGGTTAAACAAAAAATTTAAAAGCTTTCAAACAAGCTACAAGATCAAATGAGATCTTCGAGCAAAACGCAAAATAACTTTATCCAAAGGAAAAAAATATTCTCGAAAAAGTGAGACGTTGCAGACTTTCAAAAATATATATCCGAAAACTCGAACAAAACTACTAGAACAGTCCTTGACGCGGCTATAAATTAACAGCTAACTGAAAACAAGTACTTGCTCTTAAATCACATTCGACTGGCCCAGACAGACAAATAACCTGTTCTCAAACAAACGCTTAGCCCGACCTGATCCTTTCATAGAATTAGTCTTCATACATCCGACACAAGGATACACGCGCTATAAAAATCCAAAATATTTGTCAGTATTTCCGAGACTTTAAATCTGTTCGAAGAGATATTTGATTCCCGATCAATGCAAATCACATAAGCCGATAACTCATTGCAAATTTCAATACCATAACGGAATCACATTAAAATCGTAAACGAGTCAAGTAAGTCGGGATCGACCAGCATACTCCAGCTACGAAAATAAACCTAGGTGTTACCCTAAAACTCAACCCTTAACACTGAAAGGCATAGTATCATTGATATGAGATACAAAAACTTGCCTTTTCGTTGATACTTAGATGTTCATAAACTTCTCAAAAATCATAAGTCTCAAAAACCTCCGCCTAACACAACTGCAAGTATCACGATCTGCTGGAAATGAGGAACAGACTCACACTCCCTCGTTTTCGTTGACACTTTGTCATTATAAGGCTATGAAACGAAGATAAATTCGAAAGGCCCCAAGGGGTTAAGTACAATACATAGCATAAGCATAAAAGGGAACATGCTCCCTTCAAATACAATTACCCTTCACGGGCTATAAACAAAATTACTTGAGATCGAGTAATCACTGACACCGAGTGGAGCCGGAACCGGATCCACCTCAACATCTTCTTCCAGGGCAGCAGGTCCGACCTCCTCCAAGTCAGGAGAAACAAGGATCAGAGCCCAGTGTTCCCAAATCCTCCTTTCAATCTCAGGGATCATCGGCTATGTATTGGCAATATTGGCCATATACCTCGATATCTTCATCTTCTCAGTTTTGAAGTCAAAGTCATCGGCCTGCATGATCCATAAAGCACATACAGAACCTCGGCATTCGCGGTAGTCCCCAAAGGAATTTTGCTCCTGCTTGAACTCCCCGACGTCAGCGGCAAACCGAGCCGAGCAATCGTTCAGGATCGAGGCCGTCTCCCTCCGTCCAGCTAGAAGCACACAACGAAGACAAGAAGCTCGCTCCAGTTTGAGATCATTATCACGCAGAGAGCGCGCCTCCGCCTCACCCTTTGATATAGCCTATTTATTACCAAGTTTAGGCCATGTTATGGACTCTATTTAGGGTATATTATGTGTGTATAGGCTATGTTTTAAGGTCTTTACAGGTCTAGGTACGTTTTGGAGATACATGGAGGTACTTGGAGATTTTGGAGCATTTAGAGGAGAATAATCCGTAGCTGATCATTGAGAGAGTCGAATTACAAGACTTCCGTCGATCGACGACGCTATCTTGACATCGAACGTTGTTACATGACCAAGATCGATCGATGATGACCACTTGCCATCGATCGATGACCAATTCGCAGACAGCTGATTTCAAGCCCAAGTTAGAGACAAGACACAAGATTACAAGTTTACCCCTAGATGAGTCTTGACCTATATTTTAGGGTTTTATATTTATAGTTTATGTATGACACCAAATGACATGGGCAGAAAAATGCATATGTACGGTGCTAGGTTCTTTAGTATTCTATTTAGGGAGAAGATTCATAACTCCTTAAGGAGATTTGTATTGGAATTGCAATATTTTATCTATGCATTATATTCAGATTATTATTCTTACCTTGATTATGTCAGAGTAGTTATCAACTAGATTTAGGGTTAAATGATAGCAATCATGGATTAGCCCAAAAGTAGGATTGCTAGGTTAAGTTAATATCTATCAATTGAGTTGTGGTTAATGCTTGTATTCTAGAATAGCTAACTAGGATCTCGAAAGTAGGACATAGACGACTAAGAGAGTAGGTTCTGTGCCAGAATAGGCTCCATTGAACTAGGTTGTTAGGCCCATGCGAGAGCTGGTCTAATTAGCTTGGTGAGCATATCAAATCTCGTTCACACTTCCTTCTAATTTCACCGTCGATCGACATCAGGCCTTAGCCTTCAATCGATGGTCTTTCCTTTTACTCGCATACGAGAGTTGGAGTTTAAAGGGTCAGAATAGTTAATATTTGAATTTTAGAATATTTACATATCCGTTTTTCTTATTCTCTATAACTCATTAAGCTTGAAACCCTATATCTAGCATATTTACATATACATCTAGTTAGTTTAGTAGCATATTTCCATATTTACAGTATTAGCATATTTCCATAATGGTATTATTAGCATATTTCCATATTGCATATACACTTTCCAATAAGGAATATTTCCTTAGACCGATATTTGTTACCAATATATATAATCACCTAACTTAACCTTTAGGAATAAGAAATCTATTGTGTGTCATTGTTCTCTGTGGATTCGATCCCTAAGTACTACACCTGATCTATCTTGGCAATAATATTGTTTTGTGTGTTAGAATTAAATGATAATTTGATAGTTATTTGTTTAGAATATTTATACCCTGCTAGAACAGTAAACACACCCATGTCAAATTTCGCGTCGTTACCGGGGAACATTGATCACCATTAGATTTAATTTCTTGGGTTTAGTCTAGGTTTATTTTACCTTCAAGTTACTGATTTTTCTTTTCCTTTGTCTTTCAGGTGCATTGAAAGAGTACCAGGAGAAATAAAGGACAAGAATTACTATTCCCAGACCCGCAGAAACTTGAACGCATGATACGCAAAGAAAGACGACACGCATCGATCGACGACATACATTCAGCGTCGACCGACACTTCTTTATAGATAGCATCGACTGAAATCAGAACTCTAGCATCGACCGACATTTATCACTTAGTATCAATCGACAGAATCTCACCCGCATCTATCGAATACAACAGACGAGTTCAGATGGCTGCGCCTATAATTGTGGTTTAGAATGAGAATAGAGACTTACATGACCTTAACGGTCATCTGCGTAATGCAGCATGTCAAAAAAAATAGACGACCAGGGGGCTGTAATCCCTGATACATAAGCCGAAGCCGACGCAGCAATAGCTCAACCTGAAGCTAACGCCCAAGCTGCTCGACGAACACTGGCTGACTACAACCGTCCAGACCAGTTCTACGCCAACAGATCCGCCATTCATCCTCCAGCTTTTCAGAGAAACGATTTTGAGATCAAGCCCGATTTCTTCGGACTTGTAGCGCTTACATCTTACCATGGGTTGCGACATGAGCCCCCTATGGATCATCTGGAGCGATTTAAGGATATAGTGACTCCTATTGAAGCCAATGGAGTCCCTGAGGACTATCTTTTCTGTAAGCTCTTCAAGTACTCACTTGCTGGAGAAGCTTCATATTGTCTTAAGGAACTACCACTAGGATCCATGACATCCTGGAATGACATCAAAAACGCCTTATTGCGTAACTTCTTTGATGACGCAAGAGCAGAGGATTTGAGGAGCAAGATTGCTACCTTTTCACAAGAACCTTCAGAATCTTTCCGAAACTCGTGGATCAGATTCAAGTCATACCAGAGAGACTGTCCACATCATGGGTTCAACAAAGCGCAGATTCTAAGCACCTTCTTCAGGACATTGGATTATCATATCAGATGGCTTTAGACACAACTAATGAGGAAAAATTCAGCAACAGAAGCCCTGAAGAAGCTACAAGATTGATTAAAAACCTGGCATCCAGCAGTAGCACCAAGAACACCAACTTTGAGAGAAGGAAATCAGCTCCAGCTGTGAGCAAGGAGCAGATTGAAGAGTTCAAGGCAAAACTAGATAGTGTTCAGAGATTCTTCAAGAAGCAAGTTACTTTTGCGGACGTGGAAGCAATTAAGTCTGGAGAAGATGAGACTGATGAAGAAGATCTGAACTACAATGATGGGAATGGTTTCCAGAGACAAGGGAATTCAGTCTTCAACAGGAACTCCTATGGCACTGGTTAAAGGAGTAACTTTAATCAAAATTCGCAGCCTACTACCAGAATCTTGCTCCAGAAAATCAGAAAGGCAAGATTGAAGCGATGGTTAATAGAGATTTAGAGGGACAACAAAAGATGACTGTGGATTTCAATTGGAAGATAGATGGTCTGTACCTCAACCTCAATACCAAGTTTGAAAACCTCAGCACTCATGTGAAGAAATAAGAGAATCAAGTGATGCAAACAAGTGAGACCATTAAGAAGCATGAGAGTTTGATCAAGGAGAAAATCGAGGCTGGGCAAAGACACCACGTCAATGCATTGATTGATGATGATTTCTGGAAGGAAGTCAAGAAACAAGAGCCTCAAGATAGCGATTTTCATGTGGAAAATTCGGTTTCACTCGGCACTTCTAATTCGCATCGATTGACACCAACCAAAGAGAATCGATTGACGGTGAAACCTACAGACTCAGTGGCTTCGTGTGAATCGACTAACATCGATCAACACCTTTTTCGTGACATCGTTCGACAAAGTGGCAGATGAGTCGATCGACAATGCATACTTAGCATCAATCGACAGGATAGAAACCCAGTTCGACTACCGAACCTAAACGCGAGTTTGATTGCTCATCCGACTGTGACAATTTCAGAAAAAAATACAGACACGTCTGAAGCTATGGATACTGATAGAGAAGATGAGGGACACTCAAAGAGGAGAAAAAAGATCCCCAAACAACAACGCAGAGAAGGCAATGAAAAGGAGATAAATAGTTTTGCTAAACGAGTTTTTAAAATTCCTATAGATAGTTCTTTTGATGAGGCTTATTATACTCACATATTGTGGATGTTTTTTAGGGAAACAAGGGACACAGATGATGATATAGAGATAATGTTCAATCAACTTAGAGAGAAGGTGAAGCAAAGGACCTATCTGAAGAAGAACAGTGATCCTGGAAAATTCGTGGTTCCATGCTTCATCAAAGGAAACAAAAATCCTGGAAAATTTGTGGTTCCATTCTTCAGTAAGCAATATACCAAAGTCAATGGCAGAGGAGCTGAACCTGAAAGTGGAACCCTCCAACGATTCTTTTACATTCGTAGACTGCTCAAGAGTGAACTCAGGAGGGATGGTAAAAGATGTTCCAGTGTAGATCAACAATACATTAGTTCCAACAGACTTTCATGTGATGGACACGAGGATAGATTGAAAATCTTCTTTTCTACTTGGGAGAGCATTCATGGCTACTGTGGGAGCCATATGCGATATGAAGTTAAACATGTTGTATCTATCTCTAATTGATCAAAATATTTTTTATGAACCTGTCAAGAATAAGAACAAGGCTACCCTGATCGAATTGTGCAATGATGCATAGCTTGTGGCCACATGTTTCTACAACTATGAGTTCGGTGAGGAATCTGAAGAAGGAGCATCGATCGACACCCAACTCAACACATCGATCAACAGCCATAGAGTTCAACAAACGATTGACACCCACCTTATCGCATCGATCGACACTACAACATCCAAACATTCCCACACATACCATGGCAATTTCAGTTACAACACAACTTACTTCGAGTACGACAAAAACTACAAAGACGAAGAAACAATTAAATACCAAGGGATTGCTATGGAAGAGGCTGGAGTTTTTCATGTTTCCCATCAACCTAGGAAATTGTGATCGATCGACGGCTGCCATACACCATCGATCGATTATGAGAATAAAGAAGAAACCGAACGAGATTCAACTGCAGAACGCGAAAGGGAATATGGTTATTTACAACCAGATGAGTTCAGTATTATGCAAGATCTAGATGGTCATGCAAGAGCTATGGATGGCAGAATTCTACATGTCACGAAGGAAGATGTGGCAGATATACTTGCAATGGCTAATGGAGCTGGAAACCTTTTCGTCCACCAGTCTGATTATCGAGCATCGATCGACGGTCCACATACACCATCGATCGACACCAATCCAGCATACAAAGGTTACGGGAGAGATCACGAAGAACACGATGCAGCTTACAGAGAGGAAGAACTTATTGAGTTTCACAGCCTGGCACTGGAAGAAGCTGGCTGGGTAATGAACACGAGAGTGGCAATCCAGCATCGATCCTCAACTTACCTTGGCAATCAAACGAAATCAAACGAAAATCAGAACAATTACTTGGAGCAAAAGATACAGAAGATGGTTATCTCAGACCAGACGAGTTTGGAATTTTCAGAGATACAAAAGGACGTGCCCGAGATCTTTACAGGAGAATTCTCAATCTACCTAAAGAAGATGTAGAAGACGCCCTTGTTATGGCTAATGGATTAGCAAGTTTATTTTGATAACAAAAACAACCATCGATCGATGCTCAGATACCGACATCGATAGGCATCCAGGAGTATAAGCACAAGTGTAACCAATATCAAACATCGATCGACAACAAGAATCATGCATTGATCGATACCACCATTCCAGAAGTCCACGAGTTCTGTAGATCTAACCCTTTTTACTTCAGAAACTCCGGGACCGGTCAGCTGGATAAATCCCCTACTGATAGACGGTCGGGTAGAGTATGGAAAAGAGCTTTTGATACTTATGGCAGAAGGATATTCTTTTGGGAAAAGCAAGATGAGTATGGCATCTACAAATATGAGAATGGTAATGGACGTGCAATAGACGTACGAATTGCAAATGTTCAAGAGGAAGATATCAGGGCAATTCTAGAGAGAGCTACTATGTTTGAGTACAACTACATATGTTTACCTAAACATGCAGCAAAGATCGCTATGTCCAAGAAGAAGCAAGAAACATATAGCAGAGCAGAGATTGACGATCTTGTGAATGAGATCTACAACGCTCAAGAGATGTCATTAGAATATTTCTAAAGGAGGCTTGATGATGTCTACTATCATATGGACAAGTGCCTCACCGGTCTGACTACAGGCATGGATAAGATGCACGAGATTTGAAAACAGTTCAAAGACAACATGCGAGTGTACCAGATAAAGTGACATCGATCGACGGCAGCATGAGGTCGTTCATCGATACTGATTTCGACACACAAAAGTACGCAGCAGAAAATCAATTGGACGACAGGTTCAGTGAGATTACTTTTTCTCAGAGCCTAATGAAGGAAGATATTTCTCAGAAATTGGAGGATATATCAGAGACTACAGCTGCCAGAATTAGAATGCTATAGCTTAATATTGAGAATCTACAAAGGATAATGCATTCAGTGGAGGTTACTAAGGATATCATAAAGAATGAGAAAGCCTGAGGAGATAAAGCAATGAGAAACTTCATTGGTACATGGTTTTAGAAGAGCAAAGAAGATGTAGACAATTGTTTTCCAAGAGTTTATCCACATCCATTCTAGTCGAGTTCTATACTTATGCCATTGACTTATGATTTGATTTTTCGTAACCAATCCAAGGCGGATTACATTGGGAACAGTGTAATTAAGTATGTGGGGAGGTTCTCTTAAGATATTTTATTGTTTTTGAGTTTTATTTACTATATATATATATAAGTTTGTCAAAGAGTTTTATCGAGTCAAAAAGAGGACTATGATCAAGATTTATTATTGATTAACCACACTTTAGCACCATTCTTAGAAGGTTGTTCGCAGAGATTACAAGAGATAACAAAGTGGATCATCATGCCACTATATCACACTTGCTTAGAAAGTTTGAAGGAACCGAAGCTGATTTCCAACAATAATCCTGACATTATTTGCTTGCTTTGGGATTTGGTATACACAAGATCAGATTCCTTCTGCAAGTCTGGAAGGTAAAAGTCTGTGTGCTTTTGATTCCCCTCTCTCTTCCCTTCAGATTAAAAAAGGAATTGAACATGATTTGGTGGCTACAACCATTAAAACTTGATTCATATGATCCTAGAAAGAGATAAATGTCAAAAAGAAGTGAACATGATCTGGTGGCAAAAACCATTAGGTATTGATTCGTTGAAGCCTATCCAAACATCTCAGTCAATAAAAAAATAAAATGATACCCTCAAAAAAAGGGAGACATTGACTAAGGAGAAGTGAGAAGAGAGAGGAAAGGAATCAAAGAAGACTACTTGTGTGTTTAGATACTTGCAGAGGTAAGAGTCTATATATCCTTGGATCAATATTCCAAAGGTAAAGCATGCGCTTTTATTTTATGGAAAGAAATGAAATCAGTAAAGAGGCAAGTTAGACTAGTATTCGCTAAGTTGTTGGTAGAATGGATTTGGTTGCTATACTAGGATAGGGTATATAAACTTCTCTGTGATTGACTTGATAGGATGTGGCTGCAATAAAGTAAGATGATAATTATACTTAGATATTATGTGAGTCTTCGCTTTTCAAAACTTCTTTCACAGGTTTGTTTGCTTTAGGACAAGCAAAAGGTTAAGTCTGGGGGAGTTGATATAGCCTATTTATTACCAGTTTTAGGCCATGTTATGGCTATTTAGGGTCTATTATGTGTGTCTAGGCTATGTTTTAAGGTCTTTACAGGTCCAGGTACGTTTTGGAGATATATGGAGATACTTGGAGATTTTGGAGCATTTAGAGGAGAATAATCCGTAGCTGATCACTCAGATAGTCGAAATACAAGACTGCCGTCGATCGACAGCGCTATCTTGACATCGACCGATGTTACATGACCAAGATTGATCGATGCTGACCACTTCCCATCGATTGATGACCAATTCGGAGACAACTGATTTCAAGCCCAAGTTAGAGACAAGACACAAGATTACAAGTTTACCCCTAGATGAGTCTTGACCTATATTTTAGGGTTTTATATTTATAGTTTATGTATGACACCAAATGACATGGGCAGAAAAATGCATATGTACGGTGCTAGGTTCTTTAGTATTCTATTTAGGGAGAAGATTCATAACTCCTTAAGGAGATTTGTATTGGAATTGCAATATTTTATCTATGCATTATATTCAGATTATTATTCTTACCTTGATTATGTCAGAGTAGTTATCAACTAGATTTAGGGTTAAATGATAGCAATCATGGATTAGCCCAAAAGTAGGATTGCTAGGTTAAGTTAATATCTATCAATTGAGTTGTGGTTAATGCTTGTATTCTAGAATAGCTAACTAGGATCTCGAAAGTAGGACATAGACGACTAAGAGAGTAGGTTCTGTGCCAGAATAGGCTCCATTGAACTAGGTTGTTAGGCCCATGCGAGAGCTGGTCTAATTAGCTTGGTGAGCATATCAAATCTCGTTCACACTTCCTTCTAATTTCACCGTCGATCGACATCAGGCCTTAGCCTTCAATCGATGGTCTTTCCTTTTACTCGCATACGAGAGTTGGAGTTTAAAGGGTCAGAATAGTTAATATTTGAATTTTAGAATATTTACATATCCGTTTTTCTTATTCTCTATAACTCATTAAGCTTGAAACCCTATATCTAGCATATTTACATATACATCTAGTTAGTTTAGTAGCATATTTCCATATTTACAGTATTAGCATATTTCCATAATGGTATTATTAGCATATTTCCATATTGCATATACACTTTCCAATAAGGAATATTTCCTTAGACCGATATTTGTTACCAATATATATAATCACCTAACTTAACCTTTAGGAATAAGAAATCTATTGTGTGTCATTGTTCTCTGTGGATTTGATCCCTAAGTACTACACTTGATCTCTCTTGGCAATAATATTGTTTTGTGTGTTAGAATTAAATGATAATTTGATAGTTATTTGTTTAGAATATTTATACCCTGCTAGAACAGTAAACACACCCATGTCAAATTTCGCGTCGTTACCGGGGAACATTGATCACCATTAGATTTAATTTCTTGGGTTTAGTCTAGGTTTATTTTACCTTCAAGTTACTGATTTTTCTTTTCCTTTGTCTTTCAGGTGCATTGAAAGAGTACCAGGAGAAATAAAGGACAAGAATTACTATTCCCAGACCCGCAGAAACTTGAACGCATGATACGCAAAGAAAGACGACACGCATCGATCGACGACATACATTCAGCGTCGACCGACACTTCTTTATAGATAGCATCGACTGAAATCAGAACTCTAGCATCGACCGACATTTATCACTTAGTATCAATCGACAGAATCTCACCCGCATCTATCGAATACAACAGACGAGTTCAGATGGCTGCGCCTATAATTGTGGTTTAGAATGAGAATAGAGACTTACATGACCTTAACGGTCATCTGCGTAATGCAGCATGTCAAAAAAAATAGACGACCAGGGGGCTGTAATCCCTGATACATAAGCCGAAGCCGACGCAGCAATAGCTCAACCTGAAGCTAACGCCCAAGCTGCTCGACGAACACTGGCTGACTACAACCGTCCAGACCAGTTCTACGCCAACAGATCCGCCATTCATCCTCCAGCTTTTCAGAGAAACGATTTTGAGATCAAGCCCGATTTCTTCGGACTTGTAGCGCTTACATCTTACCATGGGTTGCGACATGAGCCCCCTATGGATCATCTGGAGCGATTTAAGGATATAGTGACTCCTATTGAAGCCAATGGAGTCCCTGAGGACTATCTTTTCTGTAAGCTCTTCAAGTACTCACTTGCTGGAGAAGCTTCATATTGTCTTAAGGAACTACCACTAGGATCCATGACATCCTGGAATGACATCAAAAATGCCTTATTGCGTAACTTCTTTGATGACGCAAGAGCAGAGGATTTGAGGAGCAAGATTGCTACCTTTTCACAAGAACCTTCAGAATCTTTCCGAAACTCGTGGATCAGATTCAAGTCATACCAGAGAGACTGTCCACATCATGGGTTCAACAAAGCGCAGATTCTAAGCACCTTCTTCAGGACATTGGATTATAATATCAGATGGCTTTAGACACAACTAATGAGGAAAAATTCAGCAACAGAAGCCCTGAAGAAGCTACAAGATTGATTAAAAACCTGGCATCCAGCAGTAGCACCAAGAACACCAACTTTGAGAGAAGGAAATCAGCTCCAGCTGTGAGCAAGGAGCAGATTGAAGAGTTCAAGGCAAAACTAGATAGTGTTCAGAGATTCTTCAAGAAGCAAGTTACTTTTGCGGACGTGGAAGCAATTAAGTCTGGAGAAGATGAGACTGATGAAGAAGATCTGAACTACAATGATGGGAATGGTTTCCAGAGACAAGGGAATTCAGTCTTCAACAGGAACTCCTATGGCACTGGTTAAAGGAGTAACTTTAATCAGAGTTCGCAGCGAAGGCCCTTCAAGAACAACATGACTTATGGATATACCTACTACCAGAATCTTGCTCCAGAAAATCAGAAAGGCAAGATTGAAGCGATGGTTAATAGAGATTTAGAGGGACAACAAAAGATGACTGTGGATTTCAATTGGAAGATAGATGGTCTGTACCTCAACCTCAATACCAAGTTTGAAAACCTCAGCACTCATGTGAAGAAATAAGAGAATCAAGTGATGCAAACAAGTGAGACCATTAAGAAGCATGAGAGTTTGATCAAGGAGAAAATCGAGGCTGGGCAAAGACACCACGTCAATGCATTGATTGATGATGATTTCTGGAAGGAAGTCAAGAAACAAGAGCCTCAAGATAGCGATTTTCATGTGGAAAATTCGGTTTCACTCGGCACTTCTAATTCGCATCGATTGACACCAACCAAAGAGAATCGATTGACGGTGAAACCTACAGACTCAGTGGCTTCGTGTGAATCGACTAACATCGATCAACACCTTTTTCGTGACATCGTTCGACAAAGTGGCAGATGAGTCGATCGACAATGCATACTTAGCATCAATCGACAGGATAGAAACCCAGTTCGACTACCGAACCTAAACGCGAGTTTGATTGCTCATCCGACTGTGACAATTTCAGAAAAAAATACAGACACGTCTGAAGCTATGGATACTGATAGAGAAGATGAGGGACACTCAAAGAGGAGAAAAAAGATCCCCAAACAACAACGCAGAGAAGGCAATGAAAAGGAGATAAATAGTTTTGCTAAACGAGTTTTTAAAATTCCTATAGATAGTTCTTTTGATGAGGCTTATTATACTCACATATTGTGGATGTTTTTTAGGGAAACAAGGGACACAGATGATGATATAGAGATAATTTTCAATCACCTCAGAGAGAAGATGAAGCAAAGGACCTGTCTAAAGAAGAACAGTGATCCTGGAAAATTCGTGGTTCCATGCTTCATCAAAGGAAACAAAAATCCTGGAAAATTTGTGGTTCCATTCTTCAGTAAGCAATATACCAAAGTCAATGGCAGAGGAGCTGAACCTGAAAGTGGAACCCTCTAACGATTCTTTTACATTCGTGAGATCTACAACGCTCAAGAGATGTCATTAGAACATTTCTAAAGGAGGCTTGATGATGTCTACTATCATATGGACAAGTGCCTCACCGGTCTGACTACAGGCATGGATAAGATGCACGAGATTTGAAAACAGTTCAAAGACAACATGCGAGTGTACCAGATAAAGTGACATCGATCGACGGCAGCATGAGGTCGTTCATCGATACTGATTTCGACACACAAAAGTACGCAGCAGAAAATCAATTGGACGACAGGTTCAGTGAGATTACTTTTTCTCAGAGCCTAATGAAGGAAGATATTTCTCAGAAATTGGAGGATATATCAGAGACTACAGCTGCCAGAATTAGAATGCTATAGCTTAATATTGAGAATCTACAAAGGATAATGCATTCAGTGGAGGTTACTAAGGATATCATAAAGAATGAGAAAGCCTGAGGAGATAAAGCAATGAGAAACTTCATTGGTACATGGTTTTAGAAGAGCAAAGAAGATGTAGACAATTGTTTTCCAAGAGTTTATCCACATCCATTCTAGTCGAGTTCTATACTTATGCCATTGACTTATGATTTGATTTTTCGTAACCAATCCAAGGCGGATTACATTGGGAACAGTGTAATTAAGTATGTGGGGAGGTTCTCTTAAGATATTTTATTGTTTTTGAGTTTTATTTACTATATATATATATAAGTTTGTCAAAGAGTTTTATCGAGTCAAAAAGAGGACTATGATCAAGATTTATTATTGATTAACCACACTTTAGCACCATTCTTAGAAGGTTGTTCGCAGAGATTACAAGAGATAACAAAGTGGATCATCATGCCACTATATCACACTTGCTTAGAAAGTTTGAAGGAACCGAAGCTGATTTCCAACAATAATCCTGACATTATTTGCTTGCTTTGGGATTTGGTATACACAAGATCAGATTCCTTCTGCAAGTCTGGAAGGTAAAAGTCTGTGTGCTTTTGATTCCCCTCTCTCTTCCCTTCAGATTAAAAAAGGAATTGAACATGATTTGGTGGCTACAACCATTAAAACTTGATTCATATGATCCTAGAAAGAGATAAATGTCAAAAAGAAGTGAACATGATCTGGTGGCAAAAACCATTAGGTATTGATTCGTTGAAGCCTATCCAAACATCTCAGTCAATAAAAAAATAAAATGATACCCTCAAAAAAAGGGAGACATTGACTAAGGAGAAGTGAGAAGAGAGAAGGAAAGGAATCAAAGAAGACTACTTGTGTGTTTAGATACTTGCAGAGGTAAGAGTCTATATATCCTTGGATCAATATTCCAAAGGTAAAGCATGCGCTTTTATTTTATGGAAAGAAATGAAATCAGTAAAGAGGCAAGTTAGACTAGTATTCGCTAAGTTGTTGGTAGAATGGATTTGGTTGCTATACTAGGATAGGGTATATAAACTTCTCTGTGATTGACTTGATAGGATGTGGCTGCAATAAAGTAAGATGATAATTATACTTAGATATTATGTGAGTCTTCGCTTTTCAAAACTTCTTTCACAGGTTTGTTTGCTTTAGGACAAGCAAAAGGTTAAGTCTGGGGGAGTTGATATAGCCTATTTATTACCAGTTTTAGGCCATGTTATGGCTATTTAGGGTCTATTATGTGTGTCTAGGCTATGTTTTAAGGTCTTTACAGGTCCAGGTACGTTTTGGAGATATATGGAGATACTTGGAGATTTTGGAGCATTTAGAGGAGAATAATCCGTAGCTGATCATTGAGAGAGTCGAATTACAAGACTTCCGTCGATCGACGACGCTATCTTGACATCGAACGTTGTTACATGACCAAGATCGATCGATGATGACCACTTGCCATCGATCGATGACCAATTCGCAGACAGCTGATTTCAAGCCCAAGTTTAGAGACAAGACACAAGATTACAAGTTTACCCCTGAACAAGTTTTGACCTAGATTTTAGGGTTTTGTATTTATACTTTATGTATGACACAAGAAAGGAGAGGCAGACGTACAAAGACTTACAATGCTAGGTTCTAGAGTTTTTATTAGGGGAGTAGATTCATAACTCCTTAGGGATATTGTATTGGAACCCCAGTGTTTTATCAATGCATTATATTCAGAGTATTCTTCTTACTTTGATTATGTCTGAGTAGGTATGAACTAGATTTAGGGTTGAATGATAGCAATCATGGATTAGCCCAAAAGTAAGATTTCTAGGTTAAGTTAATATCCATCAATTGAGTCATGCTTAATGCTTGCATTCTAGAGTAGCTAACTAGGATCTCGAAAGTAGGACATGGACGACTAAGAGAGTAGGTCCTGTGCCAGAATAGACTCTATTGAACTAGGTTGTTAGGCGCATGCGAGAGCTGGTCTAATTAGCTTGGTGAACATTCAAATCTCGTTCACACTTCCTTCTGATTTCACCGTCGATCGACACCAGGCCTTAGCCATCGATCGATGGTCTTTCCTTTTGCTCGCATACGAGAGTTGGAGTTAAAAGGGTCAGAATAGTTAATACTTGAGTTCTAGAATATTTACATATCCATGCTTTTTATTCTCTATAATTCATTAAGCTTGAAACCCTAGATCTAGCATATTTACATTTACAACTAGTTAGATTAGTAGCATATTTCCATATTTACATTATTAGCATAATTCCATAATTACATTATTAGCATATTTCCATATTGCATCTACACTCTCCGAAATGCTGATGAAGTCTTGTCCATACCACTGTTCAATCCTTCTGAACTTCTCTTCACTCTTTCTCTTTATCATTGGGTTTTTGGCTTTGAATTCCCCTAACTTTAAGGTTTCCATCCTTAAAGTTCCGATCAACGAACACACTTACTAGCTGCAACTTAATAGAACACTTCACACGCAAGTTAGTCAACAACTAACCCAACAAATACTAATCAACAACCTAAACGCAATGCTAACCAATCAACCTAATCACAACACTAACGAGAATCCAAACAATTCTAGATTCCACTATCTAATCCTAGTTCCGAAACAATTAAATCCTATCGCTGGACGTGGCCGGTTTCCTAATTCTTTTTGTGACTCTTTTTGACTCGATAAATATTTGAAAAACGATTAAAACATGAGTTCCTAAACATTGAGGAAACCATGCTCTCATACCACCTCTGTAACACCCACGGACCGTCTGAGACATATGGTCGACCAATCGGCCAACAATCAAACAAGAACATGACCGATAGACCTACCAACACCCATGATTAGAGATGAATTGAGCCAACCGGCCAGCCAACAATCAAACAAGAACATGACTGTCTGTTCAAACCAACACCATGGTCCGAAAGTGCTACGTGACTGGCTAGGGAAAATCCTGTCAGTCATAAAATTTTGTCCACGATTAGACCAGTTCATCCACTAACTCGTCCCGCTAAATCAAGGCTTAAGGCTTTGCAACCCATACCAAGAGTTAGAATTTTCGTTAGATCAACGCCTAAGGCTTTTCAACCCGTACTAAGACCTAACGTTGTGTTAGACCAGACTAGTCAAATATCAGAGTATTCATGATGCGCATATAAAAAAATTACTTTATTAATTCAAGAAATATACATACAATTAAATAAATTCAAGACTGGACCCAGCTAATGCCAAATCGAGTCAACTCAACACAAATTAAAATACCCTTTACAAAAGGAATGAAAATCTAATCCGACATTACTAATGTCCAGCACCAAGCTATCCGATCAGCCTTACTAAAGCTACCTGAAAAAAGGAAAACAAAGTTGGATGAGTAACCTAGTAATTAAGCCATACAACCCAAAATAACAACCAATCTAGCCCTAGCAAGCAATCAAAGCTAAGGCTAAACAATCAATCATAATTTACTATGTAATTGAACCGTTACTAAGTTAGACTTGCCCTCCTGCCATGATCCAACTTCAAATAACGGGAAACTGCATGAAAACAATTCAACAACCAATCCCTTGTTAACCATATATATATGCTTGAGTTCAATACTCATGTAGTGTTAGATACTTAGACTGTAAAAGTATCATTAACCGGTTGACCACTAATCAGACAAGAACATGACCGGCGAAAAAAAATGATACCGCATAACTTTTAATATTCACCACCCTTCATAACCAACCATTCAAACAATATAACAATAAACTTAGGTTCTACACTAACCGAAGAGACACCAAGCCTTATCCGGTACCTAACCCAGAATTAGATCTCAATGTTAGAAACCTGCAAGGATGACATGGTGTGTTTATTGTTCTAGCAGAGTCTAAATATCCTAAATAATTAACTATCAAATTAACCCTTAATCCTAACACACAAATTAATACTATTGCCAAGAGAGATCAGGTGAAGTACTTAGGGATCAAATCCACATAGAGAAAAGACACACAATAGATTTCTTATTTCTAAAGACTAAGCTAGGTAACTATATATATTGGTATCAATAAATCTGTTTAAGGAAATATTCCTTAGTAGAATGTATAGATGCAATAAGGAAATATGCTAATAATGTAAATATGGAAATATGCTAATAATGTAAATATGAAAATATGCTACTAAACTAACTAGATGCAAATGTTAATATGCTAGATCTAGGGTTTCAAGCTTAATGGACTATAGGGAATATGAAGCACAAAAATGTAAATATTATAGAACTCAAATATTAACTATTTTGACCCTTTGAACTCCACCTCTCGTATGAGAGCAAAAGGAAAGACCATCGATCGAAGGCTAAGGCATGATGTCGATTGATAGTGAAATCAGAAGGAAGTGTGAACGAGATTTGATAAATTCACCGAGCTAATTAGACCAGCTCTCGCATGCGCCTAACAACCTAGTTCAATAGAGTCTGTTATGGCGCAAAACCTACTCTCGTAGTCGTCCATGTCCTACTTTCAAGATCCTAGTTAGCTACTCTAGAATGCAAGCATTAAGCTTTACTCAATTTATGGATATTATCTCAACCTAACAATCCTACTTTTGGGCTAATCCATGATTGCTATCATTCAACCCTAAATCTAGTTGATGACTACTTAGACATAATTAAAGTAAGAACAATAGTCTAAATATAATGCATATATAGGATACTATGGTTCCAATACAAATCTCTCAAAGGAGTTATTAATCTTGTCCCCCTAAAAACTCTAAAACTATAATAGAATACTAAAAACTCTAGAAAATCCTCTCCACCACACACACACACCTCTTCTGTGTGTAATACATAAAGTATAAATATAGAACCCTAAAGTCTAGGTCGAAAATCGTCCAGGGTATCTTCGTCATTTGTCTCTAACTTGGGTTTGAGATCGGCTGTTTGCGAATTGTTCATCGATCGATGGCAAGTGTGCAACATCAATTGTTCTTAGTCTTGTACCATCAGTCGACGCCAAGATAGTGTCGTCGATCGATGATTGTCTTGTACTTCGACGCTCTCAATGATCAGCTAGAGATTCTTCTCTTCTAAATGTTCCAAAAGCTCTAAGTATCTCCATATATGTCCAAAACGTACCTGGACCTGTAAAGACCTTAAAACATAGCCTAGACACACATAATAGACCCTAATTAGAGCCTATAACATGGCCTAAACTGGTAATAAATAGGCTATATCAACTCCTCCACACTTAACCTTTTGCTTGTCCTCAAGCAAACAAGCCTGTGAAAGAGGTTTTGAAAAGCGAAGACTCACATAATGTCTAAATATAATTGTCACCCTACTTTGTTGCAACCACATCCTATCAAGTCAATCAAAGAGAAACGTTATATATTGTATCATAGTGTAGCAACCAAATCCATTATACCAATAACTTAGCAAATACTAGTGTGACTTGCCCCTCTACTGATTTCATTTCTTTGCCTAAAATAAAAGTGAAGGCTTTACCTTGGGAGTATCGATCAAAGGATATATGGACTCTTACCTCTGCAAGTATCTGAGCACAAAGGTAGTCTTCTCTGATTCCTTTCCTCTCTCTCTTCTCACTTCTTCTCAGTCAATGTCTCCCTTCTTTTGAGGGTATCATTTTATTATTTTTAATTGACTGAGATATTTGGGCAGGTTTCCATGAATCAAGCCCTAATGGTTTTTGCCACCAGATTTTGTTCACTTCTTTTTGACCTTTATCTCTTTCTAGAATCATATGAATCAAGCTTTAATGGTTGTAGCCACCAAATCATGTTCGACTCCTTTAGTTTGAAGGGGAGAGAGAGGGGAATCAGAAGCACACAAACTTTTACCTTCCAGACTTGCAGAAGGAATGCAATCCAGTGTATACCAAGCCCCAAAGCAAGAAAATAATGTGAGGATTAGTATTGGAAATCAGCTTCGGTTCCTTCAAACTTTCTAAGCAAGTGTGATATCGCAGCATGATGATCCACTTTGGTATCTCTAGTAATCTATGTAAACAACCTTCTAAGAGTGGTGCTAAAGTGTAGTTAGTCAATAATAAATCTTGACCGTAGTCTCCTTCTTGACTCAATAATTTTTTTTTGAAAAAATTATATATATATATATATAGTAAATAAGACTCAAAACAAATAAATAGCGTTAGTGAACCTCCCATAGACTTAAATTACACTGTTTCCAGTGTAATGTGCCCCAGATTGGTTAGGAAAAATCAAATCATAAGTATATAGCTTAAGCAGAAAACTTGATACGTCTCTCATTAAGAGAGCGTCGATCGATGGTAGGCAGGTGTCGTCGATCGATGGTCGTGATCCATTGTCGATCGATGGTGCCTCTATGGTGTCGATCGATGGTGATTAAAACAATATGTAAAAAAGTAGCAAAACTCAAAATAAATAGTAGTATAAGTAAAAACTTACTAAACAGTAGGTTGCCTCCCACTCAGCGCTTGGTTATAGTCTTCAGCTCGTCGTTTTGAACATTCGGACTAGAATTGAGGTGGATCAACACTTGGAAAACAAGTGTCTACATCTTCTTTGCTCTTCTGAAACCATGTACCAACAAAAATTTTGATGGCCTCATCTCCTCTTGCTTTCTCATTCTTCATGATCTCTTTAGCAACCTACACTGAATGCATTCTCCTTTGTAGATTCTCGATATTGCGTTGTAGCATTCTAAGTCTGGCAGCTATAGTCACTAATATATCCTCCAATTGCTGAGGATATCTTCCTTCATCAGGCTTTGAGAAAATGCAATCTCATCGAACATGTCTTCAAATTGTTTTTATGTCGCATACGTCTGTCTATCGAACTCAATATCGATCAATGGCATGATGATGCCTTCGATCGATGTAATTATGTCTGCTGCAATAGCATGCTGTCTTTGAACATTATCTAATTCTTGCTTCATCTCATCCATGTGTGTAGTCAAACCGGTGAGGCACTTGTCTATAGTATAGTAGACATCATCAAAGCTCTTGTAGAAATCATCCAATGACATCTCTTGAGCTTTGTAGATCTCTTGCACAATTTCATCAATCTCTGCTCTGATTATGTCTCTTGCTTCTTCATAGACATAGCGATCTTTGCTGCATGTTCAGGTAAACATATGTAGGTTTTCTCAAGCATAGTAGCTATTTCTAAAACTGCCCTGATATCTTCTTCTTGCACATTCACAACTCTTTCGTCTATAGCTCGTGTATTGCCATTCTCATCTCTGTAGATGACATACTCGTCTTTCTTTTCCCAATAGAAAATTCCTCTGTCGTTTGCATCATAAGCGCTTTGTCCATAATCCAGATCACCGTCTATCAGTTGTGGATTTATCCAATCGACTGATTGTGGACTTCCTGAACCAAAGGGATTAGAGGTACAAAAATTTTTCACCCCTGGAATGGTGTCGATCGATGGATGATGGTTGGTGTCGATCGATTTTAGATGTTTGGGGGGTGTATAGATCATGGATCAGCACGTTCTTATGTTCCTTGTTGTTGATCAATCATTGTACTCGTGTGTCGATCGATGGCTGTTGTGCAAATAAAGTTCCTGATCCAGTAGCCATAACAACGGCATCTGCTAAATCCTCATTAGGTATGTTTAGAATTATTCCATAGAGATCTCGTGCACATCCTTCTATATCTCTGAATATTCCAAACTCATCTAGTCTGCGATAACCATCATCTGCATCTTATGTTCTTGGCCCTTGTTTTGGTTTGCGTCTGATGTTGTTTGAAGGCAAAGAGGTGCTTTTGATTGAGTCTTGATTATCCACTTCTCATTCATTACCCAGCCAGCTTCTTTCATCGATAGGCCGCAATACTCAATCAGCTCCTCCTCTCTGTAATCTGCATCGTATACGTTGTAAGCTTCGCCGTATACTTGGTATGCCTGATGGACATCGATCGATGGTGTATGGTGACCATCGATCGATGCTCGATAATCAGGTTGTTGGTTGAAAAGATTCCCATCTCCATTAGCCATCGTAAGTATATCCACCACATCTTCTCTTGTGACATGCAAAATTTTGCCATCCACAGCTCTTGCGTGACCGTCTGAATCTCTCATAATATTGAACTCATCTGGCTGTAGATAACCATACTCCCTTTCACGTTTTGCTGCTGAATCTAGTTCGGATTCTAAATTACAACCAGTATCGATCGATGGTGATTGGCTACCATCGATCGATGTTGACTTCTCGAGTTGATGGGAAACATGAAAAACACCAGCCTCTTCTATAGCAGTTCCTTGGTATTCGATTATTTCTTCTCATCTGTAATATTCATTGTACTCGAGGTTGGCTGGGTTTTAATCAAGATCTGCGTGAAGTTTTGATTGATTCTATCGTATGAGTGTCGATCGATAAGAGATGGCGGGTGTCGATCGATTGTTGAACTGAAAGCTCGTTGATCGATGGAATGGGTTGGGTGTCGATTGATGCTCCATCTTCCGATTCCTCATGGAACTCATAATCGCATAAGCATCTGCCACAAGCTCTGCATCATCACATACTTCAATCAGAGTAGCTTTGTTCTTATTCTTGACTGGTTCATAAATTTGTTTTTGATTAATTAGAGATAGATACAACATGTTTAACTTCATATCGCAGATTGCTCCCAAAGTTGCCATGAATACTCTCCCAAGTAGTAGTGAAGAGTTCCAATCTATTCTGATGTCCATCACATGGAATTCTACTGGGACTAGGGTGTTGTTAATATGCACCGGAACATCTTTTACAATCCTTCTTGAGTTCACTCTTGAATAATCTACAAATTTGAAAGAATCATTGGAGGGTTCCACTTTCAGGTTCAGCTCCTCTGCCATAGTCCTTGGCATAATGCTCACTGATGATCCAGTATCACAAATAGCGTTTGGATATTTGTTGCCCTTGATGAAGCATGGAACCACATACTTTCCAGGATCATTATTCTTCCTCAGACAAGTTCTCTGCTTCATCTTCTCTTTGAGATGATTGAACATTATCTCTATCATGTCATCATCTGTCTCCCTTGTTTCTCTGAAAAACATCCATAATCTGTGAGTATAATAAGCTTCATCAAAAGAGGTATCTATGAAAACTCTTTTGGCAAAGCTATCCATCTCTTTTTATTGGCTTCTCTGTGTTGATGTTTAGAAATCTTTTGCTTCCTCTTGGAGTGGTGATATAACATACTTATTACCAGTTTTAGGGTATGTTATAGGCTATGTTTAGGGTCTCTTATGTGTGTCTAGGCTATCTTTTAAGGTGTTTATAGGTCCATGTATGTTTTGGAGATATATGGAGATACGTGGAGCTCTTGGAGAATTTAGAGGAGAATAATCCATAGCTGATCATTGAGAGAGTTGAAGTACAAGACTCTCGTCGATCAACGACACTATCTTAACGTCGACCGATGTTACATGACCAAGATCGATCGATGACCAAGCCGCAGATAGATGATTTCAAACCCAAGTTAGAGACAACACACAAGATTACAAGTTTACCCCTGGATGACTTTTGACCTAGATTTTAGAGTTTTATATTTATACTTTATGTATGACACAAGAAAGGAGAGGCAGACGTACGGAGACATACAATGCTAGGTTCTAGAGTTTTTATTAGGGGAGAAGATTCATAACTCTTTAGGGATATTTGTATTGGAACCCAAATGTTTTATCAATGCATTATATTGAGAGTATTCTTCTTACTTTGATTATGTCTGAGTAGTTATAACTAGATTTAGGGTTGAATGATAGCAATCATGGATTAGCCAAAAATTAGGATTTCTAGGTTAAGTTAATATCCATCAATTGAGTCATGCTTAATGTTTGCATTCTAGAGTAGCTAACTAGGATCTCGAAAGTAGAACATGGACGACTAAGAGAGTAGGTTCTGTGCCGGAATAGTCTCCATTGAACTAGGTTGTTAGGCCCATGCGAGAGCTGGTCTAATTAGCTTAGTGAACATATCAAATCTCGTTCACACTTCCTTCTGATTTCACCGTCGATCGACACCAGGCCTTAGCCATCGATCGATGGTCTTTCCTTTTGCTCCCATACGAGAGTTGGAGTTAAAAGGGTCAGAATAGTTAATATTTGAGTTCTATAATATTTACATATCCGTGCTTCTTATTCCCTTTAATTCATTAAGCTTGAAACCCTAGATCTAGCATATTTACATTTACATCTAGTTAGATTAGTAGCATATTTCTATATTTACATTATTAGCATAATTCCATAATTACATTATTAGCATATTTCCATATTGCATCTACACTCTCCAATAAGGAATATTTCCTTAGACTGATTACTTGTTACTAAAATATATAATCACCCAATTTAACCTTTAGGAATAATAAATCTATTGTGTATCTTTGTTCTCTGTGGATTCGATCCCTAAGTACTACACCTGATCTCTCTTGGCAAGAGTATTGTTTTGTGTGTTAGGATTAAGGGTTAATTTGATAGTTAATTTTGAAGGATATTTATACCCTACTAGAACAGTAAACACCACCATGTCAAGTGTCACATATTCTCTATCAAGATCCATGGTTTCAGACGTGTCTGTATTTTGTTCTGAAATTGTTAGAGTTGGGTGCAGTTCGGCAGTCAAACTAGGTTTCTCCTCTGTCGATCGATGCTATGGTCTCACTGTCGATCGATGATTCTAGCTCCATATCGATCGATGTTCTGGGTTCTATGTCGGTCGATGTTAGTCGATTCACACAAAGCCACTGATACCGTAGGATTAGCCGTCGATCGATGCTCATTGTTAGATGTCGATCGATGCTGATGAGAAGTTCCGAGTGACATGGAATTTTCCACACAAACAATCTTCTTCTTGGAGCTTCTCTCTCTTACTTTCCTGCCAGAAATCATCATCAATCAATGCATTGACGGGGTGCTTTTGTCAAGCCTCCATTTTCTCCTTGATCAAGTTCTCATGCCTCCTAATGGTTTCACTTGTTTGCATCACTTGATTCTCTAATTTCTTCACATTGGTGTTGAGGGTTTCGAACTTGGTATTGAGGTTGAGGTACAAACCATCTATCTTCCCATTGAAATCCATAGTCATCTTTTGATGTCTCTCTAAAACTCTATCAACCACTGCTTCAATCTTACTTTCCTGATATTCTGGAGGAGGATTCTGGTAATAGGAATCTCCATAAGTCGTGTTGTTGTTGAAGGGCCTTTGCTATGAACTCTGATTAAAATTACTCCTTTGACCAGTCCCATAAGAGTTCCTGTTGAAACCTGGATTCCCTTGTCTCTGGAAACCATTCTCATCAATGTAGTTCACATCGTCTTCTTCAATCTCATCATCTCCAGACTCTATTGCTTCTACTTATGCAAAAGTAACCTGCTTCTTGAGAAATTTATGAACGCTATCTAGTTTTGCCTTAACTTCTTCAATCTGCTCCTTACTCGCAGCTGGAGCTGATTTCCTTCTCTCAAAATCCTTGTTCTTGGTACTGTTGCTGGATGCCAGATTTTCAATCAATGTCATAGCTTCCTCAGGATTCCTAATGCTGAAATTCCGCTCACTAGCCGTGTCCAAAGCCATCTAATACTGTAACCCAATACCTCTGAAGAAAGAGCTAAGAAGGTTCACTTTGTTAAACACGTTATGTGGACAGTCTCTCTGGTATGACTTGAATCTGATCTAGGAATTTCTGAAAGACTCCGAAGGTTCTTGTGAAAAAGTAGCAATCTTGCTCCTTAGATCTTTTGCTCTCACGTTGTCAAAGAAGTTACGCAAGAAAGCGTTATTGATGTCAGTCCAGGATGTCAGAGATCCTGGTGGTAGCTGCTTAAGCCAATATGAAGCTTCTCCAGCGAGTGTGTAATTAAAGAGTTTACATAGAAGATAGTCCTCAGGGACTCCATTGGCTTTAATAGCAGTCACTAGATCCTCAAATTGCTCCAGATGATCCATTGGGTGCTCATGACGCAACCCATGGTAACGCGTCTGCGCTGCAAGTCCAAGAAAGCTGGCTTGATCTCAAAATCATTTATGTGAAAAGCTGGAGGACGAATGACAGATCTATTGGTGTAGAAATAGTCTGAACGGTTGTAGTCAGCCAGTGTTCTCTGAGCAGCTTGGGCGTTAGCTTCAGGTTGAGCTATTGCAGCGTCTGCTTCTGCTTTTGTATCAGGGATTACAACCCCCTGATCATCTATCTTTTGACCTGCTGCATTACGCAGGTTACCGTTGAGATCACACAAGTCTCCATTCTAATTATGAACCAATACAATAGTTTCAACCATCTGAGCTCGTCTGCTGTTGTCGATCGATGTGTGTATGTACTTGTCGATCGATGTGGTGTTGTCAACATCGGTCGATGCTTGAGTTCTGATGTCGGTCTATGCTATCCATAAAGAGATGTCGGTCGACGCTGAGTAGATGCCGTCGATCGATGCTTGTCGTCTTACTTTGCGGATCGTACTTTCAAGTTTCTGTGGGTCTAAGAATAGTAGTTCTTGTTCTTTATTGCTCCTGATACTCTTTTGCATGTACCTGAAAAACAAAGAAAAGAAAAATTCAGTAACTTAAAAGTAAAAAAAAAACCTAGACTAAATACTAGAAATTAAATCTAATGGCGATCAATGCTCACCAGCAATGGCGCCAAATTTGACATGGTGTGTTTATTGTACTAGCAGCGTATATCCTAAGCAATTAACTATCAAATCAACCCTTAATTCTAACAAAAAAATAATACTATTGCCAAGAGATATCAGGTGTTGTACTTAGGGATCGAGTCCACAGAGAGAAAAGACACACAATAGATTTCTTATTTCTAAAGACTAAGCTATGTAATTATATATATTGGTAGCAATAAATCAGTTTAAGGAAATATTCCTTAGTAGAAGGTATAGATGCAATAAGAAAATATGCTAATAATGTAAATGTGGAAATATGCTACTAAACTAACTAGATGCAAATATTAATATGCTAGATCTAAGGTTTCAAGCTTAATGGATTATAGGGAATAGGAAGCACAAAAATGTAAATATTGTAGAATTCAAATATTAACTATTCAGACCCTTTGAACTCCAACTCTCGTATGCGAGCAAAAGGAAAGACCATCGATCGACGGCTTAGGCATGATGTCGATCGATGGTGAAATCAGAAGAAAGTGTGAACGAGATTTGATAAGTTCACCGAGCTAATTAGACCAGTTCTCGCATGCGCCTAACAACCTAGTTCAGTCTATTCTGTCACAGATGCTACTCTCGTAGTCGTCCATGTCCTACTTTGATATCCTAGTTAGCTACTCTAGAATGCAAGCAATAAGCTCAACTCAATTGATGGATATTATCTCAACCTAGCAGTCCTAAATTTGGGCTAATCCATGATTGCTATCATTCAACCCTAAATCTAGTTGATGACTACTGAGATATAATTAAAGTAAGAATAATAGCCTGAATAAAATGCATAGATAAAATATTGTCATTCCAATAAAAAATCTCTAAGGAGTAATGAATCTTCTTCGCCTAAAAACTCTAAATCTATAATAGAATACTAAAAAAGTATAGAAAATCCTCTCCACCACACACACACCTTTTTTGTGCGTAATACATAAAATATACATATAGAACCCTAAAATCTAGGTTAAAACTCGTCCAGGGTATCTTCTTCATTTGTCTATAACTTTGGCTTGAGATCAGCTGTTTGCGAATTGGTCATCGATCGATGGCAAGTGAGCAACATCGATCGATCTTAGTCTTGTACCATCGATCGACGCCAAGATAGTGTCGTCGATTGATGACTGTCTTGTACTTCGACTCTCTCAATGATCAGCTACGGATTCTTCTCTTCTAAATGTTCCAAAAGCTCCAAGTATCTCCATATATGTCCAAAATGTACCTTGATCTATAAACACCTTAAAACATAGCCTAAACACACATAATAGACCCTAAATAGGGCCTATAACATGGCCTAAAACTGGTAATAAGTAGTCTATATCAAAAGATATCAACCAATCGCCAAACACAATAATAAGATGCTAACTAACCATGACTTTACCATAACTCGTAACACCGTATTTCGATGTTACACTCACCCTACGGTTCAATAACCCTATACTCGACACTACACTCTAACTCAAAATGACACTCTAACTTGGGACCTGGTGACTTTGTGTTCCTCCTCTACATCGTCAATATCCTATCTCCTTACCAAAAAGGCTTGAAGAAGGAAATTTCAACCGACCGCGGCCCACAATCATTCAGGTCACCGTGCGACAACCCATAGTCATTCGGGTCACTGTCGGGTGTTGATAGCCCGCATTCATTTGGTTCACTGTCAACCATTACATCATCGTGTAACACTCAGCCTAGGCCATGACCCCGTCTCTCTGAGTCTTCCAGATCCAGCGAATGAGGGGTTTCCTTGAACCCCCCTAGGTACGAGGTCGCAGAAACACTAATTCACCCCTAAACATGCCTAGCACGGGCAAGTTACGTACATGCTATCGGCATCACGACCAAAACACAATCTTATTCTAGAACTTAGCCTAAAGACATAGATTCCAGAACCTGACTTACTCGACACTAACCAATAGTACCAGTAATCTGGTCTATATCATAATTAAGCAACTCAACCAGTTAGTCACTCCCTTACCAAGAGCTGACTAAACTAAATCAACAATATTAATTAAATAAGCAAGAATTTAAATAATCTATCACGCAATCAACTCAGTCAAATTGTTACCCAAATAGTTCGGCCTCCTGCTATGAAACTATCTTTATAGAAAACGGTAACCTACACTCAATTATATTAACACGCAAGAATAGCAAATATGATGTATCCTAGCCATAGTCCAAATCAGGTTATTAACTCAGTTTTAATTCCATTTCATCTCAGCTTAGCCCATGCTAAACTGAGTCAAATTTAATAAATAACCTAAGGACTCTTTCATGCAATAGTGTGAGAATTATATTCTATATGAATAATCGATCTATCCTAAGTTCCAAGTGGAAATCAATCAACAACTATCCTAAATTATAAATGGAATTGAAAAAATAGCAACTCACAATGTTCTATGCCGATAAGCAGCTGGTTGATCGAAGAGGACTTGGCCAAACCCAACTTTTTCGTCTTGAATGGACTGGACTGGAATGATTTTGTTTTGGACAGAAACTCCCCTTATATTGGTCTGAACTTAACTCAACTCGAGCAGAATCTTCTATAGGTGCAGACTCAAAATTGGTAGAGAAGCTGATCTCGAGAACTCTCTAAAACTCTCGAAAAAGCTCATAAACTCTTGCTTTCTTTCTTTAATTTTCTCTCATGTTTTTAAGGTGATTTTATGTGTTCTGTATGTGTAGAAATGAGGTGGGGTTCGTGGGTGTTTATAGGAGACAACAACCAATCAGCTTCAGGTTGGTGGCAGCCCGTGTGTCGGTCTGCATGGCTCCAGTCGCATTGCGCAACGGCACCTCGTACTCCACATGGCGGTCAGCATGATCAAGAATCATCCAGGTCGCCACCATTCCTCCCAGATGTCACACTACATGACTGAAACTAATGCAAGACGCCACACCAGTTCCACATGTCGATCAACATGCTTCGGTTGCATGTGCGGTGACACCTCGTGCTCTAACATGTCAAGCCGCATGTCTTGCTTCCATGCACAGAAACACCTCGAGCTTCTGTGGACACTAAGCTTGATATATATTTGACAACACATTCTGATCCCATGCGTCGAGCCACTTCGTGCTTCTCGGTCAATTCGCCCGATTTTGACTCTTCTGGCATATTTTCGACCCACGATCAATTTCGAATATTTTTATGCTCCCGTTCTGATGCACTAAATATTTTTAATAAATCCTCAACTTCATGCTGACTTCATGTACAATATTTCTCGAGCCTCCGGCTTCCCTGAAAAATTTCCGTAATACGAAAATTAGGGTTTCGCCCAACTTTAGGGTGACCCGTCGTGCTTTGGTCCCGTCATGCTTACTTCCCGTCCTGCTTAGTTCCGGTCCTGCTTCCGAATTTTTATATTCTCAACATAAAATTTTATAATTATGAAGTATTCCGAAAACATCGTGCTTCGGAAACGTCGTGCTTCCTAAAAGGTTATGCTTCCGAAACATCCTTCTGATCAATTTATCACATTGTCTAACCATGGTCGAGTGGCATATTTGACTTATGGTCCACCCATGATCAATTCTTTTACCACCTTGTGTTTGAAACTTCTTGATCTATCCTTATCACCCGCGACTTGATCACCAAGTTGATGCTCGACCAATCATCTATTTTCTTTGAATCATGTCAAGTTCAATATTACCAAAACTCAACATTCGTCATCATACTCTGATCCCCAAAATCTTGGCTCCAAATTCCAACTTGTCGACCTATTTGGGTGGGTTAGTACACCGAGTCTCGTCGCCCACGGGCGACAAGACCAAGAGCCATGTCTCGTCGCCCGTGGGTGATGAGACAAGAGTCATGTCTCGTCGCCCATAGGCAACGAGACACAAGCCATGTCTTGTTGCCTATGGTCAACGAGACCATCTCCACTTCGTTACTCTCTCCCTCGGGAATTTACCATACTGATTCTCGTGTCGTCTTGATTAGTCTTTCCGTTAAAGTTTTGCGATAAAAATAACAAGGGGTTGTCTTCTCGTAAAAACGTCAAATCAATCCTATAAAATGACAATCGTTAACTTAACACAATTTTTATCTTTAGTATACGAACGGTTTTATTATTTCACGGAACCAACGGTACGGAAAACAGAATTGTACATAAGCCATTTCTCCGAAAGAAATCATAGAAACGCTTAAGTCACAAAACGACCTGAAAAGGTCTAAAACGCAAAAAGGCCCATTTACAATTTTGGACAAGAATGATCCTGATTACAATGACGGTTTACCTAATTTCCGTAAAAGATAAATGGAAAAGAAGATAAATGTTAAGTTTCCAGATAATCATCGAAGATCGAGAAGATAAGGAAGATTTCCACAGAAAGATAGACTCGAATCAGGGGCGGAAAAGGAAGGATTAACGACCTTGGAGGAAATTATAAGGGAGGCGAAGGTGAGGGGACACGCACAAGAAAATTCTCAGCAAACCTAGCACTTAAGAAGATTTCAGCGATTTATATTTTTGTTATCGAGCTGCGACTCAATCTAGGTTTAGAGCATATGTTGTTAGAACTAGGAATATCGCCAATAGCTCTTACGTCCAAAGCTATTTAAACATGTTGTATATTGGTAACATTCTTACGCAAAAATGATCCCATAAAATCTTTCTTTTTTACTCACAAATTTGTACTGGATTATCTCGTATTCTGTTACTCATAATCTGATTAGTTGTCATAGGCTCAGCAGAATCCAAGACCTCGGGAAAATTTAAGGCTTCTTGGCTTTCCTCCGATTACCGAAATTGACAGTGAAAATTTTGGTTCCCATAAGGCAGGTATGGGGAAGTTGCGTAATTTTCAGGCCCAATGGATGCGATCTGGACCGATTATTTAATCAATGGCCAAGATTTGTCACGAAAGGATGCCTTGAAGAGATGTGTCCTTTTGCATGAGATAAAGGCCACCTTTGGTTTCTTATATATAGGAGGACGACCAGGGATCAAATGATTAAGTCCCAGAGAATGGACACACATACAAACGAGTAAAGATATTCCAAAGAGAGAGGATCGTGGATCCAAGCCATAATTGTACGATCCGGGATCCAAGCCTTAAGGGCACGATCCGGATCAAGGTGAATATGGCTTGAGCCATATAAGGATGTGGCATGTGTTAGTCACTAAGTCCAAGAGGAAGGCTGACTCATGGAGGAAGTGGGCGCAAGAGACCCATGGTGGTTAGCCGGGGGATGGATGAACCAATGGACAAGGGCTGGAGCGGTTGTAAGCGGTTACTATCTATATCTCTTACCATTGATTATATTCATATGATATATATACACATGTAAACGTGGTATTTATCCATGTCACCACGTCCTAAACCATGGCATGATGGTCGGTTCGATGATTGTGGACTATAGCCAATAGGCTGGTCGCGGCCGATGCGGTCCTTTGCCGATAGGCTACACCAAGGGGTGCGATCATGGAACGCAATTCAAGGGGTGCGAGTGTATTGTTATCCAAGCGATTTGAATGTATTTTGATCCAAGGGGTGGGAATATCATGATTCAAGGGGTGCAATCATATTTTGATCCAACTGGTACGAATGGCTTGGTGCCAGAAAGGTGCGAATGGTTTAGGACCGAAGAGGTGTGAATGGTTTGGGACCGAATATGTGTGAATGGTTGGGGAAAAAAGAGGTTCGAATGGTTCAGTACCGAAGAGGTGCAAACCGTTCAGGACCGAAGAGGTGCGAACGGTTCTGTACCAAAAGGGTAAGAATGGTTTGGGACCAAGGAGGAATGAACGGTTCGTGACTGGAGGGGTGCTACCTACCGAACCGGTAAAACTGGTGTAAGGGCAACACTTGAAATGTGTAGGGGTGGACCCACATGATGGAAATGGCGGTCAAGTCAATATATGATGCAAAGGATGATGACCTAACATGATTAGTGTCGAGTTCATGGACCATAGGCGATGGTTTGATGGCCTAACATCAGTATGGTTGAGGTCATGTCGCTGAACAAGGATGGCCAAATATGAACTGATTAGAGTTGACTACTGTCAGCCATGATCCAAAGAGAATGAGCCTACTGGTTTGTACTAACTAGATCAGTGGATACATCGGTTGTAAAGAACAAAACTGATTGGCTTGATTGGGATACAGTTCCATTATCGGTTAGAAGTGAGTGATGACTCATGGGATCCAAGTCATTTGGGGTGGTTGGTTGATTGACTTAGGATTCGATGGGCAGGTTGGTCTGAAAGATGGACTTGGTACTATAGCCTATAAGGCAAAGGATGCTGGATTGTGCATGAGCCGAGAAGGGCCAAATGCATATCACTACTCGTTTGAAGACTTCTCTCAGGTTACTTAGTTTGTGGGGATGGTTGGTTGAATGACTAAGTACTAAAGGGAATGTTTTAGTGTAGAAACCTAGATAAGATCAGGGAGTGGTTGTGGATCAATTGAACAAAAGCAAGGTGGTTCTATGAAGGACCAATGAGCTAACAAGCTCTGTGGATGTGGAAAAGGTAAGATCTAGGAATACTTGTATAAATATAGATATAATGGTTTAGGGGAATGGAAAATCAGATTAGTAAGTCTTGAACCGAGTTAAGAAATGATCTATAAGCTGAATGGTAGCTAAGTGAACTACTCAAAGCATATATGATTAAACAGGTTCAATACTTAATGATAACTAGATCAAGGATTGATAAAGGATATTCTGCTGCTTATAAGTATGAATGATCTAAGCTATGAATGACTAAGGAAGTCCTTAGCTAAGGTATAATTAATCCCTAACAAAAAGGGAGAAATTATAAAAGAAAGGCAAAAATTAAGAGGTTCGGCCAGTAAGTGGTTCGAGCGACGAAACACTTCGACCAAGGCCTAGACTGCCGGGTCTGGGTATTACAAAACCAGAACCATGGATTGCCCAAATTCCAAAACCTATGTTATGTTTCACTTTAGAATATCATGTTATTATTAACTCCATGAAAAGATTAATGCACTTGTCTTTTCCAAGGGAATGTGAAACATGTTCATGAACCAATAAGGAATTCATTGTCCAAAAGGAACAAACACCAACTTTGATGATCTTAGTTTCTGACCTGAAACAAAACCAAAACTATTTTGAAACTTTGCCATTCAAATCCATCCATAATAAGGTAAGTTTCTCTAATGTTCACATGTGTAGTGTTTTCCAAGTTTCAACTGGTGCACGAAGAACAGAGAGGAACTCAGCAGACATCAGAGCGACATTCGACTCGAACTCATTAGCCATTGGGGCCACACTCGTTTGAGGATTTACTAGCACTTCTGTTAAGGGATATATTATATAGTCATATCATCTATCTCTGGGACTTCCATGTCAGCAAGCTATTTATCATATTAGCATATTCCCCTCATCTAGCAGTGAGAAACACATTCTTCACGAGATTCCCTCAGTCTATTGGCCTCGGTTTTTAGGGCATGGATGAGAGAAACTGTATATGACTCTCATGCCGCGATTACCGCACTAGAAGCCTCAATTTTATTAATTGTGACGGCCAGATGCTTCTTTAATACTTTCAGCTCATGAACTTACTGATTCATCTCAGAAATGACCAACTCAACGCACCTCTTCAAGGCATTCACTTCTCCATTGAGATTATTGTACTGTTGGACTCGATTTCTGGCTATCTTCTTTTCCCTCTCAAGATTTTTCCCTTTATTTGCTAAGGCTTCCTCGTAGTTGACCACCATTAAGTTATATGGGCTGCATACTGAAACAAAAATAAACAAGGGAAAAGGGTAAATTCACACAAAACATGCACATTATAAGATGTAATGTTTACTTACAGCAACCCCAGTCCGAGCCATGTAACGATACGTTTGTGGAGATTCCACCTCATTGGGGCAAGCATTTACTTGACTCCAACCCTTTAGCTGGAACAAATTGGCCCAGCCTTCGCAATTATAACAATCAAGACGTCGCACGGATACAAAAAATTCGTGGCATTTGATGCCTTGGCCCTGATCCTTATAAGAGAAGCCTAAATCGAAGACTCAAGGGAGTTTGATTGTCTCCTCCATGACAAATTCTTCCGTTTGAGGGATTTCATCCTGAAAGATTGGATTACCTTCATCCACTGCATCAACCATGCCAGTCAGAGAAATCGACAGTTCCTCGACTCTAAAAGTCTCCTTCGTCACCTAGACTTCCTTCGCAGTCTTCTTCTTTTTTGGTAATTTCCCCTTTGTATTTTTAGAAGTATTTGCGACAGGAGGTTGCTCTGAAGTTGTCTAAGTCGGGATGAAAAACATGTTATGCAAAATTTGTAGAAGCTGAAAAACCGAATCGATATAAATAAAGCGATGTTAAGGAAATATACAATTCAAAAACGAGACGAAACACGATATAAAAAACCTTTAGAAATATAGACCATGGAGTCGAGATGAATCTCTTTCCTTAACTCTTAATATTCTCTCCGTAGTGAGACAGACTTGTAAAAATAGAGCCCAGGATACAACCATGATAGACGATTCACGCTTCACCCGTGAACGTCCCTAACGAACTAATAAATCTACGAACACTCTGTAAAACTTACGCTGGATATTGCTGGTTTTCGTTAAGAAAAACGTTAAAAATGAGGAAGGAGGAGACGAGTTTATAAAGAAGAGTAGTGGAGCGGTTTTTCGAAATGGTAGCGAAAATCTCTCGAAAATCTCGGGAGTGGTCTGATCCAGTTTCGAACAGATAAACTGCTTGTCGTTTTTGAACGAATTACCCGCCGTTTAAAACACAAACATCATGATGTTTTTTGGAATTAAAATGGCAAAACGTTGGGCTTAACTGGGCCCAAAAAGAATCATATTGGGCCGGAGGCCCTCAACCAAGACCCAAGACCCCAGCCGAAGCCAAAGCCGAAGCCCAAGCCCATGCCCACGCCGAGCCAAGCCGGCCTGGCGGCGGCGGCGCGCGCGTGGGGTGTCTCCTCTCTCTCAGCTGTTTACACTATTCTATCAAGGAGACATATATATACAGCTCAAAATCCGCTTTTCTAACCAATGTGGGACAAACTCAACTTGTGAGTTTCATGTGTTCAAGATAACAATTTCATCACATCATTTCTCATTCAATTTAAATCTCTTTTTGACTTTTCAATATATCAGATTGTAGTACTCGTTACAAGCTTTACAATGATCTATTAACATGATCAAGACGACCACCGGTTTGGCCGAAAAAACCACCGGAAAAGTCGAAAAAACCACTGTGTCAAAAAACTGTTTTCAATCCCCCACATGAATAGAAATGACTCTAAACATATGCAGACTAAATGCAGACTCGATAAACTCTAGTTACTATACTTATTTTAATCCTGAATAGACTAGACAGACTTATCGAGAGTGTTTGCGAAAAATTCACTGTGTTTGAGTTGGTGGCATTTTTAAGCCTTGAACCACTCATAGTTAATATCTGTCGAGTTTACTTTACCAGGAGGTGAACATGATATCTTGAGCCAACCAGTGTTTTATGTAAACCAAGACAACTTGTATAATGCAACTTCATTTTCTCGTAGAACTTAGTTCTCTATTGTGTTCATTCTGACCCTGAATTATTCCTGGTTTTCATGTGTGAACTTAGACAATATAGCCTTGCATTCATTCTCCTAGAAACGGCCTCATTTCACACTCCTAAGGTGATTGACCATGAAAAGTATTGAGTAATACTTCGCTTTAGAAGCTATGGAATCATTAAAAGTCTATGCTTATCCTTCTCACATTAGCACTTTTATCATCTTAGGAGTTGGGTAGAGATCATAGTCTCAAAGTGCTTTTGGTAGATTTTGTTTGATTTTGTTTTCCCTTTGAACCTACGTCTTGGGATCTCCAGTCATGATAGGTAGGGTTGCAATCAAGCATCCTCATTCGTTATAGGCTTTAAACCCATTTCTTTTGATGATTTAGCAACAATATCTCGTGGCAAACCTTTAGTAAATGGATCTGCTAGGTTGTCAGCCGATTTGATATAATCTATTGTGATTACACCATTTGAGATAAGTTGTCTAATGGTTTTATGTTGTCTTCTAATATGACGAGATTTACCGTTGTAGATATTATTTTGAGCCCGAGCTATAGCTGATTGACTATCGCAATGTATTCGTATAGCTGGCACAGGTTTCTCCCAAATAAGAATATCTTCCAAAAAATTTCTAAGCCATTCAACTTCTTTTGCTGCTTTGTCTAAGGCTATAAACTCAGATTCCATGGTGGATCTGGCTAACACTGTTTGTTTGGTAGATTTCCATGATATGCTGCCCCTCCTAGTGTAAAGACGTATCCACTTGTGGATTTTGAGTTTTTTGAATCTGATATCCAGTTACCATCACTGTATCCTTCTAAAACTGCTGGTTCTTTACCATAGTGAAGCCCAAAATCTTTGGTGTAGCGCAAGTAATTAAGTACTCTTGTTATACCTTTCCAGTGTGTATGACCTGGATTACTTGTATATCGACTAAGTACGTTTACTGCATGCGCTAGATCTGGTCTAGTACAATTGGTCAAGTACATGAGACTTCCAATCACTCGTGCATACTCGTTTTGTGAAACCGCTTCACCTGTATTCTTTGTCAAGTGCTTTTGGGGATCTAACGGAGTTTTTGCCGTACTATTAGAGTAGTTTTTAAATCTCTCTATTATTGTTTGAGCATAATGAGATTGGATTAAGATAATTCCATTTGAATTTCTTGTAATTTTAACCCCGAGAATAACATCTGCTAATCCCATATCTTTCATCTCAATTTTTTCTTTGAGCATGTTTTTTGTGTGATTGATAATATCTTTATTGCTTCCAATAATGAGCATATCATCTACATATAAACATAGCAAAACATACGCATTTTTGGTAGTTTTGTAGTATATGCATTTATCACATTCGTTAATTTTGAAACCATTTGACATCATTACATTATCAAATTTTTCATGCCATTGTTTAGGAGCTTGTTTAAGCCCATAAAGTGACTTTACAAGTCGACATACTTTGTTTTTCTGTCCAGGAATAACAAAGCCTTCAGGTTGTTTCATGTAAATTTTCCTTTCTAGATCACCATTTAGGAAGGCGGTTTTTACATCCATTTAATGGATTTCTAGGTCTCTTAAAGCTGCGATTGCTATCATCAACTTTATTGAGGTTATTCTCGTTACTGGAGAATATGTGTCAAAATAGTCAAGACCTTCTTTTTGTCGGAATCCTTGAACTACAATCCTAGCTTTGTGTAAACTAGGTGTTCCATCAGGGTTTAGCTTTCGTTTCATTATCCATCTATTCCCTAATCCTTTGCAGCCTGCTGGTAAATCTGATATGTACCATGTATCATTTTGCATGATAGAATCAAATTCACTTTTGACGGCTTCGTTCCAAAACGGAGCGTCTGGTGAGGACATGGCTTCTGCCAAAGTTTTTGGATCATTTTGTACTAAGAATGCCATTAAGGAATCTTTACCAAAAGATTTTTCATTTCGAGCTCTTTTACTCCTTCTAGGTTCATCTTTTTCATTTTCTGAAATATCATTAATAGAAATTTCAACATTTGACTCAGTTTCTGAAACATTATGTCGTCTATTTCTTCTCGAGTTCGTTTTGAACCTCGTTTTTCCTTGCAAGGAAAAATATTTTCGAAGAAAGATGCATTTCTTGACTCCATTACTGTATTTTCATGAATATCTGATATTTTAGATTTATATACCAGAAATCGATAGGCATTACTATTATGTGCATACCCGATGAAAATGCAATCCACTGTTTTAGGTCCGATAATGACCTTCTTTGGTGGCGGTATCGCAACTTTTGCTAAGCACCCCCACACTTTGAGGTATTTATACGAAGGTTAATTACCTTTCCATAGTTCATATGGAGTTTTGCCAGTTATTTTGTGTGGAATTTTGTTGAGGATATAATTAGTGGTAAGCAACGCTTCCCCCCCACATGTTCTAGGGTAACCCAGATTCTTGCAACATTGCATTCATCATCTCTTTTAGAGTTCGATTTTTGCGTTCAGCAACTCCATTAGATTCTGGTGAATAAGGAGCTCTAGTTTGATGAATTATTCCATGTTCTTTACAAAATGCATTAAATGGACCATCATACTCGCCTCCTTTGTCGCTTCTAACTATTTTAATAGTTGTTTTAAGCTGATTTTCAACCTCGAGTTTAAATTCTTTGAATTTTTCTAAGGTTTCATCTTTGCTATGTAATAAATATACATAACAATATTTTGTGCAGTCGTCTATGAATGTCACAAAGTACTTTTTCCCACCTCTAGTTTGTATGTATTTTAAGTCACATAAATCTATGTGAATTAAATCTAGAGGTTTGTTAGTTCTTTCAACACGAGGTGAGAGTGTTTTTGTGAGCTTAGCCTGTACGCATACTTCACATTTTTGTTTACTTGTTTTGCATTTTGGGATTAAGTTTTGATTCATTAATCTTTGTATCGATTTGTAGTTTACATGGCCTAATCTTTCATGCCATATATTAAAGACTCAACCAAATAAGCAACTGGCTCTTTCTTATTCATTGAAACTTTTGGAGCTATAATTTTGGGAACGACTGTCATTACATTCATGTTGACCAGGCCATCCTTAACATACCTTTTTCCCAAATACACTCATTCTTCCTAATCACGAGCTTGTCCACCTCAAGAGTTGTGGCGAATCCATTCTTGCTGAGCAAGGTTCCCGAGACCAGGTTCTTCCTCATGTCAGGCACATGCTTCACATTCTACAGAGTGACTTCACGTCCAGATGTCATCTTCATAACCACCTTGACGCGTCCTTCAATCTTGGAGACTGCGGTGTTCCTCATGAACAGCTTCTCATGAGTCTTGCTTTTCTGGTAGGTGCTGAACATCGCCCTATCAGTGCAAATGTGGGTGGTGGCACCAGTGTCATACCACCATTCCTTAGGGTTGTTGCTTTCAACCATGTTGACTTCAGTCACCACTGCAACGAGATCTTCTTCAGTGAGATTCGCCTGAGCCTTCTCATCTCTGATCCTGCTGCGACACTCAGCAGTCATGTGACCAACTTTGTGGCAGTAGTGACATTTTCCCTTAAATTTCTCCATATTTGCCTTGATCTCAATGCCTTTCTTCTTGAAGTTTGGACCAGAAACCTTCAAAATTGCAGCTGTTTTGAAAGGTTTTGCAGGAGATCGGACAATTGCCTTTCCTTTACCTTTCATTTCAGCCACGTTGACACTATGCTTTATAGCTTGGAGCAGCTTGTCATCATTTCGGTTCCTGGCTTCCATCTGAAGCCTCTGAATGAGATCTTCGAGTCCCATCTTCTTCTTTTTGTGCTTCAGGTAGTTCTTGAATTCTGCATAGCTTGGAGGAAGCTTTTGGATGAATCTGAGAGTTGTGAATGTCTCACAGATGGACATTCCTTCAGCAGAAATTTCATAGCAAATGAGCTGAAACGCTTCCACCTGATCCATTATGGGTTTTGAATCCACCATTTTGAAGTCATGGAATTATGCAACCACATGCTTCTGACATCCAGCGTCCTCACCTCTGTACTTCTTGTCCAGTGATCTCCATAGCTCTTTTGACGTGGAAATCTCATAGTAGACTTGATACAATGGGTCAATAAGGCGACCCAAAATGTATCCTTTGCAGGTGTAGTCGGAACGCAACCAACTATCAACACTTGCAAGAGTGTACACATCATCAATCCCGAAAATGACAAGGGGCTTGTCCTCTTCGGTGAGTTTATCGAGCTTCATTGTTGTTAGGAAGAACATCATCTTCTTTTGCCACATTTTGAAGCCTTTGCCATCAAACTTTTCTGGCATTAATCCTTGAGTGAACAAGCTTGGTACAGTCGGAGGAGTTGGAACTACAACCAGATCACTTGTGGTTCCTTGAATAGGACCCGTGTGATAGAGACCAGCACCGAACAGGCTACGGCGTGTGGTTTCATCAGCAACATTTCCCACTGGAAGAGTAGGAGTCATTGTTGCAGCGGTTGTTGCCGTTGTTGTTGCATCAACAGTTGTCATGGTTGCATCACTTTGAGCAGCGTTGAGTGGAGTTTGCATATCAATGGTGGTGTCAATGGGGTGTTGTTAAGATCCGTCATTTTTCTGTTGAGAAAACATGAAAGCGGATTAGACTCCAATCAACAAATAACATATTATTTTAAATATATAACAGTTTAAAATCGATTGTCATTTTTGGTGTTTTTAGTAAATCTCTTAAAGAGTTACAAACCACCAAATCATATTGATATAAGTCTGAAAAACGTTTTGCAAACTCGCTTAAAAGCGTTCACATAAACCGTTTGTGTAGACTTGTAGATTGTTTCACAAACTTGCTTTAGAAAGCTATTGTGCAAACGAATCGTTTTTATAACTTTTTTTTTATGATTCATGTAACAAAAAACGTTTCGCGATAGAGCTACGGAGCAAAACGCAAACCGTTTTCAGATAAACAAGAAACGTTTCGCGGAAGTGCGTAAAGCAAATCGCAAACACCGTTTCAACATAAAAATAACCGTTTTAGAAATCCTTGAAATCGTTTTATAAAAACGTATTAAGATCAATCCGATTAAAGCTTATATGTAATAGAAGCGATTAAGAGTTAAGACTGTAGAAGCCGAAAAACCGAATCGATATAAACGATGTTAAGGAAATATATGATTCAAGAACGAGATGAAACCCGATATGAAAAACCTTTAGAAATATAGATCATGGAGTCGAGACAAATCTCTTTCCTTAACTCTTAATATTCACTCCGTAGTGAGACGGACTTGTCCGAAATAGAGCCTAGGATACAACCATGATAGACGATTCACGCTTCACACGTGAACGTCCCTAAAGAACTAATAAATCTTCAAACACTTTCTAAAACTTACGCTGGAGATTGCTGGTTTTCGTTAAGAAAAACGTTAAGAAACGAGGAAGGAGGAGACGAGTTTATAAAGAAGAGTAGTGGAGCGGTTTTTCGAAATGGTAGCGAAAATCTCTCGAAAATCTCGGGAGTGGTGCGTTGAGAAACTTTCTCTGCAAGATCTCTTCGTTCTGATCCAGTTTCAAACAGATAAACTGCTTGTCGTTTTTGGACGAACTACGTGTCGTTTAAAACACAAACGTCATGCTGTTTTTTGGAATAAAAATGGCAAAATGTTGGGCTTAACAGGGCCCCAAAAGAACCATATTGGGCCGGGGCCCTCCATCAAGACCAAAGACCACTCCCACGCCGGCCGGATGGCGGCGGCGGCGCGCGCTTGGGGTGCCTCCTCTCTCTGAGCTGTTTACACTATGCTATCAAGGAGTCATATATATACAGCTCAAAATCCTCTTTTCTAACCAATGTGGGACAAACTCAACTTGTGAGTTTCATGTGTTCAAGATCACAACTTCATCACATCATTTCTCATTCAATTTAAATCTGTTTTTTACGTTTCAATATATCATATTGTAGTACTCGTTACTTTAAAATGATCTATTAACAAGATCAAGACGACCACCAGTTTGGCCGGAAAAGTCGAAAATATCACTTTGTCAAAAAACTGTTTCCAACAAAATTTGCATTTGATTTTTACAAAATGTCTACCAAACCTTTGCAAACAAATATACATAATTTGGAAGCTTTCTCTTCAATTTTACCGTTGCAACTTTTGCGGCTCCTTCCTCTTGCCACAAACATTTGAACAGGGAATGTTGGTAGCCCAATCAATTGAAAGAAAGAGGATAAAAGTGTCAAGTCAGCAAACGCTAAAAATACTCTAGAAGAGATAGACCAGGAATGTTATTACCTTTTGTTATTCTTTCAAGTTGATGATGTATTTTCTCATCGCTAATATCTGGCCAACTCTTAGTGACCTAAATCTCTAACCAACACTACATTCTCCAATAAATTCTTTGGGTAGGGTGCAGTGCAAGGACGCCAAACAAGAAAAAAAAAAAGAAGAAAAAAGCGAGTGAAAGGAATTACTCTCGTGGAAAAAAAAGTTTGTTGTCTACTGATAAGTGTTCCATAACATGGGTGTGTATCCGGGGTTCTGAAAACCTGCATCCTTGATTATTCACGTAGAAGTAATTTTTCATCCAGTTTGGAGTCTTGGAAGGTTGTCTAGTTAGGATGTTGTGGCCTATTGCATATTTGCAAAAGCTAAACACGTATCATACTCTATGATGAACGTAGTAATTTCTTCAAAGACTCTAACTGATCCAAAGACATTGATCTTCTCAGCCATTACCATCAGCACAATCACAATCCGAATTGATCCAGCACTCAACTGGGAGAGAGCGGTTTCGCTCCTGTTGCATTGCAAAGTGATGAGGTGTAAAACTGGGAACCATAGTTTGGCCTCCTTGCCAAACCAAGACTCAGACACGCAAACATACGCGACTGTAGGACTCCACGCTCTTTGGTCGCCTTTTGGGAAAAAAACCCGAAGTCAGCCCCAGCCTTTAGTTTTGTGACAAGATCTCCGACGCTTTTCATTGTTGACCGAGTTACGAAACGGTTTTTCAGTATTGACCTTTATGATTGACGGTCTGACATTCTCCTCTGATATATTTCCCTCCGCGATGAATTAACTGGTGTTGCTATACCTGGTTGGAATGAGGCATGAGGACATATGGACCATTGGTAGAGACGACGCTGCGGCTACCTCTGTTTGATGACCGACTTTAGCATTGCTTATGTGATTCTCCTCTTCTTCAACAATTTCTTGACCCTCTACTTCAGCTTGGAATGCATCTTCTGCAGCTGTAGCACAGAAAGCGTAGCATGTTCCAACCCGGATGTGTCATTTAGATCTCTCTGATGACATCTTATTAAACTACATACTCTTTTGATATGTATATATATCTGCAATTTAGTACCATAGATAAGATCTCCAGATCTTAACTGAAAATACTACATTTGCCATCTCTAAATCACGTGTTGGATAATTACCCTCATGCTTCTTTAACTGCCTAGAATCATAGGAAACTACCCAATTGTTCTGCATCAGAACACATCCTAACCTAGTTATGGATGCATTTGTGTACATGTATGGAATACCTCTCTAGTAATGCCAATACAGGTGAACTCGTCAGATCTTCCTTAAGCTTTGAGAAACTGTTCTCACAAGCTTCTGACGAAACCAACTTCTCGTCCTTGCCCATAAGTTTGGTCAGTGGCTGGCCGAAGCTTGTGAATCCTTTTACAACCCTATTATAGTACCCAAACAATCCCAATAAACTACATATCTACGAGGCGTTCTTTGGCCCTCAGCCATTCCTGATGGAACTGATCTTTTCGGGTTCTACTAACAGTCATTTATCTGACACTATATGCACTACAGACCCTATATTATTCTGCCAAAATCTGCATTTACTCAACTTGGATAACAGCTATTGTTACGTAAGCCTTTCTAATACATACCTTAAATGATCCTCAAGCATTTTCCAAAAAGTCCTCAATCCTGTTACCCTTACCAACGTCTCGTACAGAGATAGTTGCTAGGTATGCTTTGTATCCCTGATCTAGCATCCGTCCCGATGGAATTGCTGAGATCATTATACTCCCGGACATTGGCCATATACAATGGAATTGTTTTGTTCCGTTCAACCTCTCAAACCTAACTCCCTAACCAGTCCATATCAAAAATCACCTCATGATTCTTGAGTTGTACTACGGTTAGGTCAGCAGGCACCCCTATCCTAATTGGGATGTCCTGGAAAATCCATTGTAAATGCATGGCCTGACCACCAGCGGCATTCACAATCCCTAGACTACTATCATGTTCCTTCGAACTCGCGAAATGTGCTTATGCAGCCATAAGTGTATTTCTCGAATGTTTTCCAACGTGATGTTCATCCCTATTGAAGAAGTGTATGGAAATGTCCTTCCTCTACTCTTTGATGCACCTATCCAAGTAAAATTTCCCAACGAGCCTATTCTTTCACTAGTCGGCCTCAATTCAATCGACACTAATCTTGAAGACTCTAGTCCCTACCCGAATAATATGATCCAATACTCAGGGAGGGTACCTTAACTCAGACAACTCCAGCTTGAGGGGAAATAATCTCAACTACTTCCCTATCTCCCTTTCTAGGGTTGGACATTTAGGAATCCCTGTAAGTACAACAGATGGCACACCGGCCGGTTGGGTCGATGGCACAGCGGTTGTACCCCCCGACTGCTTAAACCAACATGGTTTGAATATATTCCATTGCAGCATCAGTGACAGGTGTCGCGACCTGGCTTACTCGACCAATGGATCCTTAGAACCATTCATTAACTGAACTTTGTATGGATAAACTGTGTGTGAGGACTGATCCCCCGTCTAACCTTCTTCATGTTGGAACCCGTAAGGCCAACTGTCGCCGTTCTGCCTGTAGATGTTTAGAAATAACTCGACTTGTGTCACTCCCCGTTGATACACTAAAATTGGATCTTGCTATTTTCAAGTTAGCATTGTTGTTGTAATATGTTTAGATTCAATTCTAGAGGACCAGATTACACTATACTTTTGTAGGAAAAATATCAAGCTAAAACAATAATGCGGTTGTGGAGTAGTTTAGCGTAACAAGCAAGTAAGACAATGTAATTGGTTTTCAATTGATTAAGGAGCCAGCCTTGGGTTACTTCATCGGGTGTCAAATGCGTGCAAGGCAAGGAATTATTCAAGTTTGATTTTAAACTAGCCTAGAAATTGAATCTGTCAAGATAGAAAAGCCCATTGTCGTGGAACTCTTCTGATATAGCCTATTTATTACCTATTTTAGACCATGTTATAGTCTCTATTTAGGGTCTGTTATGTGTGTCAAGGATATGTTTTAAGGTCTTTACAGGTCCAGATACGTTTTGGAGATATATGGAGATACTTGGACCTTTTGGAGCATTTACAGGAGAATAATCTGTAGTTGATCGTTGTGAGAGTCAAACTACAAGACTACCATCGATCGACGATACACCGTTGGCGTCGACCGATGTTACATGACCAAAATCGATCGATGTTGCACATCTGCCATCGATAGATGTCCAATTCGCAAACAGCCAATTTTCAATCCCAAGTTAGAGACAAGACACAATATTACAAGATTACCCATGGACGAGTTTTGACCTATACTTTAGGTTTTTATATTTATATTTTATGTATTTCACCAGAAAAGGGGGGATGCTTGGTGCGTAGGTTTTGTGGCAAAGTGTGTGTGTGCACCAGCACTCCATATTTTAGGATTTATTTAGGGGAGAAGATTCATAACTCCTTAGGGAGATTTGTATTGGAACCCCAGTATTTTATCTATGCATTATATTCAGATTAATATTCTTACTTTAATTATGTCTGAGTAGTTATCAACTAGATTTAGGGTTTATTAATGGTACTGATGGATTAGCCAAGCAATAGAATTGCTAGGGTCATTATTAGATATATTAATAGAATTGTGTTTATTGCATATGTTCTAGAGTAGCTAACTAGAACCCTGATAATAGGATAGTTAGGCGCAAGCGAGAGCATGGTCTACTACCGGAATTTATTCTGTTGAGCTAGGTTTGTAGAAACAAACGAGAGTTGATTTAGTTAATCTAGTGAACTTATCGAATTAGGTCATAAACCTTGACTCAAGAAACCATCGATCGACGTAGGATCATTGCCATTGATCGATGGTGATTCCGTGTCAACAAGCAGAGCTGAGAGATTGGACTTAGTCAATAGATTAGACTCGCAGCGAGAACTGGTGTCTTTTACATTATATATCGAGTTCCATGATTAAATACTCATACCTTCTATCTTCTATAATCCACTTGCCTGAAACCCTAGATATAACATATTTACACTTGCATCTAGTTAATCTATTAGCATATTTTCATATTTACATTATTAGCATAATTCTATATTTGCATAATCAGCATATTTTCATATTGCTTTTATACCTTCTAATAAGGAATATTTCCTTGACCTGATTACTTGTGACAAATATATATAATTACCTAGCTTAGTCTTTAGAGATAAGAAATCTATTGTGTGACATTGTTATATGTGGAGTCGATCCCTAAGTACTACACCTGATCCACAGCAACTCGAACGTACGATCCGAAAAGAAAGACGACAAGCATTGATCGATAGCATCTACTCATCATCGATTGACACTTCTTTACGGACAACATCGACCAACATCAGTTAGCATTGACCGACATTAATGATATAGCATCGATCGACGACAGCAGACAAGTTCAGATGGTTGTGTCTATAATAGTGGTTCAGAATGAGAATGGAGACTTGCATGACCTCAACGATCATTGGCATAATGCAGCAGGTCAAAAGATAGAAAATCAGGGGACTATAATCCATGATACAGAAGCAGAAGCAGACACTGCAATAGCTCAACCTGAAGCTAACGCCTAAGCTGCTCCTAGAACGTTTGCTGAATACAACCCTCCAGACCATTTCTACGCCAACAAATCCATCATTCACCCTTAGGGATGTTAATATGGGTAATTACCCATGGGTTTACCCAAACCCACTAATAATGGGTTGGGTTTTTACCCACCTACAATTAACTGGGCTAAATATGGGTATAAAATTTTAAACCCATATGTATGTTGGGTAAATACAAATGGGTAATAGTGTACCCATGGGTTTTAATTATATTATTATGTTTTTCACTATTCTAAATAAATTATATAAAAATTGTAAAAAGAAGTTTTTTTCACTAAAACCGCAAAAATAAGTTTTCGTGCCAAAACCGCAAAAACAAGTTTTCCCACCAAAACCGCAAATAATAGTTTCCTACAAAAACTATTTTTCCCGCTAAAACCACAAAAACGAGTTTTCCCGCCGAAACCACAAAAATGAGTTTTTCCGCCAAAATTGCAAAAACGAATTTTCCCGTCAAAACCGCAAAATTGAATTTTCCCGCCAAAACCGCAAATGAGTTTTCCCGTCAAAACTGCAAAAACGAATTTTCCCGTCAAAAACGCAAAAATGAGTTTTCTCGCCAAAACCACAAAAATGAGTTTTCCCGTCAAAACCGTAAAAATGAGTTTTTCCGCCAAAACCGCAAAAATAAGTTTTCCCGCCAAAACCGTAAAATGATTTTTCCGTCAAAACCACAAAATTGAATTTTCCCGCCAAAACCGCAAAGGAGTTTTCCCGTCAAAACTGCAAAAACGAATTTTCCCGTCAAAACCGCAAAAATAAATTTTCCTGCCAAAACCGCAAAAATGAGTTTTCCCGCCAAAACGAGTTTTTCCCGTCAAAACCGCAAAAATGAGTTTTCCTGTCAAAACCGCAAAAACGAGTTTTCCCGTTAGAACCGAAAAATGAGTTTTTCCGCCAAAACCGCAAAATGACTTTTCCCGCCAAAACCGCAAAAACGAGTTTTTCCCGTCAAAACTGCAAAATGAGCTTTGCCGCGTAAACCGCAAAAACGAGTTTTCCCACCAAAACCGGAAAAATGAGTTTTTCCGCCAAAATCGCAAAAATGAATTTTCCCGCCAAAACCGCAAAAATGAGTTTTTCGCGTCAAAACTGCAAAATGAGTTTTCCTGTCAAAACTGCAAAAACGAGTTTTCCCGCCAAAACCGCAAAAATAAGTTTTCTCGCCAAAACCGGAAAAAATAAGTTTTCCCGCCAAAACCGCAAAATGAGTTTTTCCCGTCAAAGCCGCAAAATGAGTTTTTCCCGTCAAAACTGCAAAATGAGTTTTGCCGCGTAAACCGCAAAAACAAGTTTTTCCGCCAAAACCGCAAAATGAGTTTTTCCGTGAAAACCGCAAAAACGAGTTTTCCAGTCAAAACAACAAAATCTTGTATAAATATTAAAGCTCATGTTAATAATATTAATATTCTATATGATCTTTTTAGAATAAATAAAATAGTAATTTAGGTACCCATGGGTAAACCTATACCCTACTGGGTTATTTTCTGGGTTTAGATTTCATCCTTGATGTTTCTGGGTTTTCGCGGGTTGGGTATAAACTGGGTTGGGTTATTTGTGGGTTGGGCTGGGCTGGGTTATTTTACCCTACATTAACATCCCTATTCACCCTCCAGCTTTTCAGAGAAACGATTTTGAGATCAAACACGCTTTCTTCAGATTTGTAGCACAAACACCTTACCATGGGTTGCGACACGAGCACCCTATGGATCATCTGGAGAAATTTGAGGATCTAGTGACTGCTATTAAAGCCAATGGAGTCCCTAAGGACTATCTTTTTGTAAGCTCTTCAAGTACTCACTTGCTGGAGAAGCTTCATATTGGCTTAAGCAGCTACCACCAGGATCTCTGACATCCTGAACTGACATTAAGAACGTTTTCTTGTGTAACTTCTTTGATCACGCAAGAGCAGAAGATTTGAAGAGCAAGATTGATAATTTTTCACAAGAACCTTCAGAGTCTTTCAGAAACTCATGGATCAGATTCAAGTCATACCAGAGAGACTGTCCACGTCACGGGTTCAATGAAGTGCAGCTTCTTAGCACTTTTGTAACAGCCCTCCCCGTGGGACCCAGCTGGCGCTGCAGCGCATCGACCCTAACCCCTCCCCTGTGATACATCCTGCCCGAATTCACCCATAGGCCTCGGCTCACAAATAGGTTATTGGTGATGTTCGAACCCAAGACCTCACTCTTTAAGAACTCTCCCACAGAGAAGCTGTCACAAATTGACCTGCAGATCAATTTGATTCTCTGTGGGAGAGTTGTTAAAGGGTGAGGTCATGGGTTCAAACCTCACCAATAACCTATTTGTGAGCCGAGGCCTATGGGTGAATTCAGGCAGGTTGTATCACACGGGAGGGGTTAGGGTCGATGCGCTGCAGCGCCAGATGGGTCCCACGGGGAGGGCTGTTACAATAAAAGTTGACTTTTATGTAACGGCCTACCCCACAACTGGGCGGATCAGCCAACCCTGCAGTGCACCGACCCTAACCCCTCCCCTGTGATACAACCTGCCTGAATTCACCCATAGGCCTCGGCTCACAGGTGGGTTATTGGTGCGCTTGGTGTTGCTCGAACCCAAGACCTCACCCTTTAACAACACTCCTACAGAGAAGCTGTTACCAATTGACCTGCAGATCAATTTGTAACAACTTCTCTGTAGGAGTGTTGTTAAAGGGTGAGGTCTTGGGTTCGAGTAACGCCAAGCGCACCAATAACCCACCTGTGAACCGAGGCCTAGGGTGAATTCAGGCAGTTTGTATCACAAGGGAGGGGTTAGGGTCGGTGCACTGCAGGGCCGGCTGATCTGCCCATTTGTGGGGTAGGCCGTTACATAAAAGTCGACTTTTATGTAACGGCCTACCCCACAAATGGGCAGATCAGCCGGCCCTGCAGTGCACCAATAACCCACCTGTGAACCGAGGCCTAGGGTGAATTCAGGCAGTTTGTATCACAAGGGAGGGGTTAGGACTTTTATGTAACGGCCTACCCCACAAATGGGCAGATCAGCCGGCCCTGCAGTGCACCGACCCTAACCCCTCCCTTGTGATACAAACTGCCTGAATTCACCCTAGGCCTCGGTTCACAGGTGGGTTATTGGTGCGCTTGGCGTTACTCGAACCCAAGACCTCACCCTTTAACAACACTCCCACAGAGAAGTTGTCACCAATTGAGTTGTAACATCCCGAGCTGTGATATGTGAAAAGGCTTAAGAGAATTGATTTGGCTACCTATGTCACCAAAGTTGACTTACCTTTTCCGTCACACATCCGTTTAAAACTCCAGGGTTAAGCGTGCTTATGCTGGAGTAGTGAAAGGATGGGTGACATATCGGGAACTGATTCGTGATACCGTGCGAGTGAGGCCAAAACACGGGGAAAAGTCGGGTGGTGATTGCAGGGACAGTAAACAATGATTTTGAGCCTTGGAAAAAATAACGCACTGACCGCTGGAACGGGATGGGGCCCACGGGCCGAGAGAGCAGGCGTGGGTGGCCCATTAGCCGTGGGTGGCCCATTAGCCGTGGGTGGTCGGAGCGTTACAACTTTATTGGCTTTGGACAAAACTAGTGAAGGAAATTTCAGCACTAAGAGCCTTGAAGAAGCTACAAGATTGATTGAGAATCTAGCATCTAGCAGCAGTACTAAGAACACAAATTTTGAGAGGAAGAAATCAGCTCCAGCAATGAGCAAGGAGAAGATTGAATAAGTAAAAGCAAAGTTGTGGATAGTGTTCAGAAAATTCTCATAAAGCAGGTTACTTTTGTAGAGTTAGAAGCAATATAATCTAGAGAAGATGAGATTGAAGAAGGTGATGTGAACTACATTGATGGGAATGGTTTCCAGAGACAAGGGAATCAAGGTTTCAGCAGGAAATCCTATGGCACTGGTCAAAGGAGTAACTTTAATCAGAGTTAACAGCGAAGTCCCCTCAATAACGACATGACATATGGATCTTCCTACTACCAAAAACCTCCTCCAAAAACTCAGGGAAGCAAGATTGAAGCAATGGTTGATAGAGTCTTAGAGAGACAGCAGAAGATGACTGTGAATTTCAACGGAATGATAGATGATATGTACCTCAACCTCAATACCAAGTTCGAAAACCTCAGCACCTATGTGAAGAAGTTGGAGAATCAAGTGATGCAAATAAGTGAGACCATTAAGAGACATGAGAGCCTAATTAAAGAGAAGATGGAGGCTGGGCAGAAGCACCATGTCAATGCATTGATTGATGATGATTTCTGGCAGGAAGAGAAACCCTAAGACAGCAACTTTCGTGTGGAAAATTCCATGTCACTCGAAAATTCTCGTTCACATCGATTGACGCAAGACAACGAGGATCAATCGACAGTGAAACCTACAGAATCGGTAGCCTTGTGTGAATCGACTAACATCAATTGATACCGTACTCATGACCACGATCGACATAGAGAAGAAAGCATCGATCGACAGTACATGTATGGCATCGATCGACAGGGTAGAAACCCATTTCGGTTACCCAACCTCAACGCAAGTCTGATTCTGCGTCCAACAGCAACAATTTCAGACCAGAATACAGACACATCTGAATCTATGGATCTTGATAGAGAAGATGAGGGACACTCAAAGAGGAGGCAAAAGATCCCAAAGCATCAACGCAGAGAAGCCAATGAAAAAGAGATGGATGGCTTTGCTAAAAGAGTTTTTAAAATTCCTTTAGATATATCTTTTGATGAAGCTTATTATACTCACACATTGTGGATGTTTTTCAGGGAAACAAGAGAATCAGATGATCATATAGAAATCATGTTCAATCACCTCAGAGAGAAGATGAAGCGGAGAACCTGTTTGAAAAAGAAAAGTGATCCTGGGAAGTTTGTGGTTTGATGCTTCATCAAAGGAAACAAATATCCCAACGCCCTCTGTGACACTTGATCTTTAGTGAGGATTATGCCAAAGTCTATGGCAGAGGAGCTGAACCTAAGAGTGGAACCCTCCAACGATTCGTTCACATTTGTAGACTGCTAAAGAGTGAACTCAGGAGGGATGGTAAAAGATGTTCCAGTGCAAATCAAAAACACCCTAGTCTCAGTAGACTTTCATGTGATGGACATCATGATAGATTGGAACTCTTCGCTACTACTTGAGAGAGAACTCATGGCTACTGTGGGAGCCATATGCGACATGCATTTAAACAGGTTGTATCTATCTCTAATTGATAAAAATAATTTTTGTGAACCTGGTAAAAATAAGAACAAGGCTACCCTAATCGAATTGTGTAATGATGCAGAGATTGTGGGCCACATGCTTCTGCGATTACAAGTGCAATGAGGAATCGGTAGATGGACCATCGATCGACACCCAGCCCTTATCATCGATCGACAGTCCTGCAAATCAACAATTGATCGACACCCACCCTTTAATATCGATCTACACCCATAACCCATAAGCGATCAACACCCCACCATGCTGTCTAAAATTACAACCGAGCCTACCCGAATACGATGAAAACTACTAAGAATAAGAGATGATCGAATATCGAGGGCTTGCTATGGAAGAGGTTGGAGTTTTTCATGTTTCCCATAAACCAAGGAAATCGACATCTATCGACGGCGACCATACACTATCAATCGATACTGAGCACGAAGCAGAAACCGAACATGAATCAGCAGAAGAACGCGACACAGAGAAGCTTGTTTTCTACAACCAGATGAGTTCGGTATTATGAGAGATCTAGATGGTCATGCAAGAGCTATGGATGGCAGAATTCTAAACGCACGAAGGAAGATGTAGCTGATATACTTGCAATGGCAAATGGAGATGGAAACATTTTTGGGCACCGGCCTGATTATCGAGCATCGATCGATGGTAACCATATACCATCGATCGAGACCAATTGGGCATGCCAAGGATACTGTGAAGCCTACGAAGAATATGATTCAGATTACGGAGAGGAAGAAGCTGGCTGGGTAATGAACGCAAGAGTATGAAATCCAGCATCAACAATCGGCCTATATTGGCCATCAATCGACATCAAATGGAAACCAAAATATTCACTTGGAACAGAAGAAACAGAATCTGGTTATCTCAGAACTGATGAGTTTGGAATTTTTAGAGATGTAGAAGGACGTGCACGAGATCTTTATGGGAGAATTCTAACTCTACCTAAGAAAGATGTAGCAGATGCCCTTATTATGGCTGAACGATCAGGAAATTTATTTGGACAATAGCAACAGCCATCGATCGACGCACATGTACCAGCATCGATCGACAACGAGGAGCATAAGCACAAGCCAATTCAAACTCAACCATCGATCGACATAGAGAAGAACGCATCGATGGATACCACTACAAAGAAGCAAGAGACATACAGAAGAGCAGAGATTGATGATATTGTGCATGCGATCTATAAAACTCAAGAGATGTCACTGGATGATTCCTACATGAGGTTTGATGATGTCTACTATCCTATAGATAAATGCCTCACCAAATTGACTACACGCATGGATGAGATGAATCAAGAGATGGATACTGTTTAGAGACATCATGTGAGTAGACCGGATAGAGTGACATCGATCGACAGAAACACCTTGCCATCGATCAAAACTGAGTTGGACAGACAGAAGTCCACAATAGAACACCACTTAGAAGATAGGTTTGATGAAATTGCTTTTTTCAGAGCCTGATGAAGGAAGATATTTCTTAGAAATTGGAGGAGATATCAGACACTACAGCTGCCAGACTTAGAATGCTCCAGTGCAGTATTGAGAATCTACAAAGAAGAATGCATTCATTGGAGGTTACTAAAGAGATCATAAAGAACGAGAAAACCAGAGGAGATGAGGCAGTCAAAAACTTTTGGTACATGGTTTCAGAAGAGCAAAGAAGATGTAGACACTTGTTTTCCAAGTGTTGATCAACCTCCTTTCTAGTCAGAACGTTCACAACGTCGAGCTTAAGACGATAACCAAGCGTTGAGTGGGAGGCAACCCACTCTTTAGCAAGTTTTAATTAGTTTTTTTTATATTAGTCTAATTTCAAATTTTATTTTATTATTGCAGGTTTTCATATTTATATTCAGATAAAAACCCAAGGAATATAGTCTGCGTAGAGCATCGACCGACACTTGATCACTGCCGATTGACGGAGTAACCATCACATAGATCGATAGACACTTAACTGTGTCGATCGACGATCACCATCAGCAAGCAGGTATATCGTTTTTTTTGTAAAATCTGGTCCTTATGATTTATTTCTTCTCTAATCTCAGACTGTATAACACTGGTGATAGTGTTGTTTAAGTCTGGGGGAGATATTACGATATTGTGTTTTATTTTGAGTTTTATAAGAAAAAAAAATTTACAGGTTTAGCATCGATCGACACCATTAACCGACCATCGATCGACGCTCTCTTACAGAGAGAGGTATTGAGTTTTATTCTTAAGATATTTACTTATGATTTATTTTTTTCTAACAAATCCGGGGTGGATTACACTGAGGAAAATGTAATTTAAGTCTGGGGAAGGTTCGCTAATGTCATTTTATTGTTTTTGAGTTTATTTACTATATCTATATAAGTTTTTCAAAAAAATTTATTGAGTCTAGAAGAGGACTATGATCAAGATTTATTATTAACTAACCATGCTATAAGCATCATTCTTAGAAGGTTGTTTGCAGAGATTACTAGAGATGCCAAAGTGGATCATCCTGCTCTATATCACACTTTCTTAGAAAGTTTAAAGGAACCGAAACTGATTTCCAACACTAATCCTCACATTATTTTTTTGCTTTGTGATTTTGTATACATTGGATCAGACTCCTTCTGCAAATCTGGAAGGTAAAAGTCTGTGTGCTTTTGATTCCCCTCTCTCTCCCCTTCAGATTAAAAAAGGAGCCGAACAGGATTTGGTGGATACAACCATTAAAGTTTGATTCATATGATCCTAGAAAGAGCTAAAGGTCAAAAAGAAGTGAACATGATCTGTGGCAAAAACAATTAGTGCTTGATTCTTGGAAGTCTATCCAAATATCTCAATCAATTAAAAATAAAATGAAGGGAGACATTGACTAAGAAGAGGTGAGAAGAGAGAGAGGAAAGGAATCAAAGAAGACTACATGTGTGTACATATACTTGCAGAGGTAGGATTCAATATATCCCTTGATCGATACTCCCAAGGTAAAGCATGCACTTTTATTTTATGCAAAGAAATGTAATCAGTAGAGGGGCGAGTCAGACTAGTATTTGCTAAGTTGTTGGTAGAATGGATTTGTTTGCTATAATAGGTTAGGGTATATAAAGTTTCTTTGTGATTGACTTGATAGGATGTGGTTGCAATAAAGTAAGGTGACAGTTATACTTAGACATTATGTGAGTCTTCGCTTTTCAAAACATCTTTCACAGGCTTGTTTGCTTGAGGACAAGTGACGTGGGTGTGTTTTTATGTTCTAATAGGGTATAAATATCCTAAACAAGCAACTGTCAAATTAACATTTAATCCTAACACACAAAATAATACTTGACAAGAGAGATTAGGTGTAGTACTTAGGGATCAAATCCACAGAGAACAATGACACACAATAGATTTATTATTTCTAAATATTAAGCTAGGTAAATATTGGTAGCAAGTAATTAGGTCAAAGAAATATTCCTTATTAGAAGGTATAGATGCAATAAGGAAATATGTTAATAATGCAAATATGGAAATATGCTAGTAATGCAAATAGGGAAATATGATGATAATGCAAATATGGAAATATGCAAATAATGCAAATATGGAATATGTAAATAATGCAAATATGAAAATATGCTAATAATGCAAATATAAATATGCTAGATCTAGGGTTTCAGGCAAGTGGATTATAGTAGATAGAAGTTAAAGGTATTTAATCATGGAACTCGAAATCTAATGTAAAAGACACAAGCTCTCGAATGCGCGTCTAATCTATTGACTAAGTCCAATGTCTCAGCTCTCGCTTGTTGACACGGAATAACCCTCGATCGATGGCAATGATCCTGCGTCGATCGTTGGTTTCTTGATTCAAGCGTTATGAGCTAATTCGATAAGTTCACTAGATTAACTAAATCAACTCTCATTTGTTTCTAGCAACAAAGCTCAACATAATAGATTCCAGTAGTAGACCATGCTCTCGCTTGCGCTAACTATCCTATTATCAGGGTTCTAGTTAGCTACTCTAAAACACAAACAATAAACACAATTCTATTAATAGATCTAATAATGACCCTAATAATTCTATTGTTTGACTAATCCACCAGTACTATTAATAAACCATAAATCTAGTTGATAACTAATCAAACATAATTAAAGTAAGAATAATAATCTGAATAAAATGCATAGATAAAATATTGGGGTTTCAATACAAATCTCCCTAAGGAGTTACGAATCTTCTCCCTAAATAAATCCTAAAACTTTGGTGAGGTGGTGCACACTTAGCCTCCTCACTCACACATTTTTAGCACCTTGCACCCCACACTCACCAGCACACTTTCTTTTGTGCAATACACAAAGTATAAATATAAAACCCTAAAGTTTAGGTTAAAACGCATCCAAGGGTAATCTTATAATTTTGTATCATGTCTCTAACTTGGGCTTGAAAGTCGGCTGTCTGCGAACTCGACATCGATGGATGGCAGATGTGCAACATCGATCTTGGTCATGTAACATCGGTTGACGCCTACGTTGTATCGTCGAATCAATGTTTGTCTCGTACTTTGACCCTCTTCAATGATCAGCTACGGATTCTTCTCCTCTAAATGCTCCAAAATCTCCAAGTATCTCCATATATCTCCAAAACGTACTTGAACCTGTAAAGACCTCTAAACATAGCTTAGACACACATAAAAGACCCTAAATAGAGTGTATAACATGGTCTAAAACTGGTAATAAATAAGCTATATCAACTCCCCCAGACTTAAGCTTTTGCTTGTCCTCAAGCAAACAAGCCTGTGAAAGATGTTTTGAAAAGCGAAGACTCACATATTGACTAAGTATAACTGTCACTTTACTCTATTGCAACCACATCCCATCAAGCCAATCACAGAGAAAATTTATATACCCTATCCTAGAATAGCAACCAAATCCATTCTACCAACAACTTAGAAAATGCCAATCTGACTTGCCCCTATATTGATTTCATTTATTTGCATAAAATAAAAGTGCAGGCTTTACGTTGGGAGTATCGATCACGGGACATATGGACTCTTACCTCTGCAAGTATCTGAACACACAAGCAACCTTCTCTGATTCATTTCCTCTCTCTCTTCTCACTTCTTCTCAGTCAATGTCTCCCTTCATTTGAGGGCATCATTTATTTTTTTTAATTGACTGAGATATTTGGATAGGCTTCCATTAATAAATCGCTAATGGTTTTTGCCACCAGATCATGTTCACTTCTTTTTGACCTTTTTACCTCTTTCTAAAATCATATTAATCAAGATTTAATGGTTGTAGCCACCAAATCCTTTTCGACTCCTTTTTTTAATCATAAGGGGAGAAAGAGGGGAATCAGAAGCACACAAACTCTTACCTTCAAGACTTGCAGAAGATATCCGATCCAATGTATACCAAATCCCAAAGCAAGCAAATTAATGTGAGGATTAATGTTGGAAATCAGCTTTGGTTCCTCCAAACTTTCTAAGCAAGTGTGATATAGTGGCAAGATGATCCACTTTGGTATCTCTAGTAATCTCTGCAAATAACCTTCTAAGAATGGTGTTAATAGCATGGTTAGTCAATAATAAATCAAATAAATCAAGATCATAGTCGTCTTCTTGACTCAGTAGATATAAATAACACTCAAAAACAATCAAATAACATTAGTGAACCTCCCCCAAACTTAAATTACACTGTCCCCAGTGTAATCTGCCCCGGATTGGTTAGAAAAATTAAATCATAAGTAATTAGCTAAAGTGTAAAACTCGATACCTCTCTCTGTAAGAGAGCGTTAATCGATGGTCGGTTACAGGTGTCGATCGATGCTAAACCTGTAAGTTCCTATTTCTTATAAAACTCAAAATAATACACAATATTAGTAATACCTCCCCCAAACTTAAATAACACTATCGTTAGTGTTATACAGTTTGAGATTGGGGAAGAAACAAATCATAAGGACCAATTTTTAACAAGAAAAAGCTGATACACCTGCTCGCTGATGGTGACCGTCGATCGATACAGTAAAGTGCGTATCGATCGATGCGTTACTTACTTCGTCAATCGGCAGTGATCAAGTGTCGGTCGATGCTCTATGCAGACTGTCTTCCATTTTTTTTGAATAATCTGAAATAAATAAATATGAAAATTAGTGAAATGAAGAATAAAAACTAATTAAAACTTACAAAACAGTGGATTGCCTCCCACTCAGGGCTTGCTTATAATCTTAAGCTCGACGTTGTGAACGCTCTGACTAGAAAGGAGGTTGATCAACACTTGGAAAACAAGTGGCTACATTTTCTGTGCTCTTTTGAAACCATGTACCAATGAAGTTTTTGATTGCCTCATCTCCTCTGGTGTTCTCGTTCTTTATGATCTCCTTAGTAACCTCCAGTGAATGCATTCTTCTTTGTAGATTTTCAGTATTGCGTTGGAGCACTCGAAGTCTGGCAGCTGTAATGTGTGACATCTCCTCTAGTTGCTGAGAAACATCTTCCTTCATCAGGATCTGAGAAAAAGCAATTTCATCGAACCTATCTTCTAAGTGGTGTTCTGCTGCGACTGCTGTCTGTCGAACTCAGTATCTATCGATGGCAAGATGTTTCTGTTGATCGATGTCACTCTATCCGGTCTACTCGCATGCTGTCTCGGAACAGTATACATTTCTTGCTTCATCTCATCCATGCGTGTAGTCAAATTCGTGAGGCATTTATCTATAGGAAATAGACGTCATCAAGTCTCACATAGAAATCATCCATTGACATCTCCTGATCTTTTTAGATCGCATGCACAATATCATCAATCTATGCTCTGCTGCATGTCTCTTGGTTTTGCTCCTCCTTGTCAATCGATGCTGGTACCTGCGCGTCGATCGATGGCTGTTGCGGTTGTTCAAAGAAATTTCATGATCGTTCATCCATGATAAGGGCGTCTACTACATATTTCTTCTGTGGAGTTAGAATTCTCCCATAACTACCTCATGCACGTCCTTCTACATCTCTGAAAATTCCGAACTCATCGGGTCTGAGATAACCAGCTTCTGTTTCTTCTTGTCCAAGTGAAGGGTCTGGTTTACGTTTGATGTCGTTTGATGGCCAAGATAGGCCGATTTTTTATGCTGGATGGCCTACTCTCGCGTCCATTATCCAGCCAACTTCATCCTCATCGTAATATGAATTATCTTCTTTGTAGGCTTCACCGTATCCTCGGCATGCCCAATTGGTGTCGATCGATGGTCTCCGGTTACTGCCGATCGATGCTCGATATTCAGACCAGTGCCCAAAAAGGTTTCCAGTTTCATTGGCCATTGCAAGTATATCTGCTACATCCTCCTTCGTGATGTTTAGAATTCTGCCATCCATAGCTCTTGCATGACCGTCTAGATCTCTCATAATACCGAACTCATCTGTTTGTAGATAATCAGCTTCTTTGTCGTGTTCTTTTGCTTAATAACATTCGGCTTCTGCTTCTTGCTCAGTATCAATTGATGGCGTATGGTTGCCGTTGATCGATGTCGATTTCCCCGGTTCGTGGGAAATATGAAAAACTCCAGCCTCTTCCAAAACAAGCCCTCGGTACTCGATCATCTCTTCTTCTCTGTAGTTTTCATTGTATTCGAGGTAGGCTTGGTTGTAATTGTGATCAGCATGGTGCTTGTGGATCGGTTCTGGGGTACGGGTGTTGATCGATGTTGAAGAGTGGGTGTCGATCGATGGTTGATTTGCAGGACTATCTGTGACACCCCCGATCCGGTCTAAGTACAAGTTGACTCGACCAGCCGTACAACAATCAAACAAGAACATGCACAGCCAATCACTAGTAACTTAAACCAAACTGAAAGGCCACAATGTGTACCTCAACGATTAACCCAAAGTTCCCGGAATAGATCCAGGTACCTTAGGCCAATCGCCTAAGTACACATATCCTATTAGGTACAACCCGAGGCTTTTCAACCCGACTGAGTAATACAAAATAGTTAGTTCATTCGGGCAAGGACTAATATCATATATAACTCGTACTTAAAGAACCATTCTTTAATACATGATATAATATTCTTTCAAAAGCATCTTACAAAATATTAATGATTAACCTCGAGGTTTTCGGTCAACAAAATTTATACATAGGATATATTAAAACTACTTTGCAAGGATAATAATACTACCGCTGGCTAATGCTGTTCCTTCCCGTCCTAGAGTAAAGTCTCCCGCCTACTGGTTACCTGCATCACAAATGAGTCATGAGTAACTAGTTTACTCAGTGAGTCTAATTCCGCACCCCCAACACATATTAGTAATATCCCGAGCAGTCGACACCATTTGAATGCAATGGAAATATATTCCATAGTTATTATATATATAAGGCCTATCATTCCATCGATGTGAATCATATCTTAAACATCACCTCCATGTTACCCGCCATTCACTCATATATATATATATATATATGCTAAACCCGGAAAACCACCAAGGCTAACCGAGCCTAGCGGGAAAATAAATATAACCATCATCTTCATCAGATATTCCAAGATCAAACATCTAATGCTGCATGCAGTTACACGGTCTCTAGGGTGCGACCCCATCATCGTGCCTTCGTGACCTTGTTCCATATCGCAGGACCAATTCACGGTAATGCGGGAACTTTAGGGAGAGTGAGTTACAATAAGACTTCACATGATTCATAATTTTATATTTATATATTAGTACTTGAGAACAAGTACTAAGGCTCGGGATAAACCTCAAATAATAATTCATAATATTTGTCAAGTGTTTATAATAAGTAAACACTTCACAGTTTAATATAGTTCAAGATACTTACTTATCTATCAACCATAATCATTTATTTTACTCAAGCAACACTAATTCATAACTCATCAGTCATCCATCTAGACTCGCCTTTGAATCCATGAGATTGGCTAAGGAGGACTAGACAAGAGCTCCAGCTAATCACACTCCACTTCCAGTACACTTCAGATTCAGATAGATCACAAGGAGGTGTCTGGCTGATCCGATGGCTCTCCTTGACCATAAGAATTCGAACCAAGTGACTGAGCGGCTACAAGGAGTGACTTGACTGAGCTAGCAAAACTCCACAACCAACTGATCAAAACTAGACAGAAAACGGTTCTACTTGATGGACCAGGTTGATCCCTTAAGCTTATCTCTGCCACTGACCTGAGACAGAGCATTTCGGTTCAGGAGATCAACAATCCAACATTTCAGTTCTGAAGAAGAAATTTAAGTCAGTTCCTTTCAGTCCGGTTCTGGGCACGCTTTACTATTTCAGTTCAAGGATACCTCGGCTTGGTTCAATTAAGATCAAACTGAGATCAATTCATTTTAGAATAAAATTAATTTAGTTCAGATTAAATCAAATGAGCTCATATCATGTTAACAGTTCCATGAGACTGATTTAATCCAAAACTAAACTAAACTGAACTGTACAAGAGTTAAGACAACTGATCGAGACAGTAGCTTAAGTTATCATCAACTGGTTCTGTGCATAACATGAGTGAAACAACAAATTGAAGCTTACCACAACTACTGACGGTTAGATGATCTCGGTTGGAACGTCTCTCTCAACTAAACTCACTGCCTAACTGATTTCAAAGAGACATGCGTCATTTCAGATCAGAAACAGAACAAGAGATAGGGTTTATTCTGGATATCTCACCTTCTGATCTTCCACACAGCAACAGATTGAACAAGAGGATGGAAGAAATTCATCCAAAGTGTTTTCTGAATTTTCTCTAATTTTCTCACAGTTTTTCTCTTCTTTCTCACTGATTTTCTCCTAAAATATTTCTCTCATTTTTTTTGTGGTAATGGACGAGCAAGCAGCTAGAGAGGGAGTTAAATAGCTGAGGAAGTTACTTCAGGTGAGGGTTTCACTCTACACAAAGCAGGGCTGAGAGTGGACAGGTGGAGAGCTGCTTCATCACTCCCACCATCGAAGCTGCATTCCTTTTCTTCACATAAAGAAAGCTTAACTCAGTCATATGCTTCTCACATGTTCTGGTCCAGCAAGGAAACAAGCAAGCAGACAGGCAGCTTGTGACTTTCATGTGCCATTTACTACAGAAGAAAGCAAACAGGAAGGTGCATGGCATGTGACTTGGTCACTGATCAAGCAGCTAAGAAGGTGAAGTACATGACGGGTCAGAATTATTTTGAAAGCTGCTCGATAATTCTAAACAATTATTCAACCAAATATTCTTGTCCTTCAGCTAAGAAGGTGAAGTACATGACGGGTCAGAATTATTTTGAAAGCTGCTCGATAATTCTAAACAATTATTCAACCAAATATTTCTTGTCCTTCGGCTCATGTCTTGCTCTCGGAATATCCCGTTCAGCTAAATATACACTCGACCATAATATTTAATACATAACCTGATCATTAACCACTCGACGAGAACTATCATAAGATAGTCATTAGACCACTAGACAGTCACGTAGTGTATTAAGTTACTTGCTCGATTTTATTTTAATTATGGTCGGACCATCACAAAACTGGTCGAGTGGTAGTTTTCTCGACCATAATCTTATCTGATCGTGAGGATTATTACATTCTTCCCCCCCCCCCCCTCAAAAGAATTCGTCCCCGAATTCTCAAAACATAGTTGTACACACTTTACTGGACAATGGAGTCTCTGAACTTATACTCATCTGCTTGCGTCAAAACAACTGATGGTTGGTTCCCCAAATATTTGAACTTACAAAATTTTCAGATTCTCCAATCTTTTGATATGGTGCTCACCTATCTGCAAAGTATCTTTAGGATAGGCTAAATTGAGTTGCCAGTTTTCGGGTTTCAGTAGTACTATTGAATCCGATATAAGCTAACGCAAAATCGCCACACAGATTTTCAATGGTATGTCTGAAAGAAGCTCTGGTCAATAGATAACCTTTCCAACTCTGATAAACTGCCTACTCGGTATAGATCAATATAACAGATCACAAACGTTCCCTAACTCTTACAAACAATCCTTTCTTTTCTGAGCAAACACTTTCAAGGTAACCAATTCTTTACAGCACGTAACTCTCATATACTGCGGTCGTCATACTTCTTTTTAAAGCCTTGAGTCTCTGAATACCATCAATATGAAATCTTCCTTTCTGCCTTTCTCTTATATCAACAACATAAAATGTGGAACGTTAGGTGATGTGCCATACGTGAAGGTAACATCTCGGGTCTTGTCGATGTCAACTAGATTGACCGTGCAACAATCAATAAGAACATGCACGATCAATCACGCTAACATGATTCAGACCAAGGGTGTTACTCTCAAATACACACAATCACCCATTCCAATAATTATCTTTCTTACAATCTTCAGTAAATTTATGATCTATCTGAGGCCCTTTTCATAAACTTCTGAACAACTCCAATCTCTCTAATGTTCCCCATAACCAAGTGTGGTCATATTGCTTTCTGATTTCCTTCTTTTACCCAACAACTGAGGATCCAAAAGGTTTTTTTTTATACCACGCTTGATACCAATTGAGTACTACGACGACTCCATACTTTTTGTATGGATACATCCTCTCATATCTTAACAACCTTGGCATTTCCATTTGCCTTATGATCGTACCTTTTATTTCATTCATCAATCTCTCTCGGGGTTTACTTAACATCCACTTTTTAATTATCATGCTTAACTTCAGGTAGGACTTGGGTTCCTTCTCCCATGTCTCCTCTTACTGAATTTGTACATGGCACATTTCTCATATTATTCTCTGAAATTCTCTTCAATAAGTTCCTTTCATGTTTTCCCTAAGTTCTCATTCTTCAACTAAGTTCCTCCGATACAAATGAGTAAGCCATCTTGATTTACTACTTGCAATCTTGAAGGCTATCCTTTCCCTCCTTATAAGGCAGCCGAATAAATCACTCCAAATTTTGCTTCATGATTCTTGAGATCCTTTTCAATATTGACACGGAATTTCCTCTCTTCTAAGCATAAAAAACTGCATTTGCCTTTTCGTAGGGCTTCTTTGATCATTGAACACTTGCATCGTTGCTCCATACTAAAATGGTTGCGAAATTTAATGACCAAACAAAAACGCAGCCAACTTCAGCTCGTGCATCGGATAATTTACCTTATGCTTCTTTAGCTCCCTTGATGCATAAACGATTAACATATCGTGTTGCATTAGCATTCACCTAAACCAACACATGATGCGTCCATACATCAGTATTTGGCTGCTTAGGCTCATGCATAGCTAAGATAGACATAGACGTCAGGTCTTTCTCTAACTGGTTGCATACTTCTTCAATCCTTTTTACTCTATTACAGGGTAACGCCTCTCTCAATCGATCAGCTCAGCGGTTTTATATGGTTACAAATCCTTGAACAAACCTCTTATGGTAACCAGTTAATCCAAAGAACTTCAAATCTAGATATCAGAGATTGGACACGACAACTTTGTAATAGTAGCGATCTTTACTAAATGTGCAACAACTTCTTGTTCCAACTTGCTGACTAATAGATCCACTTCCCATACCTAGCAGTAGCATTTACTAAATCTTGATATGTCCATTGAACTTCCTTGGAAAGCAATATGTACCTTACGACTGATATTAATAACTCACCACTTCTAGAAAGTAGATAATTGTCCTTGATGGTCACGTCATCGATTTATTTACTGCTGAAGATAACCGCAAACTCTCATCCTTCTTCTTTACCACTGACATGGGTGCTCCACAAAGAAAAGATCAAGGTCAAACAAAACCTTTCTCCAAACAAATCTTCTAATTGCTACTTTAACTCAGCCAGAACCACTTGGCAAGATGCCGAAGCTATTGCAGTGAATCCAGGTTCAGCACATAATACTGAACAGGTTACTTCTAGATGTCGACAATCCTTCCAGCGCCTTAAACAAATCTTTGAATTCTCTGATTATCGTACGGTCCTCTATACTCTGCTCCTTTTGATCTTCTACTTTCCCAATGATCTGAATAATGGAATACACTACTTCACCTCTTCCCAAAAGGAAATCAACTCTCCAGACTGATATGAGTGATGCTCCAACACTTAGTAGAATACCACTGTAAGCCAACAGTGACTGGTCTTCTCCTGAAGACTTCTTTCCTCAACAACTTCTTAATTGAGCTCGGTAACTACATGGCCAATCTCACTCTAGATGGAAACAAACCGCTCTAATGGAAGTACCAAGGAATAGAGATTGCATACGAAGGCATATCATTATTCTAAATGGCAGCCAGTACTTCCACGAATAAGAACGATATACTTGAATCCACCAAAGTGAATCCTCCCTAAAACAATGACACCACCCGGGAACTAAAAGTATGTGTTGTTCCCTAACCGAGCCTAGCGGGAAAATAAATATAACCATCATCTCCATCAGATATTCCAAGATCGAACATCTAATGCTGCATGCAGTTACACGGTCTCCAGGGTGTGACCCCATCATCGTGTCTTCATGACCTTGTTCCATATCGCAAGACCAATTCACGGTAATGCGGGAACTTTAGTGAGAGTGAGTATACAATAAGACTTCACGTGATTCATAATTTTATATTTATATATTAGTACTTAAGAACAAGTAATAAGGCTCGGGATAAACCTCAAATAATAATTCATAATATTTCTGAAGTGTTTGTAATGAGTAAACACTTCACAGTTTAATATTGTTCAAGATATTTACTTATCTTTCAACCATAATCATTTATTTTACTCAAGCAACACTAATTCATAACTCATCAGTCATCTATCTAGACTCACCTTTGAATCCATGAGATTGGCTAAGGAAGACTAGACACGAGCTCCAGCTAATCACACTCCACTTCCAGTACACTTCAGATTCAGATAGATCACAAGGAGGTGTCTGGCTGATCCGATGGCTCTCCTTGACCATAAGAATTCGAACCAAGTGACTGAGCGGCTACAAGGAGTGACTAGACTGAGCTAGCAAAACTCCACAACAACCTGATCAAAACTAGACAGAAAACGGTTCTACTTGATGGACAAGACTGATCCCTTAAGCTTACCTCTGCCACTGACCTGAGACGGAGCATTTCGGTTCAGGAGATCAACAATCCAACATTTCCGTTCCGAAGAAGAAATTTAAGTCAGTTCCTTTCAGTCCGGTTCTGGGCACGCTTTACTATTTCAGTTCAAGGATACCTCGGCTTGGTTCAATTAAGATCAAACTGAGATCAATTCATTTTAGAATAAAATTAATTTAGTTCAGATTAAATCAAATGAGCTCATATCATGTTAACAGTTCCATGAGACTGATTTAATCCAAAACTAAACTAAACTGAACTGTACAAGAGTTTAGAAAACTGATCCAGACAGTAGCTTAAGTTATCATCAACTGGTTCTGTGCATAACATGAGTGAAACAACAAATTGAAGCTTACCACAACAACTGACGGTTAGATGATCCCGGTTGGAACTTCTCTCTAAACTAAACTCACTGCCTAACTGATTTCAAAGAGACATGCTTCATTTCAGATCAGAAACAGAACAAGAGCTAGGGTTTATTCTGGATATCTCACCTTCTGATCTTCCACAATTCGATCAGGGTGGCCTTGTTCTTATTTTTAACAGGTTCATAAAAGATATTTTTATCAATTAGAGATATATACAACCTGTTTAACTGCATGTCGCATATGTCTCCCACAGTAGCCATGAATGCTCTCCCAAGTAGTAGCGAAGAGTTCCAATCTATCCTGGTGTTCATCACATGAAAGTCTACTGGGACTAGGGTGTTGTTGAACTGCACTGGAACATCTTTTACCATCCCTCCTGAGTTCACCCTTGAGCAGTCTACAAATGTGAACGAATCGTTGGAGGGTTCCACTCTTAGGTTCAGCTCATCTGCCATAGCCGTTGGCATAATGCTCACTGAAGATCCAGTGTCGCAGAGGGCGTTGGGGTATATGTTTCCTTTGATAAAGCATGGAACCACAAACTTCCCAAGATCACTTTTCTTTTTCAAACAGGTTCTCTGCTTCATCTTCTCTCTGAGGTGATTAAACATGATTTCAATGCCATCATCTATATCCCTGAAAAACATTCACAATCTGTGAGTATAATAAGTTTCATCAAAAGATATATCTAAAGGAATTTTAAAAACTCTTTTAGCAAAGCCATCCATCTCCTTTTCATTGGCTTCTCTGCGTTGATACTTTGGGATCTTTTGCCTCCTCTTTGAGTGTCCCTCATCTTCTCTATCAAGATCCATAGATTCAACCGTGTATGTATTCTGTTCTGAAATCGTTACTATTGGACACATAATCAGACTTACGTTGAGGTTTGGTAATCGGACTGGGTTTCTACATTATCGATCGATGCCAAGCATGGAGTGTCGATCGATGTCTTCGTCTCTATGTCGATCGAGGTCATGAGCACATTATCGATCGATGTTAGTCGATTCTCACGAGGCTATCGATTATGTAGGTTTCACTGTCGATTGATTCTCGTTGTCTTGCGTCGATCGATGCGGACGGGAATTGTCGAGTGATATGGAATTTTCCACACGAAAGTTGCTGTCTTGGGGTTTCACTTCCTACCAGAAATCCTCATCAATCAATGCATTGACGTGGTGATTTTTTCTAGTCTCCATCTTCTCCTTAATCCGGCTCTCATGTCTCATAATGCTCTCACTTGTTTGCAACACTTGATTCTCCAACTTCTTCACATGGGTGCTTAGGTTTTCGAACTTGGTATTTAGGTTGAGGTACAAATCATTTATCTTTCCGTTGAAATCCACAGTCATCTTCTCCTGTCCCTCTAAGACTCTATCAACCATTGCTTTTATCTTGCTTCCCTGAGTTTCTGGACGACGATTTTGGAAGTAGGAAGATCCATATGTCTTGTCGTTGTTGACGGGCCTTCACTGTGAACTCTGATTAAAGTTACTCGTTTGACCAGTACCATAGGAATTCCTGCTGAAACCTGAATTCCCTTGTCTCTGGAAACCATTCCCATCAATGTAGTTTCACATCCCCTTCTTCAATCTCATCGTCTCCAGACTCTATCGCTTCTACCTCTGCAAAAGTAACCTGCTTTCTGAGAAATTTCTGAACAATATGCAGATTTTCTTTCACCTCTTCAATCTGCTTCCTTGCTCATTGTTGGAATTGATTTCTTCCTCTCAAAATCTGTGTTCTTGGTACTGTTGCTAGATATCAGATTCTCAATCAATCTTGTAGCTTCTTCAGGGATCCTAGTGCTGAAATTTCCTCACAAGCTTTGTCCAAAGCCATCTGATATTGCAGTCCAATACCCCTGAAGAAAGTGCTAAGAAGCTGCACTTCGTTAAACCCGTGATGTGGACAGTCTCTCTGGTATGACTTGAATCTGATCCATGAGTTTCTGAAAGACTCTAAAGGCCCTTGTGGAAAAGTAGCAATCTTGCTCCTCAGATCTTCTGCTCTTGCGTCTTCAGAGAAGTTACGCAAGAAAGTGTTCTTAATGTTAGTCCAGAATGTCAGAGATCTTGGTGGTAGTTTCTTAAGCGAATATGAAGCTTTTCCAGCAAGTGAGTACTTGAAGAGCTTAAAGAAAAGATAATCCTCAGGGACTCCATTGTCTTTAATAGCAGTCACTAAATCCTCAAATCGGTCCAGATGATCAATAGGGTTCTCGTGTCGCAACCCATGGTAAGGCGTCTGCGCTACAAATCCGAAGTAAGCGGGCTTGATTCAAAATCGTTTCTCTGAAAAGCTGGAGGACGAATGGCGGAGCTGTTGGCGTAGAACTCGTCCAGGCGTTTGTAGTCAGCCAGCGTTCTCTGAGCAGCTTGGGCGTTAGCCTCAGGTTGCTCTATTGCAGCGTCTGCTTCTGCATCAGGGATTATAGTCCCCTGATTGTCTATCCTTTGACCTGCTGCATTACGCAGATGACTGTTGAGGTCATGCAAGTCTCCATTCTCATTCTGAACCACAATTATAGGCGCAATTATATGAACTCGTCTCAAATCGGTCCAGATGGTCCATAGGGTGCTCGTGTCGCAACCCATGGTAAAGCGTCTGCGCTACAAGTCCGAAGTAAGCGGGCTTTATCTCAAAATCGTTTCTCTGAAAATCTGGAGGACGAATGGCGGATCTGTTGGCGTAGAACTGGTCCGGATGCCTGTAGTCAGCCAGCGTTCTCTGAGCAGCTTGGGCGTTAGCCTCAGGTTGCTCTATTGCAGCGTCTCCTTCTGCATCAGGGATTATAGTCCCCTGATTGTCTATCCTTTGACCTGCTGCATTACGCAGATGACTGTTGAGGTCATGCAAGTCTCCATTCTCATTCTGAACCAAAATTATAGGCGCAACCATCTGAACTCGTCTCAAATCGGTCCAGATGATCCTTAGGTTGCTCGTGTCGTAACCCATGGTAAGGCGTCTGCGCTACAAGTCCGAAGTAAGCGGGCTTGATCTCAAAATTGTTTTTCTTAAAAGTTGGAGGATGAACGGCGGATCTGTTGGCGTAGAACTGGTCCTGACAGTAGTAGTGAGCCAGCGTTCTCTGAGCAGCTTGGGTGTTAGCCTCAGTTTGCTCTATTGCAGCTTCTGCTTCTGCTTCTTCATCAGGGATTATAGTCCCCTGGTTGTCTGTCCTTTGACCTGCTGCATTACTGTTGAGGTCATGCAAGTCTCCATTCTCATTCTGAACCACAATTATAGGCACAACCATCTGAACTCGTCTCCTGTCATCGATCGATGCGGATGAGGTGCTGTCGATCGATGCTATATGATCAATATCGGTCGATGCTAGATATCGGATATCGTTTGATGGTTGAGTTCAAATGCCGGTCGATGCTATCCGTAAAGAAGTGTCGGTCGACGCTGAAGGTATGCCGTTGATCGATGCTTGTCTTCATTCTTTGCGGATTGTGCGTTCGAGTTGATGTGGGTCAGAGAACAGTAAGTCTTGTCCTTTGTTGCTCATGGTACTCTTTTCCATGTACCTGAAAAATAAAGAAAAGGAAAAATCAGTGACTTTGAAAGTAACAAACCTAGACTAAGTCCTAGAAAATAACTGGTTCGGACCCGGACGGCCAGCGTTCTCTGAGCAGCTTGGGCGTTAGCCTCAGGTTGCTCTATTGCAGCGTCTGCTTCTGCATCAGGGATTATAGTCCCCTGATTGTCCATCCTTTGACCTGCTGCATTACGCAGATGACTGTTGAGGTCATGCAAGTATCCATTCTCATTCTGAACCACAATCATAGGCGCAACCATATGAACTCGTCTCAAATCGGTCCAGATGATCCATAGGGTGCTCGTGTTGCAACCCATGGTAAAGCGTCTGCGCTACAAGTCCAAAGTAAGCGGGCTTTATCTCAAAATCGTTTCTCTGAAAAGCTGGAGGACGAATGGCGGATCTGTTGGCGTAGAACTGGTCCGGACGCCTGTAGTCAGCCAGCGTTCTCTGAGCAGCTTGGGCGTTAGCCTCAGGTTGCTCTATTGCAGCGTCTCCTTCTGCATCAGGGATTATAGTCCCCTGATTGTCTATCCTTTGACCTGCTGCATTACGCAGATGACTGTTGAGGTCATGCTAGTCTCCATTCTCATTCTGAATCAAAATTATAGGAGCAACCATCTGAACTCATCTCAAATCGGTCCAGATGATCCATAGGGTGCTCGTATCGTAACCCATGGTAAGGCGTCTGCGCTACAAGTCCGAAGTAAGCGGGCTTGATCTCAAAATCGTTTTTCTTAAAAGCTGGAGGATGAATGGCGGATCTGTTGGCGTAGAACTGGTCCGGACAGTAGTAGTCAGCCAGCATTCTCTGAGCAGCTTGGGCGTTAGCCTCAGTTTGCTCTATTGCAGCTTCTGCTTCTGCTTCTGCATCAGGGATTGTAGTCCCCTGGTTGTCTGTCCTTTGACCTGCTGCATTACTGTTGAGGTCATGCAAGTCTCCATTCTCATTCTGAACCACAATTATAGGCGCAACCATCTGAACTCGTCTCCTGTCATCGATCGATGCGGATGAGGTGCTGTCGATCGATGCTATATGATCAATATCGGTCGATGCTAGAGATCGGATATCGTTTGATGGTTGAGTTCAAATGCCGGTCGATGCTATCCGTAAAGAAGTGTCGGTCGACGCTGAAGGTATGCCGTCGATCGATGCTTGTCATCTTTCTTTGCGGATTGTGCGTTCGAGTTGATGTGGGTCAGAGAACAGTAAGTCTTGTCCTTTGTTGCTCAAGGTACTCTTTTCCATGTACCTGAAAAATAAAGAAAAAGAAAAATCAGTAACTTTGAAAGTAACAAACCTAGACTAAGTCCTAGAAAATAAATCTAATGGCAATCAATGTTCCCCAACAAACGGCGCCAAATTAGACGTGGGTGTATTTTTATGTTCTAATAGGGTGTAAATATCCTAAACAAACCACTGTCAAATTAACCCTTAATACTAACACAAAAAAAATACTCTTTTCAAGAGAGATTAGGTGTTTGTACTTAAGGATCAAATCCACAAAGAACGATGACACACAATAGATTTATTATTTCTAAACACTAAGCTAGGTAACTATATATATTGGTAGCAAGTAATTAGGTCAAATAAATATTCCTTATTAGAAGGTATAGATGCAATATGGAAATATGCTAATAATGAAAATATGAAAATATGCTAATAATGCAAATAAGGAAATATGCTAATAATGTAAATATGAAAATATGCTAATAATGCAAATATGGAAATATTCTAGATCTAGAGTTTCAGGCAAGTGGATTATAGTAGATAGAAGTAAAAGGTTTTATAATCATGGAACTCGAAATCTAATGTAAAAGACACCAGCTCTCGCATGCGCGTCTAATCTATTGACTATGTCCAATGTCTCAGCTCTCACTTGTTGATACGGAATGACCGTCGATCGATGGTTTCTTGAGTCAAGTGTTATGACCTAATTCGATAAGTTCACTAGATTAACTAAATCAACTCTCGTTTGTTTCTAGCAACCTAGCTCAACATAATGTATTTCGGTAGTAGACCATGCTCTCGCTTGAGCCTAACTATCATATTATCAGAGTTCTAGTTAGCTACTCTAGAACACAAGCAATAAACAAAATTCTATTAATAGATCTAATAATGACCCTAACAATTCTATTGTTTGGCTAATCCATCAGTACCATTAATAAACCCTAAATCTAGTTGATAACCACTCATACATAATTAAAGTAAGAATAATAATCTGAATAAAATGCATAGATAAAATACTAGGGTTTCAATACAAATCTCCCTAAGGAGTTATGAATCTTCTCCCTAAATAAATTCTAAGACAATGGTGAGGTGGTGCGCACTTAGCCTCCTCACTCATACACTTTTAGCACCTTGCACCCCAATCTCACCAGCACACTTTCTTTTGTGCAATACATAAAGTATAAATATAAAACTCTCAAGTCTAGGTCAAAACTCATCCAAGGGTATTCTTGTAATCTTGTGTCATGTCTCAAACTTGGGCTTGAAATTCGGTTGTCTGCGAACTGGACATCTATCAATGGCATATGTGCAACATCGATCGATCTTTGTCATGTAACATCGGTTGACGCCTATGTTGTATCGTCGATCGATGGTAGTCTCGTACTTCGACTCTCTTCAATGATCAGCTACAGATTATTCTCTTCTAAATGCTCCAAAAGCTCAAAGTATCTCCATATATCTCCAAAACATACCTAGACCTGTAAAGACCTCAAAACATAACCTAGACACACATAAAAGACCCTAAATAGAGTCTATAACATGGTCTAAAACTGGTAATAAATAGGCTATATCAACAAGCAAATGTTTAAGTCTGGGGGAGTTGATATAGCCTATTTATTACCAGTTTTAGGTCATATTATAGGCTTTATTTAGGGTATGTTATGTGTGTCTAGGCTATGTTTTAAGGTCTTGGAGCTTTTGGAGCATTTAGAGAAGAATAATCTGTAGCTGATCGTTTTGAGAGTCAAAGTACAAGACTACCATCGATCGTCGACCGATGTTACATGACCAAGATCGAACAATGTTGGACATCTGCCATCGATCGATGTCTGATTCTCAGACAGACGATTTTCAAACCCAAGTTAGAGACAAGACACAAGATTACAAGGTTACCCCTGGACGAGTTTAGACCTAGAATTTAAGGTTTTATATTTATACTTTATTTATTGCCCCAGAAAAAGGGGAATGATTGGTGCCTAGGTTTTGTGGCAAAGTGTGTGTGTGCACCAGCACTCCATAGTTTTAGGATCTATTTAGGGGATAATATTCATAAATCCTTAGGGATATTTGTATTGGAACCCCATTGTTTTATCAATGCATAATACTGCATGTGATTAATAACCTTCTCTAAGGAGAGATGAAGCCGTCTCCCTTACAAGTCACAATTCGCGTAGTACCAAGTTCTCTTTAGGTTTCTTGCGTAAAAAAAACTGAGATCATAATCAAAGAAAAGAGAAAGAGAATATATAGGTGAGCCACAGGTGGCTAGTATGAAAAGATAGGGAAACTAGGGAAAATCTTGAAATAGAATTTTGATTTCCTTAAATATCGGGTACAGTCTTTCGGTTGCTCCCCACACTCGGAACAGTCTGCAAGGTTGTTCCGCTCGTGAAAAACTTCAATTTGGGTTCTTTCTCGACTCTTTTGCTCCAGATGGTCGTACTCCTCTCTAATGCAACTCCAGAGCTGTAATGACTCTAAAAGAACTGAAATTACTCGATAAAGACTAGAAATTAACTAAGAAAGCGTATGCTTGATGTGTTAAAAACATAACATATCAATTCCCCCAAACTTAGATCCTTGTTTGTCCTCAAACAATGTCAAGTATTCAGAACATGGAGAAAGGTTTGTAAGAGTGGGAACACGCCTATTCTCAGGAACCATACCTTACAACAAATCTTTGAACCGTACAAGTAGTTTAACTAGGACAACACACCCTACCAAAACCCGGCTAACCGCTGTTCAAACCGGCTCCATACTCTATATCTCAAACATGCAAAAGCTACACCTAACAGAAAAAACTCCTTACATTCAATTAAGTGTTGTGTGAGCCTCTCATAACAGGTATTAGTGAGGGTAGGTTGTTCTAGGTGTGAAACAGGACATTTATAAGTTTTAATGGAGCTACTAAGAGTGTTTAAGGGGTACCATATCTTTGTAGAGCATGCAAGATTTCGCACAAAACTGCAAGACAGGAAAGATCCATCGATGTCCACAGCCTCTACTCGTATTGCTTCTTCTAGGACGATTTTTCTCGTTCGGGATCAGTCTGTTCTGGTCATCATTCCGCTCTTCATTACTTTGACGCGGTGCTCTGAAATTTGTCAACCTTTCCAGTGACACATTTCTTATGATTCTTCCCCTTCTCCATCACCTCATACTCGTTTTTTGGTAATAAGTATGGGATGGTGATGTGAAAAAGAAATAGGTAACATAAGATACCATTGGTGGTTCTGATCTCACAATCTTTATGTTTCTTCACCATTATTTTCGTGCAGTTTTTGGTAGGTAGCAATTTGGGAGCAGTTTCTCCTTGGATCCACCTGTTTTCTCAAACTTTTGCCGAAGTAATGAGTGAGAGGCTGTGTTGATCCTTTCCTCTCCAACCTTTTTCACATATCTGCATGTATAAAACTGAAAAACCAATGCATGTAGGTAGAATAAAGGCTAAGGTGCAGGCTGGGAACTAGCTAAAGATGAGCTAGTCACTCAGGATCATCAAGATGGATAAGAAAGGATAAGAAATCCTGAGTGTGTTATCATTTTCCTGTTGTAATGCCCATAATAAGAAGAATTGCAGTCATGATTAGGTCCGAGTTCAGATGGGGCTAAGTCATTTCAGAGTAACCTTGGCAAGCTGAACGCTCCTGGAGAACAAGATGAGTTCATGTCATGGTGGGTGCTCCAGGTCCACATGTGTCTCTTTCATCACTGCTAAAGTCACTGAATAAGATAACGAAAGCATGAGGGTGGTTAATACTCATGATAAGGTTATAATTCCCACAAAAGAGTTTTGACTGAATCAATTCTAAAATTGACTCGATGAAACATCAAAATGACTCAAGACTGACTCAAAACATAAAGCCAAAGAAAACACACAAAATCAGTAGCAGATAAGTGCCTCCCCCATACTTACTTCACACCATCCCTGGTGTGAAAATAAATACAAGGAAGGCCAAAATAATAAATAAGTGCACGAAAATAAAAGGGTTCAAAAAGGATAAGACAATGGGGATAGGAAATGGGTCGCTCAATCATTCTCCTCACTATCGAACTGACCAGTGTATCGCATGCTCAACTTTCTCTGCACAGTCGCCTGAGACTGCTCCTCTGTACCTGAAGTGCCAATCGGTTCCTTACCTGCTCGATGCTCACCCCTTGGTATCTGCTCTCCTCCCTTAGATGGAGCACCCAAACAGCCACAGGTTATTACCCTGAGAATACTCTTCATGAGGATGTTGTTCTTGCGCTGAGAGTCCACCATCCAGCGGTGGTATTTCGCGTCGTATGCATCATCTGAAATCGGTCCCAGATCATATGTAGTGCCGTCGTCGGGTGTGACATCCTCGACATAATCCATGAATGTGTCAGGTGGGGGTGCTCTCGGATTGTTACAAAGGAACTCAGGTCCTGGGAAGAAACAAATGTTCTCGAATACATCCAAGTAGGTGATAGCTTGCTATGGGAGTGTGCAGTAGAGCTGGTCTCCTCTTTACATTGGAAGATTTATGTGCTCTCGTCTCTCAGGATTTTGCAAGTGATCAAGTAGGGAATATCAATTGTACTCTATTTTTGGCGTTGAACTCGTAGGAGCTGAGGTCGATCTCGAAGTCGGAACAGAAGAGTAAACAAGCTGCCACACCGGTCCTTTGTCTGCGAACCCTTCATGAGTCTAAACTTCATGTCGTAGAACATCGAGATGAGGTGGTAGCCTGGGTTTATGGTCGGTGAGAGCAGTGGGATTCTTGCTTCTGAGGCTCTTATCTCATCCTTGACTCCTGCGTACAACATTTGCAGTTTCCCAGTGGTGACCTTAGAAGTTTGGTCCTTTGCAAACAAGAGGTTTCTCAGGACCTTTGCAAGTATCTTTAGCGTTGGGTTGCAGATGTGGGACTGGTTTACAAAACAGAGTTTGAACTCCCTTGCTTCTATTAGATCCCAAAAAGCCTGAGTAGAGCTGAAATTCTACGGAACAATGACTCCCTTCGCCTCATCTACTATATCATAAATCTCTGTGAGTTTTCCAGCGAGAGGGGGCAGTATTTCCCATTGACGATGAAGGAGAACGAGCAGTTGTGAAAGGTTGGATGGTCACGGTCCTCGTATGAGATCTCGCATGTAGCGATTTCTTGCCTAACCAGGTCAGGGAATAGGATGTGCATTTGGTAGAAGAGAGCAGCTATTCCTTGTGCCATTAGAGTCTAGTGCACATCCTCATCAAGCCCGAGTTGAGAGATGACCTTAGAGTGAACAATCGAGTAGGAAAGATGTTGATGTTGAGGAGAGCATTGTAGCAGCGAGCCATCTCCTTGTCCCAGCCTTCAGCATTGAATCGAGAAGGTTTCGTTCGTCAATGTTGATGGGTTCTCCCTCTCTTTCACGGGGCAATGGGTATGCTGGTGGGGCTGAACCGCTTTGTGTCGGTTGCGGGTTGTTTCTTGCGGTGTGGATTGTGGTTTTGACTGCCTTCTTCTTGGTGTGAGACATCTGCAAAAAAAAAGAGAATACACAACCAAAATAAGTTCCTATCATTTGTTAACCGAAAAAGACGGCAGCTATTGCTCAATCCATTCTTCTTTAGTAAACGCATCATTGAAATTATACATTAACCGCATAACCAATACTCAAATATCCAAACTTCCTTGTCAAATTAAAAGAAGAAATCGATACATTTAATCTAAATTGATCAACCTAAACCCAAAGGAGGTGGAATAGTCAAAGATATCTCTTAAACCTTTTTCTCAAACACTCAAACAGACTCATTTAATCGATTCACATTCTACTCAATTCAAGAATCGGCCTTTTCGGGATCAACCGAGTGTGCCGCAAACTCCATCTAGGGTACAACATCGCTGTGTTGCGAGCTAGAGCCATCGGGAACAGAACGATCGGGATGGGACTTGGTTGAAGCTTTTCCTCTTGAAGACATGATTAAAAAAAATATAACAAGAGGAAAGAAGAGAGAAAAGGATCTTTTACCTTAGAAAAGAGTTTGTGGAAATGAGCAAGTAAAGAATTTGAAAACTTACTCCACATACTAAAGGATTTTTCTACCTTAGAAAGAGTTTGTAGAAATGGGCAAGTAAGAATTTGAAAACTTACTCCACACACTATTCACCTCCGGATTTTCAGAGATTGAATTCTGCCTAACTTACTTGAAACGTCTAACCGCTGCAAAAACATCACGATTCTAACGAGATGGGGGGCTAACTTTTGGGTTCAAAATCGGTTATGACGGAATCAATACCTGAAACTTCCCGGAAAATGTCCTCTTTAGAAAAGAGGAGATGATATTTTAAAGAAAATAAGAGTGGGAAAACCAAAATCGAGTTTTGTATGAATTTTGAAAAGGATTCATACGGTAAGTCCTCAAGAAAGGTTGCTCTAGGCCTCGGACAAACAAATTCTGAGCATTGAAACAATGAAACGACTATAAGGTTCGAGCGTCCAACTCGCCCATCGGCGAGTTAGACCAAGAAAGCCGGCTAACTCGCCCGTTTGGCAAGTTGAATCAACCAATCCATTTTCATTTTGTCCTTGTAGCTTCCTCCCTCAGGATCAGGTGAAACTTGCTCTGGTTTCATATCGATTGGAGTTACCATTGGAACTTTACGATTTAAAAATTGTAAGAACTTGTTTTTGTCGTATGAGGTCCGAATTAATCGTATAAAACGGCAACGGTTAACTAAACACCTAAAGTTGCGTCCACTATATGAGAAATTTGAACTTTCTTCGGAATAGACGTTATTTCGGGAGAGCTCTTTTGATAAATCGTAGAAGCTCTTAAGTTGAAAAACAGCCCAAGAGGGTCTAAAACGCGGCTAAAAGCCCACTCACGAGTTTATGCGAAATCGAGCCCAATCCCTATGACGGTCTGGCTTTTATATTGTAGGAAAAGATAAATGTCAAGTTAGGAAGATAAATGAAAAGTTTCTGAAGATAAACACAAAGATCGAAGGAAAATGGAATATTCTCAGAAAGCGATAAAATCGACCGAGGGCAGAAAGGGAAAGACAAAACCGTGTCTAGGGGGAATATAAAAGGATGTCAAGGTTGCAGAGGGACACACAGTTTTTTACTCAGAGCAAACATAGCACTTAGGGAAATTTAGGCATATTTCCGTTTTTTGTTATCGAGCTACGACTCAACTAGGTTAATCAAGTCTTACAAGGTTAGAACGAGGAACTCTCTGACGTCTCTTACCGCCTAGGCTTTGCCTGTTGTAACGCTCAAAACACAGATTCGTAATAAGATCTTCTTTGCTCTCTTTTTGGTTTATTGATTCGTAATAATTTTGTTTCTTCTCAATGTTTGATTGCTTGGCGTGTGGTTTATCAGATATCTGGGACCTCTGGGAAAGTTTGGTTTACTTAGCTTTCCTATTTTCATTGGAAATCGACAGTGTGAATTTCGGTTCACAAACGACTCATTGAGCTGAATGGAACGCTATTTTTCTTCTATTTTTATGTCAAAGTTGAGCAGCTTAACAGCCCATGCTGATTTGTACTCGAGCTCCACAGGAATATGACATGCCTAACAGTACACCAAATTGTAGGGAGTGGTCCCGATTGGTGTCCTATAGGCTGTTCCGTATGCCCAAAGAGCATCGTCGAGCTTGTGTGACCAGTCCTTTCGCGTTGTGCTGACCGTGTTTTTGGAGGATATTCTTTATTTCTCTGTTTGATACTTCTACCTGACTGCTGGTCTGAGGGTAATATGGAGTGGCTACCTTATGATTGACACCATTCTTCTTCAACAGGATTGCAAATGTTTTGTTGATGAAGTGGCTGCCTCCATCACTAATCACCAATCTAGGTACTCCCAATCTTGGAAAGATGATGGATATAAACATCTTGACCACTACTCTTGCATCATTCGTAGGACTGGCCAGCACCTCAAAATACATAGATAGGTAGTCAATTGCCACTAGGATGTACTCTTTCGTGAAGGATGATGGGAATGGTCCCATGAAATCGATCCCCCAACAATCAAATACTTCAATTTCCAAGATGAAGTTCTGTGGCATTTCGTTTCTCCTTCCGATATTACCTTGTCGCTGACATGAGCTACACCTTGAGATGAATGCTTAAGCATCCCGAAACATAGCTGGCCACCAAAAACCGGATTGAAGGACCTTAGAGATGGTTTTGAAGGTTGCAAAGTGCTTTGCACTGGAGGAGCCGTGACAGTGATAAAGGATTCCTGGAATTTAAAATTCACCTACACAACTTCTGAATACTCCATCCTTGCAATGTTGGTACAAGTTAGGCTCGTCCCAAAAATAGTGTCTTGCGGTCCTCAAGAACTTCATATTATCGTTTCCTGTGAACTTGATTAGTTCTTTTTCAGTGGCTAAGTAGTTTACGATCTCAGCAAACTATGGGAGATTCAGATATTTCCTTTTGATCGTAGCAACAGGGTTCTCTGGGTTACTGGAGAAGTGGCGCAGAGCGGTAGAAAAGCTGTTCCTCCTAGACTGATCGAGTATACATGCTCCACCGGAAGAGTGTCATCCAGAGCAGTCTCTTCGTCAATCTTCATTCTGGACACGTTGTCTGCCACTCTGTTTTCGATACCTTTCTTGTCCTTGATTTTGAGATCGAACACCTGAAGTAGAAGAATCCATCAGAGCAACCGTGGCTTAGCATCTTTCTTTGTCAGCAAGTATCTCAAAGCTGCATAATCAGTGTGCACAACCACCTTAGAACCCACCAAATATGATCTGAACTTCTCAAAGGCAAAGAAAATGGCCAACAGTTCCTTCTCAGTTGTGGCGTAGCGACACTGTGCTTCATCTAGAGTCATGCTCGCATATTAGATCATGTGCATCTTCTTGTCCTTTATCTGTCCCAACACTTCTCCAACCGCGAAATCACTCGCATCCTTCATGATCTCAAAAAGAAGGTCTCAATCTGGAGGTGGCACAATTGGTGCACTGACAATAGCTCCTTTGATGGTATGAAACGCGGCAAAGAAATCAATGTTGAACTTGAAATTGGTCTCCTTGCAGAGCAGTCTAGTGAGTGGTCTTGCGATTTTGGAACGTCTTTTATGAACCTCCTGTAGAAACCAGCATGCCCCAGGAAGCTTCTGATCTCCCTCGACAAAATTTGGTGGCTGCAAACTCATAATTCCCTCTATCTTTTCCTTGTCTACCTTAATACCCTTTTCAGAAATCTTATGACCTAGCACGATCCCATCTTGAACTATGAAGTGGCATTTCTCCCAGTTAAGCACAAGGTGTTTTTCTTCACATCGTTGGAGCATCCTGCAGAAATTTGAAAACAGACAGAAAAAGAGCTTCCATAGACACTAAAGTCATCCATGAAAACTTCCATTATGTCTTCAATCAGGTCAGTAAAAATTGACATCATGCGGCGATGAAAGGTCGCAGGAGCATTGCACAGGCCAGACGTCATTCTCCTGTAAGCGAACATACTGTATGGGCAGGTGAATGTCGTCTTCTCCTGATCGTCTTGATGGATGGGTATTTGAAAGAAACCTTAGTAACCATCTAAAAAGAAATAGTATGTGTGGTTAGATAATCTCTCTAGCATTTGATTTATAAAAGGAAGTGGAAAATGATCCTTGCGAGCTGCAGCATTTAATTTTTGAAAATCAATGCACATGCTATGGCTAGTCACCGTCCTAGTTGGTATCAATTCATTCCTATCATTCGCTATCATAGTGAGACCCCCTTTTTTAGGAACAACATGAACAAGGCCAACCTACTTACTATCAGAAATTGCATAGATTACACCAGCCTCTAAAAGTTTCATTATCTCCTTCTTTACAACATGTTTAAGATTAGGGTTTAACCACCTCTAATGCTATACAGAAGTCATTAATTCATTTTCTAGGTGTATTCTATGCATACACAAGTCAAGTGAAATGTCAAGAATGTCATTTACTGAGTAACCTAATGGCTTGTGGTATTTTCTCAACTCACACAAAACTTTAGCAATTTCCACATTATTGAGTTCGGCATTCACAGTGACATGATGTGTGGAATTTGGTCCAAGAAATGCATACCTGAGTCCCGTGGGTAGGGGCTTGAGTTTGATCTTTGGAGCCTTGAGCTAGCTCCACGAACCTTCGAGCAGAGCCTTAGGTAGGTGGCCATCTTCTTCATACTTCTGATTGAATCCAGCATCTTGGCATATCCATCTGCATCTATGTTGTGAACATTCTGCTCAGATTTAGCTCTGAGCAGAGAAACTTCCAGTGGATCATCCGCTAGGATTTCCTCAATCACTCCTTCTTGAGGAAACAATGCTTCATCTTCTCCATCCACTGTGAAAGTTTGTCCATCAAACATTTGTTTCTTGAGCAGCTTGTTCATCTCAAAATTCATCACAATATCTTCCAGTTGGAGATCAATCCTCCCATTCCTTACATCAATAATAGCACCAGCTGTGCATAGGAAAGGACGACCCAAAATGAGTGGATCCCTTGGTTCTTCATCAAGTTCTATAACCACAAAATCTGCTGAAACCATGGTTTTTCCGATATATACTTGTCTATCTTCGAGTATGGCATGAGGTTCACGCTTGATCCAAGATCACACAGGGAGCATGTGAATACTGTCTTCCCAATCTGGACTGAGAGAACAAATTTGCTAGGATCACCCAGCTTCTTGACTACCTTGTTCTGGAGCACTGAACTGCATTCCATAGAGACCATCATAATATCTCTGTCCCCCTGTGATATTTCCTGAGACCAACCCTTTCATCAGACTACACATGGAAGGTATCATTCGGATTGCATCTCCTCTCGATCTTTTCTGGATTTCTTTGCTGGAACAGGGTATGGTACCTTAGGAATGTAAACCCTAGCAGGAATGGTCGCAGTTTATACTGTAGGAACAGTAGGTTCAGCATCAGCAGGTTGTTCCGCCTCGCCTTCTTTGTCAGGAACATCTTCAGGAATTGGCTTTTTTGACTCCTTCTGCTTCCCTATTTCTGCTGCAGTGAATTTTTTTAGAATATGCTCCACGAGTGTTCTTCCACTTCTCATCTCAATTGCATTACATTCTTTTGGGTTTCTATCTATTTCCCTAGGGAGTGTCCCTTGCTGCCTCTTGACGCTTTCAGCCGTTTGAGCAATGTGAATATCTTTCTCCCTCATGTGACTTGCAAAGTTATCATACTTGGTGCTTGTTCATCCTGCTATTGATGTCTGTGGTGCCCTGATTCAACGCCTTGTCCTGAATGTTCTGACCTTGCAACAACTGTTGCATCATCATAACTAGGATTTTTAGCACATCTTGCGGAGCAGTCGTAGTGACCGGATTGGCTTGCTGGTTGTTCTTCTGTTTGAAGACCATTTAATATCTTCCTCTGCAATAAGTTGATCAAATCAGGCTTGATCTCAAAGTCATTTCTTGTGCATGGTGGAGGGTTAATGGCAGAGCGCGTAGTAGGGAAGTTACGCGGAAGGTTTCTCTGCCCGATTGGAGCACCTTCCACCGGCTGCTTCTGCTGATGAGCTTGCATGGTCTGCTGCATTTTATGAATTTGCTGTTTCATGAGTGCCATTGCAGCGGTGAGGTCATCCGGATTTCCATGATTACCCATAGTGGTGTTAGTTGGCCTTCGCTATCGATGGTTATGTCTTTCTAACCTTGCAAGTTCTTGGTTGCTAAGTGTAATTAGTTCTCCTTGTGCGTTTCTCCGAGTATGTCTATTGGTCATGCACCTGGAACATTAGCTGCAACAAATAAGGTATAGCAAGTTAGAAGTCTAGACTAAATATATAACCGAAAAATAAAGGTAAAAAGCTGGTCCCCAGCAACGATGCCAAAACTTGATACACGAAAATTGGATCTTGCTACTATCAAGTTAACTGTGATGTTGTAATATGTTTATATTCAATTCCATAGGACCAGTCTACACTTTATTTTTGTTGGATCAATATCAAGCTAAAAAAAATAATTCGGTTGTTTTTCAATTGATTAAGGAGCCAGCCTAGGGTTACTTCATCGGGTGTCAAATGCGTGCAAGCAAAGCAATTATTCAAGTTCGATTTTAAACTAGCCTGGAACTCCGATCACTCAAGATAGAACATCCAACCGTCATGAAATTCTTCCCTTCGCGAATCGATCTCGATACCTAAGCTCCCACTTGGATCAAGATTAAACAGAAAGCCTTAGAGATCAAGCTTGATAAGTTCACAAAACACCCTAATATCCACTCTCACTGATTAGGGATACAAAGCTTATTGATAAAAAATCTAGCAGCCTATCTCATGGTTAATGGACAAGTTAAACTAATATTCATACATTAAGTGATCGTTTTAATGCAAGCAGTAAGAGAAGTTACGAATAAAGACAATCGATAGATACACTTATCTATGCTTAACTCACACTTTCAACACCCTAGAACCCTAGACTAACTAGCTGACTACTCGCCATAAAACAAGAACACAAAGACATAGAATCTGAATAATACTACATGCGATTAATAATAGAAATAAGAGGGTTCATGGTGATTTTCTCTAAGAAGAGATGAAGCTGTCTCCCTTACAATTCGCAATTCGCGTAGTACCAAGTTCTCTCTAGGTTTCCTGTGTAAAAAAACTGAGATCATAATCAAAGAAAGTAGACCTGTAATGGTTGTGCTACCGTTAGTTTTTATATAATAGCGATTTTATTTTTCTTATTTTTTATATTATTTAAAATGAAAAATAAATATTTTAAAATTATATTTATCAGAATTTCAATTTATATATTAAAATTCATTTATATTAAAAATGAATTACAAACGATTAATAATTTAAAAATGTTTTACAGATAAAACTAATTAAAATTTTGTTTAAATGTAAACAAAAACAAAACAAAAAACAATTAACCCTAAAAGAGCTTTAATTTCTCTTTTCGCTTACTCCAGCCACCTCCATCACAAACACCTCCAACATACTTGACTCTTAAGCCGCGTCGTCAGCCACGTCCCCCATCCTCATGCTCTCCGCCATATCTGGTCATTTGCCTTTGCCTCTGCAGCTTCTACATTCGTTATGTTTCCTTGCTCCATCTGGACTTCGTCGATTGGAAGAGGAGAAAGGCTTCATGTAATGACCCGCTCCTGGAGTATTTTTAAATTCCAAGGAAATCGATTGTCAAAGGTTTAATTGTACAAGGACAATATTTTTTAAGTGTCGAAACACTTGTATCCATGAGGATTAGAAGCATGAGCCACATTTTTTGACTAAGTGTCGGAAGTTCGGTAAACACATAGAGCGATAAAAATCTAAGTAAGGAAATTAGAGACTGCCAGTTTAACTATGGAAATTTTGGCTATCAGAGAATGCGGATTCCAAGTAAGGAAAGTTTGATCAGGTGCAACTGACGAGATTATACGAAAGGAAGGTCGGGTATGCGGGAGTCATATAAGGCAATAACCGTAGATATTCTTCGAGCCAATGATGATAAGTTTGACCAAACTAAATAAGGAAACATCACTTAATGGATGAATTGGTGAGCAAGTCCTGAAATAAGTATTAAAGAAGACCTCCAGCCTTCATTTCTCACTCAACTCATAAAGAAGACTTAGATAGAAGCCAAAGCATGAACAAAGTTCTAGAGAGAAGATTTCCACAAGAAGGATCGAAAAAAGAGGAGCCGAGGAGTTCTTCGCCAGGAAACGCACGAAGGTATAGAGTCCTCGATATTTTAAGATCCATCGCGGTGAGGATGTGATTTGTGGCAGTCCAATATGAATTGTTTTACTTGGTTTAATTAATTAGGAACGGGTTTAAGTTGAAATTGAATTTGTTTATGGAATGTTCGTTCATTGCGTTCATAGGGAAATTCATAATAAAATTCATTTATTGAATGTTCGTTCATTGTGTTCCCATGATATGCATGCTAGATTTGATGGATTAATTAATAAGTTTCGCTAAGTCTTTTGGTCGAGAAATTGATGTTTTATCTTGAAAACCTACTCAGGAAAATTACAATGTGTTAAAGGAGAGAGTAGCTGAATTGAGTTTATTAAGGAAATTGTTAAGTAAACGTTTATGCACTTGGGGTTGGGGTCGCAGGTACGACTACGGCCGCAGGTACGGCTACGGCCGTAGGTACGGCTACGGCCGCAGGAACGGCTGCAGGCACAGGAACGGCTGTGGCCGCAGGAACGGCTGCGGCCGCAGGTACAGCTATGGCCGCAAGTACGGCTACGACAACAGGTTTGGCTACGTCCATAAGTTCGCTTCAGCCAAAGGTTCGGCTACGGACAATGGCTGTTGGAATTTTGGGTCAGAATGTTAGGAATTGTTAAAATAAAAGAATTATAGAACCTGATGTTTGGTTGTTTGTTTTGATGCATGAAAATGGATAAGTAATAGGAAAAGTGGCTAAGTAAGAAATGATCGAAAATTGATTGCTAAGTTGATAGAATGAAACTGCTAGGTTGAGCGTCTTCACTGAGTACTTTTGTATGCTCATGCCTCTTTTTGTGATGCAGGTGACAAGTAGTTGTTTGGACCAGAGCACGAGACGATGAAGACCATCAGGATGAGGTATTCAGTATTGGGATTGTTATGAGATTTTATGGGATTTTTACGAACCTTATTTTATAGATTATGATATATTTACTCCGATTTATTAATAAAACTGCAGTATTTACTTATGTTTACTCAATTAAAGATTTCCAAATCTTTTTTACTTAGAATTTCTTTTACGATTTCACAAAGATATCCGGATTGGGGCATTTTAATTTGGTATCAGATTGGGGTAGGCCAGTCAGTTCTGTTCTGGCTGGCCACTTTTTGAAAATTAGATTTGTGGGTAAGGGTGAAAAGAAACCGATAGTCTATGTCTCGCGCAAAGGATGTATGGTATGATGTTTCTAGGGTATATCTTAGTATGTGTTTATGATTGATTGCTTAGAAAATGGCTAAGCGAAATTGTGTTCGATAGTTGCAGGAAGTTAATGAAAACTAACCTATGTCTTGTTAAAGATGAAAAAGTGTCCTATATCGGGTTTTTCATAAAGTAGGCAATTAGGGTATCAGGTTGGTTCGTTCAGCAGGAGTACATGTTCTTAAAGTCGTGTGCGATGGATCCAGATAGGCAGCTTTAGTGAAGGAGTGGATACGATGGTAGAAAGTACAAAGCAATATGCGATATTGATTGTTGGTTGAGTAACTGGAAAGCTAGGATTGTGAGAGATGCTAAGTTAATTCCTGAGAATGAAGGAAGTTAATGTCTCACGGAGTTATGAACTGTCGTATGTTCCTATGGTGGTGTAGCACTTTTGCTGGAAGCTTAATGGATCGATGAATGTGCTACAAAAATGTGTGTGTGGTTAATAGAACGTTGTACTAGCGGTTCACAAGGTGGACATAAGCATAGAGTCAATCCGCTTGTTAGTAGTGTGGTGGTGAATGCCAAACTTTGTTCACCTTTGGGTGTCACATTCTTTGTATGGCAAGAAATTGACCAACATTGGTCACATAAGAGTGAGTTAGACGACGAGATCAGATTTGGTTGTGCAGCATAAATGGTGATTTTCAAGTCGCATGTCATTTATCAAGATGTTTCAATGATGGTGGGAAGCTTGGACATGTTAGGTAAATAGTACACAAGAATCCTTAGAATGGACTTATTGTGCATTACCGAGCTAACGTGGATTGTAAAAGATAGCAAGTTAGATTGAATGGAGAAAAGAAAAGCTGATATTTCAAGGAATAAGGAAATTGTTTGAGATTTGAGTAGCACCAAAAATAAGAATGAAATAGATGGTGACGAACGAGGGCAAAGTAATCTTAGGACCATCGCGGATTCGAGAGATGATCAAGGAGAGGTCTTGATCAAAACTTCAATACGGTAGAGTGGCTACGAAAGCAAAAAAAGTTTATGGAAGTTAAGCAACTGCAGTTTTAGAACATGTTCATTGGGTTCTTAGGCTACTTAGTGCCCAAAGGAAGAGTGGTGCGAATCGAAGAAAGGTCACGACCACTGCAATTTTCCGTGGACAAAAGATCTAATAACGATCAGAAACTCCGTCGGATTAGCGGGTAAGAATTGACAACTTGTAAAACGTGTTGCAAGTGGTTGATATATTGAATGGGTTGACGGGAAAAGATGTAGAGTATGGTGAGCGAGACAATGCAAAGGAAGTTATGTGGTTCCGAAAGTAGGGTGGATGGGTATGGCAGTGACAGTACCATCCATGTAAAATGCTTATCTATTGACTCATCAAAGATCTGACTTTGGTGTTTCAAGTTTTAAAATAATTTGATAGCACCTATCTCTTTTGGAGGTTGAGGAAGCAGAAGGGTTGAATGAGATGTTGAGAATGTTGCGAGTAAATGTCGTGACATATTAGGAGTGCACGGAGTGAGGAAGCATTTGACAATTTGACTTACTGGCTTTGATCAGAGTAGCGGATGGAAGCGTGTTGGAGTACAAGAAGTCAAGGATGCGACCGCAATGTCAGCCAGAGACGAACCAAGAAAAAGAACATGAATGGAGATAGTCATGACTATGATTTGGAGATAGCCACCAGTCAAAGAAGGTTAATCTAGTGGCAGATGCGATTAGTCGCATGAAGGCAAGTGTGTTGGTGGAGAAGGAAACAGAACAACTGATTGTAATTGTTAAATTCTGCTAGTTAAAACATTATTATTTGAAGCAGTTGCTATGGGTTGCTGCAAGTTACCAATGCTCTACTGGAAGGGGACTTGATCACAATGGATTTTTGTAAATGGATTGTATATGAATAACAAATCTTCAAGGATCACTATGGATTATAGTGGTCTACTTAAATATATATGCATGTTTCAGTTCAAGAGAGGATGTAGTGGATAAGTGTGATTAGTTAGGAAAGAGCAAGATGGTGAGATTTCATTAAGTTTTGTCAGCACCATGTCAGAAGAGATGAAAGTTTTTTTCGGATTTTGGATGGCATTTCCGAAAAGCATTGAGCATAGAGTACACTTTTCATAAATTGGAGAATACATGCATCATTTTTCTTTTGGATTTGTTCAAATTCAAACTGGAAGAGAGTTTGTTTTTGGATTCAAGCAACATATTGATTCAAAGTGGGGCAAATAAATCTGCTGCTAAAACTGACGAATGAAATTTGGGATGGTAGAAAACCAAGACCAGTCTCAGAAAGCGGTAAGTTACTTGCAAGAAACGTATGATCGGTGCTCCAGAGTCGCTATATGTTCATCAGTTGCTCGAGGCTAAATTCGAGGAAGAATTTCTTTAAAGTGGGTGAGAGTTGTAACGACCCGCTCCCGAAATATTTTTAAATTCAAAGGAAATAAATCGTGAGAGGTTTAATTGTACAAGGACTGTCTTTTTCTAAGTCTGGAAACACTTGTATTCATGAGGATTGGAAGAATGAGCCACATTTTTTGACTAAGTGTCGGATGTTCGTTAAACACATAGAGCGATCAAAGTCTAAGTAAGGGAATTATAGACTGCCAATTTAACTATGAAAATTTAGGATATAGGAGAATGCAGGTTCCAAGTAAGGAAAGTTTGATCAAGTGCAACTAACGAGATTATACGAAAGGAAGGTCGGGTCTGCGGGATTCATATAAGTCAATAAGCATAAATATTCTTGGAGCCATTGATGATAAGTTTGACCAAGTTAAATATGGAAACAACACTTAATGGCCGATTTGGTGAGTAATTCTGATATAAGTATAAAAGGAGACCTCCAGCCTTCATTTCTCACAAAACTCATAAAGAAGTCTTAGAGAGAAGCCAAAGCATGAACGAAGTTCTAGAAAGAAGATTTCGAGAAGAAGGATCAAACAAGGAGGAGCCGAGCAATTCTTCGCCAGGAAACGAATGAAGGTTCAGAGTCTTCAATCGAGATGAGGATGTGATTCGCCGCAGTCCAATAGGAATTCTTTTACTTGGTTTGATTAATTAGGAACGATTTTAAGTTGGAATTGAATTCGTTTACGAAAAGTTTGTTCATTGCGTTCATAGGTAAATTCATAATAGAATTCGTTAATGGAATGTTCGTTCATTGTGTTCTTAGGATATGCATGCTAGATTTGGTGGATTAATTAATAAGTTTGGCTAAGTCGTTTATTCTAATAATGGATGTTTGATCTTGAAAACATAGTGATGAAATTTACAATGTGTTTAAGGAAAGAGTATCTGAATTGAATTTATTAATGAAATTGTTAAGTAAAAGCTTATGCACCTTGGGGTTGAAGGTACGGCTATGGCCTCAGGTACGGCTACAGCCGCAGGTACGGCTATGGTCGCATGTATGGTTATGGCTGCAGGTACGGCTGCGGCTGCAGGTACGGCTATGGCTGCAGGTACGGATACGGCCTCAAGTTTGGCTACGGCCGCATGTATATCTACCGTCGTAGGTACGGCCACGACCGCAGGTACGGCTACGACCCAAGGTTCGGCTATGACCCAAGGTTTGGCTACGACCCAAGGTTTGGCTAAGACCCAAGGTTCAGATACGGACGCAGGTACGGCTACGCCGCAGGTACGGTTATGGCCGCATGTACAGCTACGGCCGCAGGTTTGGTTGCGGCCATAGATTGGCTACGGCCAAAGGCTGGTGGACCTCCGGGTCGGAATGTTAGGAAATGTTAAAGTAAAGGAATGATATAACAAAATGTTAGGTTGTTTGTTTTGATGCATGAAAATGGATAAGTAACGGGAAAAATGGCTAATTAAGAAATGATTGGAAACTGATGGCTAAGCTGATTGAATGGAACTGCTAGGTTGTTAGGTTAGAATGTGGAATTTGATTTATTGATTATTGGACTGTAGTGGGCGGTATTGAGCGTCCTCACTGTGTACTTTTGTATGCTCATGCCTACTTTTATGATGCAGGTGACGAGTAGTTGTTTGGACCGGAGTGCCGGACGATGAAGACCATCATGACGGGTATTCAGTATTGGGACTGCTATGGGATTTGTATGGGAATTTTTACGAACCTTATTTCATACGATTATGATATATTTACTCCGATTTATTATAAAACTGCCGTATTTACTTAAGTTTACGTAATGAAAGATTTCCAAAAAAAAATTAGTTAGAATTTCTTTTACGACTTCGCAAAGAGTACCGGATTGGGGTGTTTTACGTCACTTCTTCACAGATGAAAGAAAGAGAGCAGGCGTCCCTGAAACACAGATTTATAAACACAAACAGAATATTATTCAAACTTTACACATTCGTAAGGGTAATAAAAATGAGAAATCGAAAACACTATGCTTAACTTCTATGGATAAACTAATAAGAATATAGAAACTTGGGGGAAGAGAGGAGTTAATGAATAGAGTTTGGGAGATGTGTTTGAAGTTGAAGTGGTTGGTGAAGGACGAAATGGGTTTGGATGTGTCAGATTTGTCGATACCAAAATCGATATGTGTCGTGGTTGGTCATGAACCGGAGGTGGTGGCCGGAGGCATAGATTGTTGTTGATTGTGTAGAGAGAAACTGAGATTGAAGATGGTGAGATTTTGAGAGAATTGTGTGTGTGTGTGTGTGTGTGTGTGTGTGTGTGTGTGTGTGTGTGTGTGTGTGTGTGTGTGTGTGTGTGTGTGTGTGTGTGTGTGTGTGTGTGTGTGTGTGTGTGTGTGTGTGTGTGTGTGTGTGTGTGTGTGTGTGTGTGTGTGTGTGTGTGTGTGTGTGTGTGTGTGTGTGTTGTGTGTGTGTGTGTGTGTGTGTGTGTGTGTGTGTGTGTGGAAGAGAGAGAGAGAGAGAGAGAAGAGAGAGAGAGAGAGAGAGAGAGAGAGAGAGAGAGAGAGAGAGAGAGAGAGAGAGAGAGAGAGAGAGAGAGAGAGAGAGAGAGAGAGAGAGAGAGAGAGAGAGAGAGAGAGAGAGAGAGAGAGAGAGAGAGAGAGAGAGAGAGAGAGAGAGAGAGAGAGAGAGAGAGAGAGAGAGAGAGAGAGAGAGAATTGTGAGATAATGGTGAGATAATTGTGAGATAATTTTGAGAGAGATGATGAGATAATTATGAGGGAGAGATTGTGAGACTCGACAGAAGAAAAAAAAAACACAAAATATTCATTGTGGACCTTTAGATTAAGAATTTCAATGGTCAAGTTAGTAATTCATACACAAGTGTTTTGACCAATAATAGAAAACTAGACTTTGACCCGCCCATCCGCGTGGATCTTAGTTCTAATAGAATGAAATGTATGTGTATATTTCACCATACAAGAATTTGATGGTTACACAAGCATGCATTTATACAGATGTTTTTTCGATTTGTAATATGTAATATTAATAGTAGATGGATATTTTTTTAATGTTTGTATATTTGTTGGTTGCTTATATTGTGGTTAAAAATTGTACCAATAAAAATATATATTATAAAGTATTTGTTGATTAATAAATTTAAACCTTAATATCATTTTCTAATTGTTATGATTTTGTAATTAATAAATAATATTTCCAAAATAAAGTATTTTATGTAAATTGATATGTTATCTTTTTAAGAGACCTGATATGTCTCTAAGTTTTTTATATGTCAAATAAATTCTGTTTCTATGTGTATATTTCAGGAAATTATTAAATTGAATTTTGGTTGTATTATTATAATTCAAAAACATATATGCTTAAATAAAAAAATTATAACTTATATTTTGTATGTGAAGTCAAATAATATATATAGATATATATCTATTAAGGCTTGTACGTCTATTTTAAATTAATATAAACATCAATGTTAGATTAGAAGGGAATCACACTTGATTTATTACAAAATATTCCTTTTGTTATATATATATACATATATTATGAATATGTTAAGAATATTAGGAACTGTTAGATATAAGATTGTAGTAACCGTTAGGAAATATGTTTTTATAAATCAAATCAATAGTAATATTCAAAAACTTTAGGGAGATTTGCCATTATACCATGAAATTGGTATCACTTTGCATATATACATTTAGAAGGAGGACATGAGAAATACTAAATCATTAATAGACAAAAGACTAAAATAACTTTCCCACAATTCTAACATAATTTCATTTCTTTCTCTTGAGAGAGAAATCTTTGAAGGCGAAGAGATCGAGCACAACGACGAGATTGAGCGATGACGACAAGATCGAGCGACGGCGACAGCAGCGAGATCGAGCGACAGCGACAGCAGCGAGATTGAGCGACGACGACGAGATCGAGCGACTCCCCCAAAGCAGACGAGATTGAGACTCAAAACCTTGGAAATGTTGAATCCTCAGAACGAATCACAACTTGTAAGTAATTTTCTCATATTTTGTTGTTTTGATCTAAGAGAAAGAGCTACCTATTAATATTTGGATCAAGAGAAAGAGTTTCGATAGTGAACATTGAGTTTTTGAAAATTTATGACACTTTGTAAATATTGGTTTCAAGTAATTTTAGGATTTTATTATGAATACCACATAGGGTTGATTTTGATTTGATCTTTGAACAGATGCATATAAAACAAAAGAGTTTATGATAGTGAACATTGCATCAAAAAATTATAACCCGTGTAAATTTGGTTTTCAGTTATGTGGCGATGAGTTTTACTCAACAATGATATTACCTGCTAGCATTTCTGATGGAACAGGACTACAAGACAATCCAACATTCCAACATGGATTATGTCCATAAGGTTGCTGATATATTAGGAAAGGAAGAGTTTGCTAATATAGAGAACTCACACATTAGAAGCACTGTGGAACTGGCTAAAACGAATAGTATTCAGTTTTCAGGAAATTTGTTTAATTGTCTCATGCAACAAAGAATATTGATATAAGGGAAAGGTCTATGGCTTACATTCTTAGATCAACCTATGAGGTTTCCAGGCGAGAATTTTTCCTAACAACTGGCTTAGCTTGTGAGGAAGATCTACCAACACTAGAGTCGAAGTACAAAAAAATGATGAAACCATGTCTTAGGATGTTAAGAAAGAGTTACGAGTACACAGTGAGTGTTGTGTCAAAATCGTCATGGCAAAATAAACGGCTATAATCTTCCGAGAATCCTTAGATAAATATGAGCCGGAAATGTCGAAGAAAACTACACCGCATAAACCGAGCCTTTTTAAATAAGGATATCAAAACAAAACTTCGTGTATTTCATCCTAGACAAGAAATAAAAGAGCTTTTTATCCAAAGATGAAAAGTTTTACAAAACAATCTTATGTAGAACAAAACTCGGAAAGTTTCCGTGAAAATACCTTGTACCAAAATTTGTGAGGCAATCTTCCGGAATACAGCTTTTAGAAAGTGTTTATGGAAAGATTTATTTAAAACAAACAAAATAGTTCTGAAGGTCTACGAAGCAGTCAACGGAGAGAATGAGACCGTAAGAAAGACATCAGCACAAGCAACTCTCCCATTGCTACTCGCCCTCTGCTACTCGCCCTCTGCAACTCCCTCTCTTCTACTCTCCCTCCGCAACTCCCCCTCTGCAACTTGTCCTCTCCTATTCACCCTCGTCTAACTCGCCATGAGGCGAGTAGGATCAGTCTTGTCCAACTCTCCATCAGGCGAGTAGGACCGGCAACGTCCAACTAGCCATCATGCGAGTAGGATCAGGCTAGTCCAACTCGCCATCAGGCGAGTAGGACCGACCAACTCCAACTCGCCATCAAGCGTGTAGGATCAGAATCGTCCAAATCGCCATGAAGTGAGTAGGATCAGTCTTTTCCAACTCGCCATCAGGCGAGTAGGATCGACCACGTCCAAGTCGCCATGAGGAAATTAGGATCAGACTCGTCCAACTCTCCATGAGGCGAGTACGATCAGTCTTGTCCAACTCGCCATCAGGCGAGTAGGATCGACCACGTCTAACTCGCCATGAGGCATGTAGGATCAGTTTCGTCCAACTCGCCATCAGGCGAGTAGGACCGACCACTTCCAACTCACCATCAGATGACCAACTTTCCTTCTTTGGGCCTCAAATAAATTGTCTCTTGTTTCATCTTGATTGGAATTACCATTGAAACTTTACGATAAAACCGCAAAGACTTGTTTCTCGTATAAGTTCAAATTAATCGAATAAAATGGCAACGGTTGACGTAACACCAAATTTCCTCGACTATACGAGTAATTTGACCTATTTTATAAAACTGACATCGTACAAAAGGTGTTTTCTCAAAGAAATCGTAAAAACATTTAAATCGAAAAATGACTCGAAAAGGTCTAAAACGCGGCTAAAATACCACTAACGATTTTAGAATAATCCGAGCCCAAGGATATTATGACTGTTTATCTATTATTCGCGGAAGAAGATAAATGTCAAGTTTATAGATAAATATGAAATTTCAAAGGATAATCATGTAGATCGAAGAAAAATGGAATATTTTCACGAAGCGATAAACTCAACCCGCGGGCAGAAAAGGAAAGGGCAAACCAACCTAGGAGGAGTACATAAGGGATGCTAAGGCGAGAGGTGCAAGGGACGATTCTTTAGACTCTATAAATCTTTGCACTTAGAAACCTTAGGCTTTATTCTCAACAAGTTTGATTTCTTTAACTGGTACTCGATTACTAGACGAACTGGCCCAGGCAGTTCAATCTCTTGTTCCAATCTTTTAATTGAACTACGGTCGTGTTGATCCTCGAAAGGGGTATGTAGGCAGCTAGTCATAAGGTCCAGTCCAAAATCTTTAAAACCGTTTTCGTCTTTTTCATCTATTGCCAAGCGAGTTACGGCCACATAGGTTTTTATCGAAAAAGGTGGTAGTGCTAGGAAACTTAGTCTTTTTTTACTGCTTGTGTTAGACGATTTCTTTTGTAATCCCTTTTCCAGACAAGCTTCTTGTATGATTTTGTCTCTGGAACGCTCATACGCAAATTCAAAATAAAAATCTATTGTTTTCTAACTTCGCTTTATCGTCTTTACATCTTTTCCATGTTTATTTGGTTACTTGTCGTTGGCTCTCGCAGAGAATCCAGACGTCTGGGAAAGTTAGGGTTTTCTCGACTTTCCTTATTTTTTGGAAATTGATAGTGTGAACTATGGTTCCCACAGTGAGTAGCTTGTACTAATTGCTAAAACAGAGAGCAAAAGAAATGTTAAACTATGAAAGATTATCTCTTGGAATTGCAATAACCACAGAAGGGATCATCATTGCAGAAGGTACGAGCTCTCTAATTCCAAAGGACATGTTGTTGAAATATAGCAACTATGATATGTTTTCCAAATTTGCTTGGAGTAAAACTGCTTATAGTGTCTTGTCAAAAAGTATTAAAATTCTGAGTGCAAGTTCTTGGATTATTGATAATTATGAAGTGAGCGGTTTTGTGCTGGCCATAAATCTGTGAGCAATGTCATCAGTTCCAACGCTTGGTAAAGCTTTGGGAAGACCATTCAAGAAAACCTCTTCTGCAGATCCATTGTGTCTACAATGGGAATCAACTAGTTCAACGACAACTGCTCAAGTTTTAGAGGTGACGAAGACTAAAAATGTGAGTTTTTATAAACTTTTAGAAATTTATATGTTCATTATGTTAAAATGCTTGAAAATGGAGATTTATATACAATAGATTGGAAATATAGTTTTATACAGTTTTATAAATCTGAGGGCAGTATTAGTGTTATGAGTTTTATAAGAGTGGTTTTGTACTGGCCATAAATCAGTGGGCAATATCAATGTTAGGTGTTTTACAAGGGGTTGTAAATATACTTTTATAAGGTTTATAAATTTAGAAACAAGAGATTCACAATGGCATTTATTTTATTCCATTACTGGTTGTGGTTAATACAGTGCTTGGATTCCCTGAGGAATAGAAACATTTGGTGAACCCAACAGATCCTGATGACATGGATTTTGATAGTATTGTACAGCTAGTTCAACAAGGATACAAAATGAAGAAAACTGATTGGGAACAAGGATTTGTGGATCTTTTTGTTGCAACAGAAGAAAATAGGTCAACAGCACAAGAAAAAAGACAAAGATGTAGAGCATGGGTAGAATGTGGAACATGGGGAAGATGAAGAGCATAGGAAAGAAGAGCGTAGAAAAGATAAGGAGCAAAGCAAAGATAAAGATCATTCGACAGATGTAGAGCATGGGGAAAATGTGGAAAATAGAAAAGATGAAGAGCATAGGAAAGATGAAGAGCACATGAAAGGTGAAAAGCATTGGAAAGATAAGGATCAAAGAAAAGATACATATCATTCGAAGTCCAACAGTGAGAATATTGATAAGCTAATCCAAATGGTTTATAATTTGGATAAGTGAGTAGAGAAGATCAAAAATATCTTGGGAGTTGAGGTAAGCAAATAACTTTTTTAAGTACTTGCCATTTTTCATATGTTAGCTTCTCTAACAATTTTAAATGATTTTTAAGGTATATCACAATTCATCAAATAAAGAAGATCCTGAGAATGGAGCTAATTGTCTTGATAGAAACTGTGCATCAGATGTTGAAAATGAAGAAGAGATATGTGATGATGAATTAAATTCTGATGGTAGAAGAAGTGCACCAGATGATGAAAATGCAGAAAATATATGTGTTGAAGAAGCCAATTTTGATTAAGAGCATCAAGAGGAACAGAATATTATTGGAGAAAATGAAAATACATAGATAGTCACTCCAGACAAAGACACAGAAAAAAATTGAAGAAAAAAGTGGCATGAAACAGAAATCATAGGTATAAATCTTAAAATAATTTATAGGGGTTTATAAATTTAATTTATTACTTTTGTAGGTTACATTGTCTACTCCAATATTCACTACTCCAAACTTTGATACAAGGGTATAAATTTAACATATTTATAAAGCCTTGTAAAGTTCAACGTATTAAGTTAAACTTCTAGTTGTTTGAATGTTACATCTCCTACTCCAACATATACTAATCCTAAGTTTGATCTTCTTTCCCAAGAAAGTCATCATATTGGAACTGGGGTAAATGAGGTATTTTATAAAGCCTTGTAAACTATTTCATAATTGATAAGTTCTTTTTGACAATTTTATAAAACGTTTTGCATGAATCAGGTTCTTTTGGGAGATGTTAGTCAAAAGTCTGTTTTTCAACCTCTAATGAAGAAAAAAAAGAGATTGGTACAACAAGACGGCCAGGTTTGTTTTATAATTTTTTTGTATATTGTTTTGTCTTATAAAAAAGAAAGTATTGGTAAAAATGATTTTATTTGGTTTATAGTTAAATGATGACACTGAGCTTCCACTTAAGAAGAAGAAAACTGAAATAGATAATGTTGTTCTAAGAAGAAGCGAACGAGGTCAAATACCATCCAGTCATACACAGTCACCGTTTACTGGAGCAAGGAAGAAACATCGAATAGTTGATCCCTTTGAACCAGTTGATAAAACCATAAAGGAAAAAATGAGAGAATGGAAAATGTCAAACAAATACAAGTTTAATTTTATAAGTTCTTATAGATTTAATAAGTTGAATAATATATACATACATAATATTTTATAATTATGAGTTTTCATGTAGGAAACTGGTAATCAATAAAGAGAAAAGAAATGCAAAGTGGTTTTCAGATCTTCAAACTCCAGGAAGAAAATTTTCAAAAACGGTTAGACTACATGAAAAAATCCTCTTTACAATCACTTGTAAAATTATTTTATTCTTCTTTATGATCGATTTTGCATGAATGTTTGTTATTTTTGTCTCAGCATATTGAAGCAGGTCTGAAATTGTTGAAAATGAGAAAGATAGGCAATCCATATTTGTTTATGAACAAAACTACCTTAGTTCTTGGAGTGAAATTTCTTGAAGAAAATTGATGAACTCTATGATGAATTTTTAGATGATAAGGAAGGTTTCTAGTTCGGAAGTAGTTTTGACAAGTACAACATAGAGAAGAATACCATTTTTCTATATTCGGCTATTGCAGTTGAAGAATAGCATTGGCTTGGAAATGTATTCAACCTGGAGAATAGAAGTATCACAACATTCAGTTGTGCATCACAAGAACGCAGATGTGAATGTCAGCTCTTACGTCAATGCATATGCGGTGGTTCTCCCTTTTATGACTCGCTATATCTTCAAAGATATCAACATAGATACAAATAAATTCGCTATAAATGTTGTGTCTGAAGGTTTACCATAGGTAAAATAATTATAACTACCTATAAGCTTTTAAATAAATTTATATTATACACTGAAAACCATTATATTATAAGTTATCTCATATGTTCTTTATCCTAATATATTACTAACACATTTTTTTAGGTTCTAAAAATAGAAGACAGTGTAGTATATGCATTGAAGATGATAGAGTGTCATGCAATGCGTATTGTAGACTTCATAAAGTTGTGTGCAGAAAACATTGCAAACATCATAGAAAAGTTGGCCGCTGATATCTTCTCAAAGTTATAATGAGTATGGGTGGGAGGATGACTAAACTTATTCTTACTTCTAGTAATGTGTGAACAATTATCTGTTTTCAGGCATTTAATGAACTTTGTTTGCAGAAATCCGAATGGTATAAGAGTGCATGACAATATAACTTGGATTTATGAATTTCTCTTTATGATTCTGCTTTAATTTATAAGTATTATAAATCAGTAACAAGAATTTACATTAATGATTAGCAAAGAAGTATAAAAAAATGGTTAATAGATTATAATCCCTTGTCAAACTTAGATATTATAATGGCTTATTAAGTTTTATAAAATTAGTGATAAGAAAAAGATGTATGTGAAACAAAATTAATGTATTATGCATTCATATTGTAATGTATAAGGATTTATAAAAAATGCATTAGAATTATCAAAAATCACTTATAACCCATTATAAAACTCAGTTATATGAGATTATATGAGTTTATAAAATGTTAATTTATGAAACAAAAAAATAATAATTGGTAACTGCTTATTGAATAAGTATTGAACCAAGAAGTTACATAATAAATATTGTATAGGGCCCATAAAAATACATAGGCCTTTTATTTACTAAAATAAAGGGATGTAAAGACCAATATAAGAAAACTAGTTTTGAGTAACGAGAATGTGATGTGGTCTAGAGCTGATTTGAGGTGCATTAAGGCTTTAGTTTCGGCTAAGCATGGGTTTGAGTCAAAGTTCGTACAATAATTATGTTTTTTATCATTGAACAAAGAAATGGGAAAACCGTAATTTTAATCTTCACTTCTTTCCACGACACGGTAACACTTGTCTTCTTCTCCTTTTTAGGTTTTATTATACTTTCTTTTTCTTCTATGTTTTATTCATCTTTCTCTATGTCCCGATATTCTAAGAAGAAAAATCAAGACTTAATGATTTCATTTTGAATCATTATCGTGGAAAAAGTAATTGAGTTTCTTTTTTTATCTTTTCTCTTTGTTTTTGTATATACACTCTAAATCAAATTGAATATTTATTTGGAACCTAATTGATTTTAACTAAAATGTCAGTTTGTTTCAATTTGTTGGATGCATGTCGTTAATTTGATTTGAATTCACCTTCTTTCTTTTCTTGATTTCTGTTTTATGTTTTCTCCATCAAAAGTTTGAAATTGTTACTTGTAAGTCTGTCATGATCTAAGATTCAAACTCGAGATTCTTACTTGTGTGTATTAATCGAGTTTTGTTGAAGCGATTTTTGGTGAGTCATCTTTTTTTCAATAGAGTTTTGCCAAATAAGGTTTAAACCAAGCATTAAACGTTATGTGAGGTTTTGTATTAGAATAGATGAAAATAATCTAAAAGATTATAACACTTACGGGTGATTAGAGTATGACTAATTTTTTTCTATATGAGTGGCTATGTCTCTAAGGTTTTAGGAGAAGAAGAGAGTTCATTCCGATTTCGTTTTAAAGAGTAACCAAGGATGAAAAATTTGAAGAAAAAATAAAAACTTTTGTCCATTGCCAAAGGTTTTGAAGTAAAAGTCTCTCCTAAAGAAGAAGGGTTCAAAGGTCTTGGTATAGAGTTATCTGTAACGACGTACTCCCGAAGTATTTTTATTTATTAAAGAATAAGGTCGAGGAGAGGTTTCTCCGTAAGAGGGCAAAATAGTTCTAGGTGTTGGAACACTTGTATTCGTCAAGAATGGAATAAGAACTCAATTTTATCCAAGTATTGAATTATCGTTTCTAACTAAGTATTATTAATTAAGACTAAATGGCTATAACTAATGATATAGCATATTTATTACCAGCTATATGCTCTATTTAGAGTCTATTATGTGTGTCTAGACTATGTTTTAAGGTCTTTACAAGTCCAAGTACGTTTTGGAGATATATGGAGATACTTGGAGCTTTTGGAGAATTTAGAGGAGAATAATCCTTAGCTGATCATTGAGAGAGTCGAAGTACAAGACTGCCGCCGATCGACAACACTATCTTCACAACGACCGATGTTACATGACCAAGATCGATCGATGCTGACCACTAGCCATCGTTCGATGACCAATTCGCAGACAGCTGATTCAAGCCCAAGTTAGAGACAAGACACAAGATTACAAGTTTACCCCTATACAATTTTTGACCTAGATTTTAGGGTTTTATATTTATACTTTATGTATGACACCAGAAGAGAGGAGGCAGACGCACAGAGACGTACGGTGCTAGGTTCTTTAGTATTCTATTTAGGGAGAAGATTCCTAACTCCTTAGGGAGATTTGTATTGTAACTCAAGTATTTTATTTATGCATTATATTCAAATTATTATTCTTACTTTGATTATGTCTGAGTAGTTATCAAATAGATTTAGGGTTAAATGATAGCAATCATGGATTAGCTCCAAATTAGGATTGCTAGGTTAGGTTAATATCCATCAATTGAGTTGTGCTTAATTCTTGTATTCTAGATTAGCTAACTAGGATCTCAAAAGTAGGACATGGACGACTACGAGAGTAGGTTCTATGCCATAATAGACTCCACAAGGTTGTTAGTCGCATGCGAGAGCTGGTGTAATTAGCTTGGTGAACATATCAAATCTCGTTCACACTTCCTTCTGATTTCACCTTCGATCGAGAACACGGCTTATCCGTCGATCGATGGCCGTTCCTTTTGCTCGCATACGAGAGTTAGAGTTAAAAGGGTCAGAATAGTTAATATTTAAGTTCTATAATATTTACATATCCTTGCTTCTTGTTCCCTATAATTCATAAAGCTTAAAATCCTAGATCTAGCATATTCACATTTACATCTAGTTAGTTTAGTAGCACATTTGCATATTTACATTATTAAAATATTTCCATAATTACATTATTAGCATATTTCCATATTGCATCTACACTCTCCAATAAGGTATATATTTCCTTAGGCTGATTACTTGTTACCAATATATATAATCACCTAGCTTAACCTTTGGGAATAAGAAATCTATTGTGTGTCATTTTTCTCTGTGGATTAGATCCCTAAGTACTACACCTGATCTCTCTTGTCAAGAATATTGTTTTGTGTGTTAGGATCAAGGGTTAATTTGATAGTTAATTGTTTAGGATATTTATACCCTTCTAGAACAGTAAACACACCCATCTCAAATTTGGGGCCGTTGCCGGGGAACATTGATCACCATTTGATATAATTTCTTGGATGTAGTCTAGTTTTTTTTACTTTCAAGTTACTGATTATTATTTTCATTTGTCTTTCAGGTGCATGCAAAAGAGTACGAGGAGCAATAATGAAAAATTACTATTCTCAGACCCGCAGAAAATCGAACCTACGATCCGCAAAGAAAGACGACAAGCATTGATCGACGGCATACATTCAGCGTCGACCAACACTTCGTTACGGATAGAATCGACCGGCATCAGAACTCTAGCATCGGCCGACATTGATCACTTAGCGTCGATCGACAGCATCTCACCCGCATCGATCGATGACAATATACGATTTTAAATGGTTGTGCCTATAATTGTAGTTCAGAATGAGATTGGAGACTTGCATGAACTCAACGGTCATCTGCGTAATGAAGCAGGTCAAAATATTGACGATAAGGGGGCTGTAATCCCTGATACAGAAGCAGAATCAGACACTGCAATAGCTCAACCTGAAGCTAACGCCCAAGCTGCTCAGAGAACGCTGGCTGACTACAACCGTCCAGACCAGTTCTACGTCAACAGATCCGCCATTCGTCCTCCATCTTTTTAGAGAAACGATTTTGAGATCAAGCCTGCTTTCTTCCGACTTGTAGCGCAGACACCTTACCATGGGTTGCGACATGACCAGCCTATGGATCATCTGGAGCGATTTGAGGATCTAGTGACTGCTATTAAAGCCAATGGAGTCCCTGAGGACTATCTTTTCTGTAAGCTCTTCAAGTACTCACTTGCTGGAGAAGTTTCATATTGGCTTAAGCAACTACCACCATGATCCCTGACATCCTTGAATGACATCAAAAACGCTTTCTTGCATAACTTCTTTGATGACGCAAGAGCAGAGGATTTGAGGAGCAAGATGGCTACTTTTTTCACAAGAACCTCAAGAATCTTTCAGAAACTCGTGGATCAGATTCAAGTCATACCAGAGAGACTGTCCACATCATGTGTTCAACGAAGTGCAGCTTCTTAGAACTTTCTTCAGAGGTATTGGATTACAATATCATATGGCTTTAGACACAGCTAGTGAGGGAAAATTCAACACCAGAAGCCATGAAGAAGCTACAAGATTGATTGAAAATCTGGCATCCAGCAGTAGCACCAAGAACACCAATTTTGAGAGAAGGAAATCAGCTCCATCCATGAGCAAGGAGCAGAATCAAGGCAAAACTGGATAGTGTTCATATATTTTTCAAGAAGCAAGTTACTTTTGCGGACGTGGAAGCAATTGAGTCTGGAGTAGATGAGATTGATGAAAAAGATGTAAACTACATTGATGGAAATGGTTTCGAGAGACAATGGAATTCAAGCTTCAACAGGAACTCCTATGGTACTGGTCAAAGGAGTAACTTTAATCAGAATTCGCAGCGAAGGCCCTTCAATAACAACATGACTTATGGATCTACTTAATACCAGAATCCTCCTCCACAAAGTCAGGAAAGCAAGGCTGAAGTGATGGTTGACAGAGTTTTAGAGGGACATCAGAAGATGACTGTGGATTTCAATGGGAAGATAGATGGTCTGTACCTCAACCTCAATACCAAGTTCGAAAACCTCAACACTCAGGTGAAGAAATTAGAGAATCAAGTTATGCAAACAAGTGAGACCATTAAGAAGCATGAGAGCTTGATTAAGGAGAAAATCGAGGCTGGGTAGAGGCACCACGTCAATGCATTGATTGATGATGATTTCGGGCTGGAAGTCAAGAGAGAGAAGCCCCAGGATAACAATTTTCGTGTGGAAAATTCCATATCACTCGGCACTTCTAATTCGCATCGATCGACACCAACAAGAGAGAATCGATCGACGGTGAAACCTACAGACTCACTGGCTTCGTTTGAACCGACTAACATCGATCGACACCGTTTTCTTGACATTGATAGACATAGCGACAGAAGAATCGATCGACAGTACACACTTAGCATCAGTCAAAAGGACAGAAACCCAGTTCGACAACCGAACCTCAATGTGAGCTTGATTGTACGTCCAACCCTGACAATTTCAGAAAAAAATACAGACACATCTGAAGCTATGGATACTGATAGAGAAGACGAGGGAAATTCAAAGAGGAGACAAAATATCCCCAAACATCAACGCAGAGAAGCCAATGAAAAGGAGATACATAGCTTTGCTAAAAGAGTTTTTTAAATTACTCTAGATATTTCTTTTGATGAGGCTTATTATACTCACAGATTGTGGATGTTTTCAGAGAAACAAGGGAGCCAGATGATGAGTATAGAGATAATGTTCAATCGCCTCAGAGAGAAAATGAAGCAGAGGACCAGTCTGAAGAAGAAAAGTGATCCTGAAAAATTCGTCGTTCCATGCTTTATCAAAGAAAACAAATATCCTAACGCCCTTTGTGACATTGGATCTTCATTGAGAATTATGCCAAAGTCTATGGCAGAGGAGCTGGACATGAAAGTGGAACCCTCCAACGATTCTTTTACATTCGTAGACTGTAAAAGATATTCCAGTGCAGATCAACAATACCTTAGTTCCAATAGCCTTTCATGTGATGGACATCAGGAAAGATTGAAACTCTTCTCTACTACTTGGGAGAGCATTTATGGCGACTGTGGGAGCCATATGCGATATGAAGTTAAATAGGTTGTATCTATCTAAAATTGATCAAACTATTTTTTAGGAACATGTCAAGAATAAGAACAAGTCTACCTTGATCGAATTGTGCAATGATGCAGAGCTTGTGGCCACATGCTTCTGCAATTACGAGTTTGGTGAGGAATTGGAAGAAGGAGCATCGATCGACACCCAACCCAACCCATCGATCGACGGCCATACAGTTCAACAATCGATCGACACCCACCTTATCGCATCGATCGACACTCACACATCCGAACAAGCCCACACCTACCATGGCGATTTTAGTTGCAGCACAACCTACCTCGAGTACGGCAAAAACTACAAAGACGAAGAAACAATTGAATACCGAGGGATTTCTATGGAATAGGCTGTAGTATTTCATGTTTCCCATCAACCTGGGAAATCGACATCGATCGATGTCCACCATACACCATCGATCGATACTGACAATTAAGTATAAACTGAACGAGATTCGACTGCAGAACGCGAAAGGGAATATGTTTCTTTACAACCAGATGAGTTCGGTATTATGCGAGATCCAGATTGTCATGCAAGAGCTATGGATGGCAGAATTCTACATGTCACGAAGGAAGATGTGGCAGATATACTTGCAATGGCTAATGGATTTTGAAACCTTTTCGTCCCCCAGTCTGATTATCGATCATCGATTAACGATCAACATACACCATCGATCGACACCAATCCGGCTTACCAAGGATACATTGAAGATTACGAAGAACACGATACAGCTTACAGAGAGGAAGAACTTATTGAATCTCGCAGCCTGGCACTCGAATAAGCTAGCTGGGGTAATGAACGCAAGAGTGGGCAATCCAGCATAAATCCTCAACATATCTTGGCCATCAAACAAAGATCAAAACAATTACTTGGAGCTGAAGATACATAAGATGGTTATCTCAGACGAGACGAGTTTGGAATTTTTAGGGACACTGAAGGACGTGCACGAGATCTTTTTGAGAGAATTCTCAATCTACCTAAGGAAGATGTATTAAACGCCCTTGTTATGGCTAATGGATCAGAAAGTTTATTTGGACAACATCAAAATCCATCGATCGACGCACAGGTACCGTAATCCATCAATATCAAGGAGCAGAAGCACAAACCTATCCAATACCGAACATCGGTGGACAACAAGAATCATGCATCGATCAATACCACCATTCCAGAAGTCCACAAGTTCATGCCACTATATCACACTTGCTTAGAAAGTTTGAAGAAACCGAAGCTGATTTCCAACACTAATCCTGCTATTATTTGCTTGCTTTGGGATCTTGTATACACTGGATCAGATTCCTTCTGCAAGTTTGGAAGTTAAAAGTCTGTGTGCTTCTGATTCCTTTCTCTCTCCCCTTCAGATTAAAAAGGAGTGGATCAAGATTTGGTGGCTACAACCATTAAAGCTTGATTCATATGATCCTAGAAAGAGAAAAAGGTCAAAAGGAAGTGAACAGGATCTGGTGACAAAAACCATTATGGCTTGATTCATGGAAGCCTATCCAAACATCTCAGTAAATTAAAACAATAAAATGATACCCTCAAAAGAAGGGAGACATTGACTGAGAAGAAGTGAGAAGAGAGAGAGGAAAGGAATCATAGAAGACTACATGTGTGTTCAGATACTTGCAGAGGTAAGAGTCTATATATCCTTTGATCGATACTCCCAAGGTAAAGCCAGCACTTTTATTTTATGCAAAGAAATGAAATCAATAAAGGGCAATTCAGACTAGTATTTTCTAAGTTGTTGGTAGAATGATTGGTTGCTATACTAGGATGTGGTATATAAATTTCTCTTTGATTGACTTGATAGGATGTGGCTGCAATAAATTAAGGTGACAATTATACTAAGATATTATGTGAGTATTCACTTTTGAAAACCTCTTTCGGAGGCTTGTTTGCTTGAGGACAAGCAGAAGGTTAAGTCTAGGGGAGTTGATATAGCCTATTTATTACCAGTTTTAGGTCATGTTATAGGCTCTATTTAGGGTCTATTATGTGTGTCTAGGCTATGTTTTAAGGTCTTTACATGTCTAGGTACGTTTTGGAGATATATGGAGATACTTGGAGCTTTTGGAGCATTTAAAGGAGAATAATCTGTAGCTGGTCATTGAGAGAGTCGAAGTACAAGACTGCCGTCGATCGACGGCACTGTCTTCACCTCGACAGATGTTACATGACCAAGATCGATCGATGCTGACCACTTGCCATCGATCGATGACCAATTCGCAGACAGCTGATTTCAAGCCCAAGTTAGAGACAAGACACAAAATTACAAGTTTACTCCTAGATTAGTTTTTACCTAGATTTTAGGGTTTTATATTTATATTTTATGTATGACACCAGAAGAGAGGGGGCAGACGTACGGAGACGTACGGTGCTAGGTTAATTAATATTCTATTTAGGGAGAGGATTCATAACTCCTTAGAAAGATTTGTATATCTATGCATTATATTCAGATTATTATTCTTACCTTTATTATGTCTGAGTAGTTATCAACTAGATTTAGGGTTGAATGATAGTAATCATGGATTAGCCCAAAAGTAGGATTGCTAGTTTAAGTTAATATACATCAATTGAGTTGTGCTTTATGCTTGCATTCTAGATTAGCTAACTAGGATCTCAAAAGTAGGACATGGACGACTACGAGAGTAGGTTTTGTGCCAGAATAGACTCCATTGAACTAGGTTGTTAGGCACATGCGAGAGCTGGTCTAATTAGCTTGGTGAACATATCAAATCTCATTCACACTTCCTTATGATTTCACAGTCGATCGACACCAGGCCTTAGCCATCGATCGATGGTCTTTCCTTTTACTCGCATACGAGAGTTATAGTTAAAAGGGTCAGAATAGTTAATATTTGAGTTCTATAATATTTACATATCCGTGCTTGTTATTCCTTATAATTCATAAAGCTTGAAAGGCTAGATCTAGCATATTCACATTTACATCTAGTTAGTTTAGTAGCACATTTCCATATTTACATTATTAGCATATTTCCATAATAACATTATTAGCATATTTGCATATTGCATCTACACTCTCCAAGAATGAATGTTTTCTTAGACTGATTACTTGTTACCAATATATATAATCACCTAGCTTAACCTCTAGGAATAAGAATTCTATTGTGTGCCATTGTTCTCTGTGGATTCGATCCCTAAGTACTACACATCATCTCTCTTGGCAAGAGTATTGTTTTGTGTGTTAGGATTATGCGTTAATTTGTAGTTAACTGTTTAGGCTATTTTTACCCTGCTAGAATAGTAAACACACCCATGTCAACTAATCATAAAACAATCGGAGTATAAGCAAGTTAATGACGGACCGTGGAGCCAATTAAGGAAAGTTTGGTCATTCGAGAATGCAGGTTCCAAGTAAGGCAAATTGACTAGTCATCACTGACGATATTATACGAAAGAACGGTCGGGTTGGCGGGAACCATATAAGGAAAGAATTGTAGATCGGTCAAGCCTTTACATGAAAGTTTGACCAAGCTTATTAAGGAAACTGCACTTAATTCTTTGCTTGGTGAGCAAGTCCATGAGTAGTATAAAATGGACCTCCATCTCTTAGCTTTGGACACAGCTCAAAAGAAAGTCCTAGAGAGAGGTCAGAGTAAGAACGCATTTCAAGAGAGAGAGAGAGTTTTGGAAGAGAGGATCGAGCAAGGAGGATTGTAGGAATATTCGCCGGAAAAACGAAGTTGAGTTCAGAGTCTTCGATCTTTCAAGATCAATTAAGGTGAGGAGATGATTCGTGACAGTCCAATATGAATTGTTTTACTTGGTTTGGTTCATTAGGAACGAGTTTAAGTTTGAATTGAATTCGTTTATCAAAAGTTTATTCATTGCGTTCATAGAGAAATACATGTAAAAATTTGTTTATGGAATGTTCATTCATTGTGTTCTTACGATATTCATGTAGAATTGGTTGATTGATTAATAAGTTTGGCTAAGTCGTTTATTCAAAAAATGGATGTTTGATCTTGAAAACCAAGTCAAGAAATTTACAATGTGTTTAAGGAAATAGTAGCTGAATTGAGTTTATTAAGGAAATGACTAAGTAAACGATTATGGACCTTGGGGTCGAAGGTTTGGCTACGAGACATAATGGACCGACAGGTCACAGGTATGGCTACGGCCGCAGGTACGGCTACGGCCGCAGGTACGGCTACGGCCGCAGGTACGGCTACGGCCGCTGTTACAGCTATGGACGCAGGTACGGCTACGGGTGAAGGTACGGTTATGGCCATAGGTTGGCTTCAGCCATAGGTTTGGCTACAGAATATTAGGAAATGTTAATGTAAAGGAATGATAGAACCGAATGTTAGGTTGTTTGTTTTGATGTATGAAAATGGATAAGTATTAGGAAAAATGGCTAAGTAAGAAATGATGGAAAACTGGTTGCTAAGTTGATAGAATGGAACATCTAGGTTGTTAGGTCTGAATGTGAAATTTGATTGATTATTGGACTGTAGTGGGCGGTATTGAGCGTCCTCACTGAGTACTTTTGTATGCTCATGCCTCCTTTTGTGATGCATATGACGAGTAGTTATTTGGACCGGAGCACGGGACGATGAAGACCATCGGGATATGGTATTCAGTATTGGGATTGTTATGGCATTTTCATGGAAATTTTTACGAACCATATTACAAACGATTATGACATATTTACTCGGATTTATTATTAAAACTGCAGTTTTTACTTATGTTTACTTAATGAAAGATTTCCAATTTTTTTTATATAGAATTTCTCTTATGACTTCGCAAAGATTTTCTGGTCGGGGCGTTTTACTATCCTCCAGAAAAATCCGGCAAAAGTGAAAGGGGGAAACTTCGAGTTTGTTAAAAAACTTTTCTCAATGAAGACAGTGAAAATCTTTGCATGAAAACTATTAAAAATGATTTATCCGGCCGGTCCCGCCAGTGTGTCTGAATGAAGGTGTCGTATCCAAGGAAGGGTCGGTGGTGGATGCCTATTTTAGTGACGGGTGGTGGAATGATGTTACGTAGTTGAAGTTTTTTGGTTTACTTTGATGATCCTCCAGACTTAGTTAGATTCAACAGAAGCCAACTGAGACCTCATGCTAATTGGACCGGCTCTAAATGGGTCACAAGCAAAAACAATGTATCATTTTCTTTGTATGAATTTCAAAATTTTGAATTGTTGAGCGATTTAGCTTATATATGATTGTTTTTAGAATTGTTAAAGACATGTTTAGCACAGGGAAGTTGGTGGAAATGAGTCGTACTATTGGTGAAAGGAAAGATATTTGGGTTCAAGCCTTAGTACTTCAAGAGATTGAAGGGGTGATAAAAGAGAATTTATGATCAAAAGATGTACTAGCTCACGGCATTTGAGTGATGATGAGAAAGAAATAATTACAACAGTTGATATTTGCAAAATCCGGTCATCTCCTCCTCTAAATCGTTTTGCAAACTACATGTTCCTAGATTATGTCAAAGTTTTTGTTGGATATGGATGGCGCAAAGGTCAAGTGAGGGCAATTATCAGTGAGAACCAGTACACAGTATGTTTCAAGGCAACAAAAGAGGAGGCGGTTTTTAAAAGCTCTGACATTAGGCCGGTTATGGAGTGGCGAGATGGTGTTTGGATTCACGCACATATGGTATTTTCTCACACGTAAGTTGTGTAGAATATTTTTTATTGTGAATATAAACAACTCATTGATACATACATTCATATTTTTTTCAAAGAGAATTTGAAAAAGAAGCCAATAAGAATGTTGCTACCCCAGCCATAACCCTTCCAGCAAGCCACAATAACACCACTCATGTTTTAGAAACCACTGAGGATGATATAATGCGTGATGCTCACACCTTAATTATAACACCTCAAGAGAACCCTAATAACACTCATGTATAAATGATGGTATAGTCAATGATGTTGACACTCCAAATAAAACCCCTCATGACTCCTGTCAGGAAACACCAATAGGTAATCATACTTTTCTAACAGAAAAATAAGAATTATAAAAGCATATAAACTCTTTATAAAGACTTATAAATCTATATAAAATAATTTATAAAGGCCTATAAACTCTTTATAATGACTTGTAAACCTATATAAAATGATTTATAAAGGTTTATAGATCTATATAATATATTAGTTTCAAACATTATCTAAGTAATTTCAAGAATAATATTTATAAAACTTAATAAACAATAATTTAGGATTTATAAAGTTTTATATAAACTAATTAACCACAGCTTATATAAATTTTTAAAAGCGTTACCTGAACTGGGTTTATAAATTGGCGTTAAAGATATACAACTATATTTGGGCACTAAACTAAAAATGAGAGAGAGAGAGAGAGAGAGAGAGAGAGAGAGAGAGAGAGAGAGCAATAATTAGGGATTTCATCATATTTGCCTTCCTCCGACTCTTCAGTTATCTGTTTTCATAAGTTTTACGTCGGTTTCTGTTTATATTCCGTCGTTTTACTAGCAGCTTCTTTTCATAGTTTTTTATTGGTGCTACTTGTCTTCGATTTTTTTCAATGACGGTAATGTGGTGCTTCTTCTCTTATATTCATCTTCTTACTCTCTGCCTAAATATATTTATACACGATATCGTATTTCATTAATTTGGTTAAAATTTGGGTCTTTAGGTTTAGTTTGAACTATTGTGATTTATAAGCGTTTGTGAACTTAAATTTTTGTAAGTTATTATATTTAACATATATTTGCCCCCTTGATTTTTTCAGGTGAAACGATGAAAACTGATCATGAGACTGATTTGCCAAAAAGATTATTCGAACCTGGTACAGAAGAAAGAGTCTTGGAAAGAATCAACAAGCATTGCAACTTGAAGTTAGTGGGTAGAGTTGAAAGGTTGTGGGCTGAGAATTCAAAGTTCTTGAAGATTCCTTCTTGGGTCAGATAATTAAAATGGCAACGAGGGAGAAAAATATGGTTTTTTCAAGTAATTTGGTGCATCAGATACTTATAAGGAGAACTGATATACGCCGGAAGGCTTTGTGATTTTATTTTGGATAACAACCAATGCGGTTTCCTCTAAGAGAATTCCACTTATGGGAAAAAAAGAGACTTCACCAACAAAAAAAAATCAAAAAAAGATCTGTGGATGAAAAAGAATCAGAGTTTGAAGACTATGGTTAAACTACTTGAGAAAAACAATATAGATTTCACCGTTGTTCAGAGGCTCGGATTAGGCGCTACAATCCTTGTAGAAGGGATACTAATAGCTAATAATCCAGTGACCCATATCCCAATAGAAAACCTTCTAAGAGTTTATGATTTCGAAAAGTTTTGCAAGTTACTATGGGTGAATTTGGCATTTCATTCTTTAAGGGATCCAGAGAAGAGTATGACCTGTAAAATTTTGAACAAAGAACAATATGGCCTTTCTGGATTTGTCTATGAGTCAACTTTGTACATTGTTGTTTGGAGTTATGTATTATGAAATTGAGTTTCATCTATGCCTTCATTGGATAGAAACCAAATTTCCGACTATGGACGAAGTGACAAAAGTTGAAAGCAACGAGACGATTACTTTTATAAGGTTTTATAAATAAAAAAAAAATCTTTGCATTTTTTTTTCTAATTATGCTAATAATGACCAGGTTGATGTCAAACGTATCCTTGGAGATTCAGAGTTACATAGTAATTTAGTTGAAGAGGTAGACAATAAATTTGGAAGAGTGGTTGACCTTGCTAAAAATGGATATTGTTTGAAAAGGCAAGGTTGGATTAATGGAAAAGTCAACATTAATTTTGCTGAAGCTGAAGTGAATGAAAAGAATTCTCTTCATGGTATTGATGCAAGTCAAAAAGAAAATATTGAATTCCTTACTAATAAGGTATCGGTTTTGGAACAAAAGGTAAAATACCTTGAGAATGTTTTTAAAATGCGTCAAGAAAACTATAAGGTAAACTATTTTCTATGTTTGTATCGTTTTAATAAATGAAAAGGAAGATTCATATGTTTCTTAGCTGTAACAGGAAAATGAGAAATCGCAAGAAACTGAAGGTGCCAATGGGGTGACGAAGAATAAATAAGATCTAATTTAAATGCTGAAAATAGCGAATCAAGAAGGTTATTGTGTTTTTATATTTTAGAAGGCCTTATCAAATGTGAAACTATAACATTTTCTAATATCTTTAGGCAAAGAAGAGAGATGTAAAATCTCCAGCTGAACCTACATATGGTTTTCAAATAGCTTTAAAAAATAATAAGGAAGTAAGTGAAATTATAAAATTTTCTAATAATTGCATTGTGCTTATGATATAAATCTTGTTGAGAAGTTTCTTATAGAGTCTAGTGTTTGATGATTGTGTTTTTAATTTTGTTTGAATGAAGGAAAATTCTAAAGACATGGGATGTGTACGAAATTAGAAGTTTCTAAACTTATAAACCTTTATAAGTCTGTCAATTGTTTTTGTGTAAAGAGGATCAGATAGAAGAGGAAGAAGAACAACAAGTAGAAGGTAATGCAGAAGTTGAAGATGGTGAAAAATGAAGTGAAACCTCAAAAAACAATGAAGTAAACTTATTTATAAAGTTTTATAAATGGATAATCTTTTTAAATGTTTATTATAAATTAATTAAATTTTCTTATAGTCTTCTCAGAAGTGAAGAAAACTTTTCTTTTAGAGCCTAGTGTACAGTTTGATGATTCTGTTTTTGATATTGTCTGAATGAAGAAATATTCTAAACACATGGATGTGTATGAAACTATAAGTTTCTAAATTTAAAAACCTTTAGAAATCTGTAATTTTTTGGGTAAATAGGATCAGATAGAGGAGGAATAGGAACAACATGTAGAAGGCGATACAGAAGTTGATGACGGTGGTAAAGGAAGTAAAACCTCAAAAAACAATGAAGTAAGCTTTTTTATAAAGTTTTATAAATTGATAATTTTTTTAGTAGTTTAGGTAACTTTTCTGATCGTCTTATCAAAGTTTAAGGTTGAAGAAGTAAATGAATGTGCATCCAAAGAGCATGTGCAAGTTCACAAGAAGAAACAACGAAGAAAAAGAAGGAAATAAATATTTAAAATCCGTCTACAGTGGTTTATAAAATTAGTTCCAAGTATTAGTTTGTAATTTATAGACCTTTGTAATCCATCATTGTTTTTTTTTGTAGATAGGATCAGACATAACAGGTTGAAGAAGTAAATGAAGATACATCGAAAGTCTGTGTGCAAGTTAAAAGAAGAACCTGCAAGTTAAAAAGAAAAAAAAACTAGGAAGAGAAAAAAAAGTAAGAATTATTTAAAATCTATTTACAATGGTTTATTACATGCTCTTTAAATTTCATAGGTTATGTCCAAAGGAAAAAAAATGCTATTATAATTTTAAGATGTTACTATAAGTTTCTAAACGTATAAGCCTTTATAAATATGTCAATTTGTTTTTGTGTAAATAGGATCAGATTGAAGAGGGAGAAGAAAAACAAATAGAAGGTGATACAAAAGTTGATGACAGTGGAAAAGGAAGTGAAACCTCAAAAAACAATGAAGAAAGCTTATTTATAAAATTTTATAATTGATAATCTTCTTAAATCTTTATTATAGTTTAACTAACCTTTCTTATCATTTTATCAAAGTTGAAGGAAACTTTTCTTTTGGAGTTTAGTATATTGTTTGATGATTGTGTTTTTGATTTTGTTTGAATGAAGGAAAATTCTAAAGACATGAAATGTGCATGAAACTATAAGTTTCTAAATTTACAAACCTTTATAAATCTGTCATTTTTTGTGTAATAGGATCAGATAGAGGAGGAAGAGAAACACATGTAGAAGGTGGTACAAAAGTTGATGATGGTGGTAAAGGAAGTGAAACCTCAAAAAACAATGAAGTAAGCTTGTTTCTAAAGTTGTATAAATTGATTATCTTTTTAAATGTTTCTGTAGTTTAGGTAACTTTTCTTATCGTCTTATCAAAATTGAAGGTCTAAGAAGTAAATGAAGGTGCACCCAAAGAGCATGTGCAAGTTCACAAGAAGAAACAAGGAAAAAGACAGAAGGCAAGAAATGTTTAAAATCCATTTACAATGGTTTATAAAGTTACTTCTAAGTATCAGTTTGTTATTTATATACCCTTCTAAACTTTTTTTTTTTTGTAAATAGGGTTAGATAGAACAGGTTGAAGAAGTAGATGAAGAAGTATATCTTCACCGTATCCTTGGTTTATTGGATGGCGTTCTATGGCCAATACGTCCATCTCTTTTATAGGTTCTTTAAACCTTTTAAACCCCACGTTTTTCTTATATTTATGAGTACTCTTACGTAGGTTCATGATCCTCGCATTATATCTTTGAACTCAAGTGCTACAATCTTTATGAGCTCTTATATATATCATTGGTGTTAACACTCTTATGCAGTTCCATAATATTCCAGACATGATCTAATAGATTAGAGATCTCCTTTTTTTTATCTAGGACCTTTACTACCTTGTAGTTTGGCGTCCCAAACTACATGGTCTGGTACCTTATATGTTTGGCTGGCCAGCCTTATCTTTCTGTATGGACTGGTTTCCTTTGAACTCGGATTTGTAATATTTTATGCACCTTTCATTTCTTTCCGAGGTTCTTTATCTTTTGGAACTTATTGGCCTATCTTGTATAGACTTTGTAGCAACTTGATTTTGTCTCTACTAGGACAACAAATTCATTGGTGCAAGCTGGTATGATTTTTCGGGTCAATGTGTCTGGCATCTAGTTCTGCTAGCTTTTATATCATTTGGACGTCTTATATTTACTAGTCCGAGGATCTTGCCAAGACAATGATGGTTGATACCATTCTCTTTAATCTTTTACCAGCTTATAGCTTTCTCCTTTTAATGTTGGATGGTCGGATTCATTACTCATGCAATCCGTGAACATGGCCACTTAATCTGATCACCATATTTGGCTCAAGGTTTCTTAAATATTCGTGGGAGAAAGTCATACTCATATCCAACATATATTCTCATTCTCAATCCTCTTCTGAGGTTCCATCTTAAGTGGCACATATGTCTGTGGTGGAATATTCAGATTCTCTTAAGATGGTACATGTCTGAGATGAGAATATCTATGCTCACTTATATGGCCTGATGCATATCATCTTTACACATGTATATTCATGATGTCCTTAAGCATTATTAGGCTTGACGTGGATGATGTACCACCAAGAGAATTTTAAAGCTCTAAGCCGTTTATGGACTACGGGATTTGTCCTCACTCCCCCTCATGAACATACTTATATTTCGTGATGCTTAGGACAATAAAGCCTAATGAGTTTCCCTTGTGTACATGTTACACAACGTGAGATCTTATGGGATAACTCTTTGTGCCTTTACAATATCTTTCTTTGCATCAAGTTTGGACTCGGATGGCTAATCCGGTCATGCCATTAAGTGTAATTTCGTGTGATATACCAATCTGGTTACCATGGCTCTTTGCCTCTTATCATACTGATCCTTAGCATAGTTTAGATCAGAGTATATAGGTATAGTCTTTGACCACTTTTCTTATAAGGCTTTAGGCAATTTTCTTATAATTTGAAAAAGGAAATTTTGTTTCCTTTGCCCATTGGTTCAATGTGGAAACCATTCATACTTAAGTATATAACTCAATGGGTCTTTCATTTGGGTGAATAAATTTGTGCCTCTTTAGGCAATGCCTTTAGCCGTGGTCTATATTAGATTGACTATCCTTTTATTGTCATTTATCAATCAATAACACAGAAATGACAATCATGGAAATGACATTATAGAAATGATATCACAGAAATTGAAATCACCAAAACAAGTTTTAATAAAGCAATCAAGGATTACAGATGTCGAATTAATTTATCATCTTTTAGACAATCAGAAATCTCATGTTCTAGTGAATCATTTTTCATGATCAAATTCGTTCTCATCATCATTGACTATCATATGGGCTTCAGGTTTCTTCCCTTTGATACTCTCTTGATAGAGTTCAACTAAATGTTTGGGAGTCCTGCAAGTCTTTGCCCAATGATTACTCATTCTACACCTATGGCACACTGATTTGGTCGGCTGTGAGGGTTTGAAATGATTCCCTCGGCCTCGTCCATTTTCTCGACCATACGAGTTCTTTGGACTCTATCTCGGCCATTATCTCGACCATAAGGTCTGCCTCGACCGCGGTCATAAGAACCTCGACCGCAGCCACGTCCTTTCCATTTTCCACGGCCTCGACCGTGTTAGCTATTAGTATGGACGTGGTTTGCCTTTTTATCAGCATTAGTAGCTGTGTGTGCCTCAGGTAATGGTGTGGATCCAGGAGGTCTCTTCTCACTGTTAATCATCAGTAACTCATTGTTCTGCTCAGCAAGCATTAGACATGAGATCAGACTTGCATATGTCATGAACTCTTTTGCTCGGTACCGTTGCTGAGGCAACACATTGCTTGTGTGTGGAAGGTAGAGAATGTTTTCTCAAGCATGTCACCTTCTGTAATTGTTTCACCACACAGTTTAAGTAAAGATACGATCTTAAACATAGCTGAGTTATATTGATCCACAGACTTAAAGTCTTGGATCCTGAGGTTTTTCCATTTGTTTCTAGCCTTTGGTAATAGGACCGTCTTTTGATGCTCGTATCTCTCTTTGAGTCCTTTCCAAAGGTCTAGAGGATTCTCGATGGTGAGGTATTGATTTTGAGACTCTCAGTTAGATGATGGCGAATTATGAGAATTTCCATTGTAACGATCTTTTCAGAACCGTTATTGTCTTTGGTGATGGTTTCACCGAGACCCCTGGACTTTAGCATTATCTTTGCCTACTGTAAGTAACTGTCTTTAGAGACATTGAGGGCAGTAAAGTCCAGGTTGTTTATTTTGACATCTTTAATTCAAACATATATCCTCTTTAGGAATCATATATACTTCTTAGAAATTTTCAATGTTTTATGTAGTGGCTTAAGTCACACAGATCTTAGTAAAACAATTTCTAAACAAGTGATATATGAGATGTAAACTATATGCTCAGGGTTATAATGCATTAGGTCTTATGACCTTCAGGTCACACGACCATAGAGAATGATGCAAAGCCATACTTTTAGAAATTTAGATAATTTCCTAAGCCAAGATGAATTAGGTTTTCTATTTAGATAGGATTTTCTTTTTTAGGTTTAAGGTTTTCATTTTATGATTAGGTTTTCCTTTTATGATTAGGTTTTCCTTTTAAGGTTTAAGGTTTTCCTTTTATGATTAGGTTTTCCTTTTAAGGTTTAAGGTTTTCCTTTTATGATTAGGTTTTCCTTTTAAGGTTTAAAACCACACGGCTGATTAGTATGCAAAACCACATTATTCCAAGCCATTGCGGCTGATTAGTATGAAAATCGGATTCATTCAATCGATCCTAGCAGGATGATTCTATGTGTTCAGGTCGGATTTAATTTAAATCTATCAACCTAATGAATCAGAAAATATATCAACTTAGGTGAACACTCATACTATCAACCTAAACATTAAGCATGGAGGTGCACCACACGGTTCCGATTGGATGAACAATACTATGTCTAGTGCAATCGATTTTTTAATCAACCTAGCAATCATGTTCTAAGTGTTTATGAACCAGAACACTTAAGCAAAACAATTAATCAAGTTCAGGGTTCTTTTAGTTTAGAATTTAGGTGAATTATATTTAATCATTAGACCATAGTAGGTCATGTTTAGATTTTAATAGATCAATAGATCAGGCTGAACTATGTAATAGGATAGCAAGCACACGATTATGGTCATAAGATTAGGGTGACCATAGAAGTTTCAGAGATTCAAAAACTTTTTAGGGTTTTGAGTTTAATTGCATGAGCAATCTCTTATCAGACTTGAGAGCTCTGATTTACTCAATGAAATCGGGTTTTGGGATCTATTATCTTAAGGTTTTCATTGGGAAATAAGTTTTAGGGTTTATCCTTTAACAATCAACATGGATTCGATTTTATGGTTCTCTAAAGGTCTCAGATTTTACCTTTAATTATTGTAGGGTTGAACGGAGCTCCAGGGAAGTGAGAACGCGAGCTGGAACGGATCAGGACTGGTCGGAATGCCTTGTTGCAGTCGGAAAACTCTATCGGTTGCTGCTGGTAGTTCATCAGGTCGTCCGTTGGGGTCGCTATCGGCTGATCAAGCTTGTTGTGGTCGCGAGTTTGGAACAGACTGATTGGATCGTCAGTTGTAGTCGCGATCGGGTGGAATCACCAGTCGGGAGCTCTATCGGGTGGAATCACCAGTCGGGAGCTCTATCGGCTGGAAGGGAGTTATGAACTATCGGATGTTCTATCGGCTGGTGCATGCTTGATCTCTACTCGGGTTCCTTTGGTTTACCGGACATGGTCGCTGGTCCTGCATAAGCTTGTTGCGGCTTGTTTGTGTACCGGAAAGCAAGCAAAAAGGAAAATTCTTGCCAGCGGCTATAGGGTTTGAGGTGGTCGGATTTTTTTTTTAGGGTTTATCAGAGACAAGTCGTGCTCATAACGTGTTGTGAAAGACTTATTTTATTGCTTTGCCAATAGGCCTCTATATATAAATATTACATGGGAAGATAAATGGAAAACCCTAACTCCAATAGGAAATAGGAAATACAAGAAATAGTAATTATCCTATACAAATATGTTAATCTAACTAATATATAAATATGGAAATATCCTTGATCTTTGTCTTCCTTTTGTAATCGCCTTGACTATCTGGTTCGGTACGTCCGGTCCGTCCATCCGGTACGGCCCAGTACGATCTGGTTATGTCCGTCCATCCATTGGTTTTACAACAGAAAATCAATTTTCGCTTTGACCGCTTTAAACAAAAGGATAAAGCTGAATCATTATTGATATCATACGAATGAGGCAGTTTTGATGAAGCAGCTAAATAAGGTTTCTCATATAAAGGAGATTTTGTAATGAGAATGATAGAAAACTAAAAATTAGAGAGCATTTTATAAAGTAAAAGTGATTGTCAGTTACACAAATAATATACCAGACCATAATGATACAAGTTGATAAAAATATGTAATAAAAATTATACAAAGTATGTGAACCATATGAAAACATCCTTGAACTAATATGTGTTCTTAACATCATAAACAAAAACTTTATATCTTGAAAGGGTTTTTTGCAAAAATGACTCAAAACTTAAAGTCAAACACAAAACTAACTCCAGATTTTTTAAAAAAACTTTATTTTCCCTATACACCCCAAAAGTTCTGATTATTCACGAAAATGCCATTACTTTTTTTTTTTCGAAAATGAGTATTTTACTCTATCCTCCTCATCTTCATCAAGTATTTATAAAAATGTCATTGTCATTAATATACCAACCACCATGAAAAACTAATTTAAAGCTCTTAATGCACCTAAAAATCGGTTTTCAATTCTCTTATCTCATTTCTCTTTCTCAATAACTAAATCTCTTTCACTTTCTATCTATATTCTTCTAAAAATTTGAGATTTTGATTCAAGCTTACGCTTCTTGGTGGGTCGCTTTCTTTTAAGCTTCCATGTGCTTGGAGAAGAGTTATGTGTGCTAAGGAAGTTTTCTCACTAATTTAAGGTATGAAATCAATTTTTTTCCAGATCTATTCGCCCAGAAGATTTCCGTGGATGTAGAAGACTTACACGGAAGTTATCTGGTCAATGCAGATGATAGTTTTGTAATTGACTTTTATATGTATTTTTAGAGACAATTTATCTAGAATTCTTCCAGTTTTCTTTGTTAACAAATAAATCTCGAAAATACCATAGAGGAACTTCCGGTAAGTCGTTTAGGATAAACATGTTAGTTTTGCATTATACCACATTGTCAGAAATTTGACTTTTTCGAGACGACTTACTTGGCTGAAAAATAAAACTTAAATAATTAATTTTAGTCAGACGATCTACATGTATGTCTTCCGGTAGACCACTTAACACGGAAGTCTTCTAGAACTTTTTTCCGATATTATGGTCAAACCTTGGATATCACAGAAGACTTCCATGTAAGTCGTCTACCGGAAAACTTAAACTTAGGCCATTTAGTGAAAATTAAATATTTAAGTTTTACTTTCTAATTGCAAGAGTAACTTGAGACGACTTACATATAAGTCGTCTAGTTAATATTAAATATTTAAGTTTTATTTTTCAAGTAAGTCGTCTGGAAAAATTAAAATTTTGCTAAGTTTTCTTGGGAAGTTTCCTCCCTTAGCTGTAGTAAATTTGACTAATTTATTGTATTATTGTGTTTTGCTATTAAAGTTGTATCAATAACTTCAATAATGTCAAGTACTTTTGGCAAGATAACATTGTAGACATGAATATATTTACCAAAAAAAATTCATTAATATCTCTTCAAATTACAAAAAAAAAATCACAATTAAAAGTGTACACTTACAAATCACAAAACGACCATAAACAAAATTATTATAGATCATTCCTCCATAAAACAAGTTTGGACTTCACTTGACTTGAGAGAAAACTCTCTCAGAAGACTTCCGGGAAGTCTTCAAGCACATTATATGTTAGAAGACTTCCCAGAAGTCTTCCAAAGTCTGACTTAGATCTTAAAAACCTACAAATCTAATAACATTCAAATGGTATCAAAACAGAGAAAATGAATGGAAGATGAGAACCATGTAATAAAGAATCTGCAAAACAAGATGAATTAGTGAGAAAGACAGGAGACAAAGAATGATAAAGTAATATAAAATTTGGTGTCTTCAAGTTCTAAGAGACTTAAGAGGGATTGAAGAGTTTTAGTTTGGGAAAAAGGTAAAATTTTTAAGCAACCAGACATTTACCAAAACTCTGCCATGAAAATTTACCTAAATGCTCAAATCTATTATGAAAAAGAAGATATGGGAGAAAATTCCCCAGGAAGTCTTCTAGTGCATTAAATGTTAGAAGACTTCCGAGAAGGTTTTTCTAGAAGTCTTCCAATCATGTCTCAGATCTGAAAAACATGCATATCCAAAAGCATTCAAATGGCTTCAAAACATAGAAAAACTTCAAAAATAAGATAAAAGCTTAAATCAACAAAACAAAATTTTCAAAAGATAAGATCTTTAAGCAACAAGGGGTTTACAAGTTAAAATATTTTCAGAAGCTATCAGTGAACAAGTTCATTATACTTTTATGGTTATCAGAATAATGTTCATGGTGTTAACAACATAGTATATATTAATTCATGAATATTTTTTTATGATTCAAATAGTTTGTATTGTGTTTTTTTAGTTCAGGAGATTCTAGGACACAACTTATAATTTTAGGGTAAAGGCTTTGCCCGTAGAGATAGCAGCTATGGGTAATGGTCTCTATAGTTTAAATACATTACTTTTTTAGATGTGTAGTCATGTGTTAGTGTATTATTTATGAAACTGACAATTATTTTTAACACAAAATATAATCTTATTAATATTCTTGAGAAATGTAGAGAAAAGTAGTAAAAAAAGTTTTGTAAAGCTTTAAAGTAACATGTAATTTGGATTTTGGGAGGAGAATCCCCTCTAAGAGGTACCACCTTGGTTAACATGTGTAAACAAGGATACAAGTTAAGTATGTTCTTCCTTGTCTTTGCATCTGTTTTGTCTCTGTATTGTCTCTGTATTCCACAAGTCTTATGCTCTCGTATTTCTTATCTTAAATCATTTGTCATCTTTGTGTAAGAATGATCTTTATGGACCAACGGAGACGTCGTCAAGTCAAAGTTTCTTCACAGATGCATTGTTTTGGGTATTTAATTATGTTCTTAATATCTAAGCTTAGTATATCAAAAATTAATCGATCTCTCGCAGTTAGGCGTGCTTACGTGATTTTATGGACTAAAACCGCTTTGAAATCCACATAAGTTTGTATTTGCATGCTTGGATTAGAACATTTTCAAAAAGAGTTTCTAGTTCTCGGATTCTCAGTATACATATATGTGTATGTATATATTTATATTAATCTTTAATTGTGAAGTTCTTAACTTTACGGAAAACCTAACTCAAAGTATCTTTGCACATAAATTTTTGGTTGGGTTTCCCGTAACGTTAAGAATCTTACAATTAAATATTCATATAAATATATACATAAACATATATGTAAGAACCTTGGACCTAAAAACTTCCATTAAGAATGCTCTTAAACTTCAAATTAAAAGAAATCAAAGATTAAACCAAAATAAAAATAGTACAGGATACATTTTTATTAATTTAAGCACTACACTTCAACAATTCAATAAATATCTCCTTAAGCACTACAATACACAACAGCCACATGATAGTTCGGTGGCGCTGCTGGACTTCTTAAAACATTCTCCGCCAGGAAAGTGTAACTCTACGCATTTCTTATTGCAGTTTGGAATTTTTGAGCAAGGACCTATCACAAAAAGTCCCTGTCCGGGTGAATCGCAAGCTTCCGCGGCATCTGGGATATTTACAAACGTTTAATCAATTGTTAGAAAAAAGAAGTAAAGAACAAAATATGGATATATTATAGGATATTATACTCCTAAAACGTCATAAAGCAAAAACGTTTTAGAAGCTTTTATGGCTTCTCGTCTAGGTTAACAGGCGTTGCTGCTTTCACGGTTTAGGCCGGCCATGAGATATATATATATATATATTCTTTTATTATGAATATCACTTTTTCAGAGAACAAAAACTATAATTGTGAATTTTTTAGTTGCTTACTTGAAATGAAGAGAACACTTAGGCACAAGAACACAAAAACGAAACATTTGCTTGAAACCATCTTTTAATTAGTTGTTTGTTAGAATTTTGAAATGAAATATAATTGAAGAATCCAGAACACTTAAGTGTATATATATATATATGCTCTAACTATTTTGAGATTTTTCGGTCAACAGATGTAATCGTCCAAATATTTAATTTCCTATAAAATTTAGATTTTCTGTTGACAAAAAAAATATATTTCTTTTTATGACAACTGGCTTAACAAATACATTTTCTTTGTATAGTATGTTTCTATATACTTGAATTATTGAACATTTTGGTCAACGTTTAATTATATGTTGAGAATTCTTTAACCAATTAACCGGTTTATCTCAGTTTACTAATTAACCTTAGCACACTTGTTGTTTTGATTTGTTATAGAAAAAAGATTTATAACCCAATTCTCTTTCGGTATATCTGGAGAGAGGACTACACTCTTAACGAGTCAATAGTATCAAGTGTATACAAGAGTTTTTTTACACAACAACATCTGTGTTTCTCTATTCACTTCGAGATAACACAACAACAAGTTAAAGACTTAAGCTTATTGGACCTGTGCGTAGGAGATGAAATCCACTTTCAAAAGAGGAAGAAATAGCTTTAGACTCTTGATCGAATCTCTCTTTGCTTCTCCTCAACATTCTACTTCTTCTTATACAAAATCTCCTTATCAAAGACTACATTCCTGCTAAAAGTGTATTTTCCCTCTTCGAGTAACCACACTCTGTAATCTTTAGTACCTTGTGGGTAACCCATGATGAATCCCTTAACAGCTCTTGGACCTATCTTTTCCTTTGTTCTGTGTACATAAGCAACACAACCAAACTACCTGAGATGAATGTAATCAACCTTTGACCCTGGCCACACTTCTTCTGGAATATGAAATTTCAAAGATGCATTAGGAAACCTGTTTATCAGATAAACCGCAGTAGATGCTACCTCAGCCCAAAACTTCTTCTCTAACCATGTTTCTACCAACATACACCTGATCTTATTTGCTATTGTCATGTTCATCCTCTCAGAAACTCCATTTTGCAATGGAGTATAAACACAAGTTCTATGTTGCCTAATCCCCGAGTCTTGACAAAGATTATCCATCATATTGTTGCAAAACTCCAATCCAATATTTGTTCTTATACACTTTATCTTCTTATTTGGTTGATTTTCCACAAGTATCTACAACTCTGAAAAATTCCCAAACAATTCATCCTTACTCCTTAAGAACCCGATCCAGATCTTCCTTGAGTAATCATCGATGAATGTAAGAAAGTATCTACCTCCCGAGAGAGTTGCCTCGTTCAAAACTGAGCCCAATAGATCAATGTGAATGTATTTGAGAATACCTTTGGTAGCGTGTTTATCTTCCTGAAAGCTTTTCTTGTGGGACTTTCCAAACACACACTCTTCACATAACTCTACTGTGTGGACCCCCTTTGAGTCTAGATAACCGCCTTTGACCAGGAGATTCATATTCTTAAGAGTCAAGTGTCCTAACCTTGAGTGCCATCGGTTTTTCAAGTTTACTTCAGCTTTGGCTACATATGCTTCTCCCTTCACCACTGATCCCTGCAAATAATACATGCCATCTTGATATTTCCCAGAAATCACCTTCCGACCATTCTTGTAGAAAGTAATTGTGAAGTCTTCTCCTTCATGCTGACTACCTTCTTTTCCAACTAGTCATAAGAGATGAGATTCATGCTCATGGTTGGCATATATCTAAAATCAGTTAAGATCACCGTAGCTCCTTCTGAATTTATGATCTTCAGCTTGCCCATACCTTTGACTTCACTGAAAGTATTGTTTCCCATCAATACCTTTTCACCTTCAAACTCCTTAAAATAAAATAAGGCATTCTCTGTCAAAACCAAACACCCAAACCCAATAACCTTCAACACTCTCAAACAACTCCAACTGCTTAATAGAACCTGAAACCCATGTGTGTGCCATACACCAATAGTAGATCAGAAACAAAAATTGTTATCTTTCCCTACTGAACTTGATGCTCTAATACCACTTATTGAGAATTCTTTAACCTATTAACCGGTTTATCTCACTTGATTAATTAACCTTAGAACAATTCTTGTTGTTGTTTTGGTTTGTTAAAGACACAAAGATTTTTAACCCAATTCCCTTGCGGTACATCTTGGGAGAGGACAGTACTCTCAACAATTCACTATTATCAAGTGTATACAAGAACTTTCTTACACAACAACCTCTGTGTTTCTCTATCCACCTAGAGGCAACACAACAACAAGCTAATGATGATTTCCGTTTGATATTGTTGTTTCTTTTGACTGTCTTCAATCCAAAAATTTACCGCAATTGACAAATATTTTTCTGGTTCATGATGCCATAACAATTATAAGAAGGAATAAAGAGCATATCAACACTCTTTGAATGTATACTGAAAATACTGTTACCGCATCTTACTGTTTGTGTTGATTCGAAGGGAGACTCGGGTTAATAACATCTTATTATGGCTATTCTTGCAGGATTGTTGACATTCTGACCGACGGATATATATACCTAACTGATATATGCTTGTAGAAAACTCTTTAAAATAACAGTATTGGTGGCACAACCACATACACACTCAACAGACAGTAAATAGTAAAAAAGTAAATTCGACGTTTATCACAAGTTAGCACCGACTTAATCAATGACTTGTGTACTTGTATGTACTGATCCACTTTAAGCTGATTATAAACGTACCATGAACTGAGATAATATTAAGAATGAGTTTTAAGACAAAGCTAAACATTATGTCTCTTTAGAAAATGTGAAAGAAAAAAAAGATAAGCAAACGTCTCAAACAACTAATATGAGAACTAACCATATAGGATTCTCATCTTCAATATACTTAGCTTGGAATCCTATAAACAAAAATAAAGAAAAGGATTCAGTAACTAAACATATATTGTTAGTTTCATAAATCATAGACGAACAATATTACTACATTTTAAAGGCCTAGATTTTTGAAACCTCATTGGGGTCATACAATATTTTGAAAAGCCATCAATGTTAGTCATGTGCTTGAATCGACCGAATCACGAAGAAAATTAATAAAGTTAGCAAGCAAATACTGAGTATTATCCGCCACTGTTTTTAAGAATTATCCTCGATGTGTAGGCAAACTATAGAATAAGCAAATCATAGACAAAAATAGACTTTATAGTTCAATGGTTTATAAGATGGGTAACAAAGTGTTGTTTATATAGTAAAACAAAGGTGCTTACAAAAATACTGGGTTATAAAGTGTTGTTTATATAGTAGAACAACAACTTCAAATCAGAAAGAAAATCAAAACTAGCCATTTACAACTGTAGAATGAGCAAATCGTAGACAGAAAATAGTGTTTATAATTCATGGTTTATATGATTGGTAATAAAGTGTTGTTTATATAGTATAACAATGGTGCCTACGAGAATTAATGATAAGTTAAAAAAAGGAATCTATATTATTAAAAGTGAAATACCTTTTGGTACTCTTAAAAAATGGATAACAATATGAATAATAATGGTTTAGAAACATGGATAACATTATAAAAACATAATTTTTTATAGTAATTTGATTCATATAAATACATTAATTATATTGTATTTCCATATTTTATTCATTTTAAAATTTTCATTAATTATATTACGATAATAATAATAGTGAATAATTGTATTTATTAGTTAATCAACATTAATTTTGTGCAAATTATAAAATAAAAAATGTAAAATAACTGGATTTTTATATGGTTAAACGTTTGGTTTAGTTTGTTTTACTAAAATTTTTTTATTTATTTTATTTTCAATTGATGGAAAATTATGTAGCCAAAATATCATTCAAACGATATGTTTTGTAAATAAAATAATAACTTAAATCAAAATAATAAAGATGTATTCCATTTTTTGTTACTTAATAGATGACTCTATATATTTTTTTTACTAAATAAAAAACTTTTTCTATTACACTTAATTTATCCAATCATATAGAAAGAATTCTTTTTTATTAATATATAAAACCATTTAGACATGAAATTTGGCTATCCATTTAGCTACGAGTTGTTAATTTCAGATACCGATTTTTTTTTTGAAATTAGGCATTGCTTGAATATTATAAATTTATGCGTGGCTTTTGAATTGGGTTCTTCTTAGTCTGGAATAATTCAGTTCTGATTTATAGGAACCTAAAAATATATAAATAACAAATGTATCTGAAACGGGTTCGGATATTTGTACCAAAAATAACCATATTACCCGATTTAATCCAGATCTTTTGAATACAATTATTTCTATTACGACAAATCTAAAATATATAACACTAATTATGAAAAATAAATATCAATATATAAAAATGTAAGATCCAATATCTGCGCTAGACTCAGAAAATAATATAATTAAATAATCCAGAAATATAATTGAACAATCCACAACCCCGCCTTTTACATTATTAGAATCATAAAATAATATTTACAATTTTTATAATATTTACAACGTTTTATTTTGATGTAAATATTATACAACAAAAAACATTTTACGTTAAAATATTTTCAGAAGCTGACAGTTTACAAGTTCAATATACTTTTATGGTTATCAGAATAATGTTCATGGTGTTAACAACATAGTACATATTAATGCATGAATACTCTCTTATGATTCAAATAGTTTGTACAATATTTGTTCAATTCACGAGATTCTAGGCCAGAGCTTATAATTTTAGGGTAAAGGCTTTACCCGTAGAGATATCAGCTATGGGTAAATACATTACTTTTATTTAGATGTATAGTCATGTGTTAGTGTATTATTTATGTAACTGACAATTATTTTTAACACAAAATATAATCTTATTAATATTCTTGAGAAATGTAGAGAAAGTAGTAAAAAAAAGCTTTGTAAAGCTTTAAAGTAGCATGTAATTTGGATTGTAGGAGGAGAATCCCCTCTTAGAGGTACCACGTTTGTTAACATCTGTAAACATTAAAAAAAAAAAAAAAAAAAAAAAAAAAAAAAAAACATCTGTAAACAAGGATAAAAGTTAAGTATGTTCTTCCTTGTCTTTGCATCTGTTTTTCTCTGTTTTCCACAAGTCTTATACTCTCGTATTTCTTCTCTTAAATCATTTACCATTTTGTGTAAGAACGATCTTTATGGACCAATGGAGACGTCGTCAAGCCGAAGTTTCTTCACAAATGCATTGTTTGTGGTCTTTAAATATGGTCTTAATGTCCAACCTTATTATATCAAACATTAATCTGTATGGGCTTACATGATTTTAGGGACTAAAACCGCTTTCGAATCCATATAAGTTTGTATTTGCATGCTTGGATTAGAGCATTTCCAATGACAGTTTCTAACTAGGGTTTTTTGCAAAAGTAACTCAAAACTTGGAGTCAAAATGAAAACTAACCTTTTCTGTTTGACTCATTTTTTTTTTGAGATTTTCACCCACACCTGCATTTTATCTACGAAAATGCCATTAACTTTTTTTTTTGGTTTTTCGAAAATGGCTTCTTTACTGTCTCAACCTCATCATCTTCAAGTATTTACAATATTGTCACTACCATGAATAGTTCAACAACCTTGTACTACCTGTTTGGAGCTTTTAATGCCCTTTAATGAATAGTTCAACAACGTTGTACTACCTGTTATGAACTAAAAACAACATTTCTTTCACTTTCTCTCCATATTCATCCAAAAAACTCAAGCTTTTGATTCAAAATATTTTATGGTTGACAGAGCCATATTTCTTTCGTTTTGACTTACGGTTGCTTTCGTTTGAGGTTCTGGTGGTTGGAGAAGACCTTGTGTGCAAACGAAGTCATCTCACCTAGTTTAAGGTACGAATTTGATTTTTTTTCAAGATCTGTTCGCGTAGAAGACTTACTCGTAAGTCATCTGTATGTAGAAGACTTACTGATAAGTCTTCTGGTCAAAACGAAAGATTTAATCTAAGTCGTCCGACTTTGTTTGTTAAAAAAACTCCAGACGAGTTATATATAAGTTGTCTACGAAAAAGGGCTAGTTTTGCATTTGACCGAATCGTGTCAGATCTTTAACTATTGCTGGATGACTTATAATTCAATCATCTCTGAGAAAGTTAAAATTTCAATATTTTATTCAAACTAGACAACTTAAACGTAAGTCGTCCTAGGTTAGTTTTGTAATTGAAAAATAAAACTTGAAATTTAAGTTTCTCCAAACGACTTAATTGAAAGTCGTCCATCCAGAAGACTTAATTTAAAGTCGTCCGGGAAAGCAAAGTCGTCCAGAAATTTTCCCAAGTTTTCTGGTCAAACCTTGCTTAACCCGGACGACCTTAAATTAAGTCGTCTGGCTGGACGACTTTCAATTAAGTCGTCTGGAGAAAGTTAAATTTTTCAAGTTTTATTTTTCAATTACAAAACTAACCCAGGACGACTTACGTTTAAGTCGTCTAGTTTGAATAAAATATTGAACTTTTAACTTTCTCAGAGACGACTAAATTATAAGTCGTCCAACAATAGTCAAAGATCTGACCCTGGACGACTTAATTCTTGTTGGGAGAGGATTTGTTACTAACCTCGGATTCTTTGGCTTGAGGGGTAGTCTGTTTGGCTCGAGGGGTAGTCTGTTTGGCTTCGGTGACACCAACCATCTTCTCCACAGCTTCCACCCTATCGGACAACTTCCTAATCTCCTTGAGGCACTTCGTAAACTCATGTTTCATGCATTCAACTACGTCTTTGAACATATTTGCCATCTCCTCTCTGGTCATCCCACTAGCCTCTTCACTAGCCTCTTCACTAGCTTCTTTAGGAGCCCCTTTACGAGCTTTCTTCAGAGGTCTTGGATTGTCTTCCTCCTCCTCCACCACAACCATCTTTGTGGCTTTTTTCGATGGAGTCACAACCTTAGGTTTTGTATAGACCTTTGTACCAGTGACTTCCCAGCAATCCATGGTCCACTTCCACGGTCTCCGATCATACATGACTTTAATGATGTTCTCCGCGAGCAGGTTCTCAACCTCAGAGTCCCATTTTGGCCACATTTCACTAATGTCCTTCTCAACAAAGTTGATCACGCGGGTCTGCAGTAAATAGAAGAATCGAGTTAGATATTTGAAAAAAAAGACTAAATAGACGACTTAATTATAAGTCGTCCGGTAAGTCGTCCAGCTGGACGACCTTCCAGACGACTTATAATAAGTCGTCTACTAAGTCGTCCAGCTGGAAGACTTTTCAGATGACTTAATTAAGTCGTCCGGTAAGTCGTCCAGCTGGACGACCTTCTAGACGACTTATAATAAGTCGTCTACTAAGTCGTCCAGCTGGAAGACTTTCCAGACGACTTTAATATAAGTCGTCTGCGCAGTCGTCCAGCTGGAAGACTTTCCAGACGACTTTAATATAAGTCGTCTGCGCAGTATTTTGGATTGAAGTAAATACCTGTTTCAAGATAGCAGCTTTCATTGATCTGCGACCTATGCTGCCCTCGTAAGCCAGTATCGATGGAGACAGACTGTTTGCTCTGGGAACACCAATACTAGCACCCAATTCCGGCATAGCTGTGTACACCCAGACCTGAAGAACTTGTATAAACCCATCCACGGTGTAACAGACAGTAATATCTTTGTTCCACAAAGAGTCCATCAGCACCTTAAACGCGACACTCCCCCATGGATAATTCTCAAACCGTTCAAAATCCATCACTAGCCTTGCAAGACTAGATCGTGTAGCGGTTGAAAACTTTCTCCCTTCAATGAATCCAGTGAAGATGGAAAGGTACGCGAGCCGCTTGCGATCTTCCCTAGACCAATCCTCGCATCTCTTCAGTGCTGCTATTATCTGATCATTAGTTGGCCCAGCTTCCAGATGAACTCCCAGCATCCCCAGAAAGAAACCATCTCTTTGGTAACTTTACATTTTGGTCTCTCAAGGTCCTCGATGTAATCGCAGTTTAGACCAGTGAGGTTTTCAAACTATAACAGTGAAAACCTCAAAGGTTCTGGACCAACGAGAGACCACATCTCATACTTCTTCTTAATGTCCAGCTGGAAACTGAGCATGTAGTGAACCAGCCTTGAAGCCCAACCAAATCCCTGCTCCTTGAACTTGATGAAAACTCCCAAACTCGACTCCTTGAGCTCTTCAAATTCGTCATCAATAAGAGCTTCCCTAAGAGCAGTATGCAACTTGCTATTATCTGTATGATACGAAATGCTATTTTGGGCTTCTGGCTCTTCCTCTAATGTGTATAACCTACGGGGGAGTTCTGGAATATCCATCCTTTTTGTCTGCAAAATAATCAAAGACAGCAATAGAGATAAGCTAAACAAGCTAAATCTAACAAGACGACTTAGTAGACGACTTATAATTAAGTCGTCTGGAAAGACTTCCAACTGGACGACTTAGTAGATGACTTATAATTAAGTCGTCTGGAAAGTCTTCCTGCTGGACGACTTATATTTAAGTCGTCTACTAAGTCGTCCAGTTGGAAGACTTTCCAGACGACTTAAATTACAAGTCTTCCAGTAGAAAAATTTAAAGCGGACCTGATTAGTCGCAGAAGAAGTACTCGCCATTGCGGTTATAGATCTGAAAAAATAAACGTGAAACGGTGAGAATGAGTAAATTGATAGAGACAACGTTTTATGTTAAACGGCGCTAGTGTTTAGAGGAAGCGGCGGTGAGAACGTTGGTGAGCACGGTGGTGAGGGCGACGGTTTGTTCGGAAATAGTGGAAGCGGCGGCGCTAGGGTTTAGAGGAAGCGGCGGCACTAGGGTTTAAAAGAAGCGGCGGCGCTAGTGTTTAGATGAAGCGGCGGTGAGAACTGTGAGAATGAAGTGAGATAGATAGCCAACGTTGAGAACGATGGTTTGTTCAGAAATAGTGGGAATTCGAAATCGCCTTTGAGAGAGAACTGTTAGGGTTTCTGAATTTTACCACAAATTAACAAAAAAAAAAATCACCTTATATATTTGGTAAATAATCCCGTTAGCTTTAAAAGTACAGTGGTAAAATTTAAGGTTTGGTCCGGTTTAAACGACTTACAAATAAGTCATCTGGCGGATAATGTACATCAGACGACTTAATTAGTCGTCCGTTTACAGACGACTAAATTTTAAGTTGTCCCAGACCCTAAAATAAAAACCCTAAACTAAAATGACTAAATTAACTAACTAACCACGTTATAAAATCAAATTATACTTCAATAGTGTTTACTATACACAGAAATGAACACGCTTAGGTAATTTTTAAATTTTTCAAAAACGGTTTTAATGCTTTCCAAAATATAACCCTAAGAACACATACAATACTACAACATATGTTGATGAAACATAAACTGAAGAATATCATGACTCACTACTTTCACTCATCTATGCTGAAAACAATTGAAATTTGTTATATCTTAATTTATATCTCTTAAGACATATGTTAATTACATAATTCCCATTTTTCACTTATCAAAATATTTTTTACAAATTTTTTAAATTATGTTTAAGAATAACTATCCAGACGACTTTCAGTTAAGTCGTCTGGACGACTTATTTTCAAGTCGTTTGAACAGACGACTTGCGAGGGTTAGAAACGTAAAAAAAATTATGCTTTTTGTTTGTTCACAAGGGGATAGTTGTAATTTCAATAGCCTTTTAAGTTACTTTCGCCTTTGACCCAAGTTTGGGTATTCTTTTGGGTTTGACTCCAAGTTTTGAAAGTACATTGGTAAAATTTAAGGTTTGGTCCGGTTTAGACGACTTACAAATAAGTCGTCTGGCGGATAATGTACATCAGACGACTTAATATTTAGTCGTCCGTTTACAGACGACTAAATATTAAGTCGTCCGAGACCTAAAATGAACCCCTAAACTAAAATGACTAAATTAACTAACTAACCACATTATAAAATCAAATTACACTTCAATAGTGTTTACTATACACAGAAATGAACACGCTTAGGTAATTTTTAAATTTTTCAAAAACGGTTTTAATGCTTTCCAAAATCTAACCCTAAGAACACATACAATACTACAACATATGTTGATGAAACATAAACTAAAGAATATCATGACTCACTACTTTCACTCATCTATGCTGAAAACAATTGAAAATTTTTATATCTTAATTTATATCTCTTAAGACATATGTTAATTACATAATTCCCATTTTTCACTTATCAAAATATTTTTTACAAAATTTTTAAATTATGTTTAAGAATAACTGTCCAGACGACTTTCAGTTAAGTCGTCTGAACAGACGACTTGCGAGGGTTAGAAACGTAAAAAAAAATCCGTTTTTTTGTTTGTTCACAAGGGGATAGTTGTAATTTCAATAGCCTTTTAAGTTACTTTTGCCTTTGACCCAAGTTTGGGTATTCTTTTGGGTTTGACTCCAAGTTTTGAGTCACACTTGGCAATTCTAGTAAAATTGAATTATTTTCAATATAGATGAGTGAATGTAGTGAGTCATGGTATTATTTGGTTTAGGGTTTGGTAACATTTGTTGTAGTATTGTTTGTATTATTTGGGTTAATTTTTGAAAACTTAACATTTTATTCAAAAAATAAATTTTTACCTATATGTATTTAGTTATGTATATATTAAACATTTTTAAGTTGAATTTGATTATAATAAAGTGTTTAGTTAGTTAATTAAGTTCAGAGTTTATTTTTAGGGTTTAGACGACTTCCAGGAAGTCGTCTGATGAATAATATGTACATCAGACGACTTCTAAAAAGTCTTCTAGAAAACTTACTTGAAAGTCTTCTAGAAAACTTACTTGAAAGTCTTCTAGAAAACTTACTTGAAAGTCTTCTGAATCGAATATATTTAACTTTATTGGAACTTTTGTCTCTTTATATAAAGAAAATTTACACACATTTTCTTCCTCTCAAATGGCAACAAAAAAATGTAATGTTTCTCATTCTAAAATTCTCCAACCTCTCTCTAATCTTTTTGAACTTAAAAACACCAAACTTTATATCAATATCTCATCTTTATCTCATGTCTTTCTCACTGAATTATTTTGTTTTTGCAGGTTTTTCATTACATGGTTCTCATCTTCTACTCCTTTAAAGGTAGATTCATAAATAATATTTTTTTTCATTTGGTAACCCATTGTTGCTTAAAGATCTTATCTTTTGAAAAACATTTTTGTTGTTTTAAGTTATTACCTTATTTTTGAAGTTTTTCTATGTTTTGGAGCCATTTGAATACTTTTGGATATGCAGGTTTTTCAAATCTGGGACAGACTTGGAAGACTTCCATGGAAGTCTTCTAACAGTTAATGCACTAGAAGACTTCTTCCCTGGAAGTCTTCTAACAGTTAATGCACTAGAAGACTTCCTAGAAGTCGTCTGGAAGCGAAATTTTCTCCCATATCTCCTTTTTCATAACGGATATGAGCATTTAGGTAAATCTCCATGGCAGATTTTTGGTAAGTCTTTGGTTGCTTAAATCTCTTACATTTTTCCCAAACTGAAATTTTCTATTAATTGATCATTTTTTTCTCATATCTTTCTCACTAATTTATCTTGTTTTGTAGATTTTTTATTACATGGTTCTCATCTTATACTACTTTAAAGGTAGATCTATTTTTTAAATATGTATTTTTGTGTGTTCTTTAAATGTAGACTCTCATCTTCCACTCATTTTCTTTGTTTTGAGGTCATTTGAACGTTTTTGGATTTGCAGGTTTTTAAGATATGTGTTAGACTTTGAAAGACTTCTGGGAAGTATACTCTGAAGTCTTCTCAGAAGTCTTCTAACATATAATGTGCTAGACGACTTCCAGGAAGTCTTCTGAGAGAGTTTTATCTCAAGTCAACTGGAGTCCAAGCTTGTTTTTGTGTAGGAATAATCTATAATAATTTTGTTTAAGGTCATTTTGTGATTTCTAGGTGTACACTTTTAATTGTGATTTATTTGTAAATTAAAAGAGATATTAATGAATTTTTTTTGGTAAATATATTCATGTCTATAATGTTATCTTGCCAAAAATACATGACATTATTGAAGTTATTGATACAACTTTAATTGCAAACACACAATAATACAAAAAATAGTCAAATTTATTACAACTAAGTGAGAAAAATTCTCAAGAAAACTTAGCCAAATTCATAACATATCAAATATTACATAAGTTCAAACATATAACAGTTTCACTGGAATACTTAAATTTAAAGCGGGATATTGAATAATAAGGGGGAAATTTGAGCTGGAAATTTAAAACGGAAGCGGGAAATTAAAATTTAGGAAGGAAACTCAAGTTTAAAGTGAAAAATAAAATTTTAAATTTTATGAAAGTTAAAAAGTATATCTTATGATCTAAGAAGATACATTAAACCATATTACTTGATATTTTGGAAGTTACTTACAACTTTTAAAAGTTAAAAAATATATCTTTAAGTTATTTAACAAGTTTAGAAAAACTAACATAGAAGACTTCAGCAGACTTACACGGAAGTCTTCTCAGATTAGTTAGAAACATTAATAAATATGAATATTGGTAACTCATAATTAAAACCAGTTAATTTATGAATTTCATTCATGAAACCAAATATCGATTAATATACATGAATTTGACAAGAAAATGTTAAAAAATCTTTATAGTTTTACAGAAAATGAAACTTTATTAAATATTGACGTAGACGACTGACTTCCATGGAAGTCGTCCAAAAGACTTTCAAGGAAGTCCTCAAGAAGAAAAAATACTTAATATTAACTAGACGAATTATATGTAAGTCGTTTCAGGTTACTTTTGCAATTAGAATATAAAACTTAAAAATTTAATTTTAACTAGACGACCTACTATATGTAAGTCGTCCGTCAGACGACTTACATGGAAGTCTTTTAGGATATCCAAGGTTTGACCAGAATATCAAAAACAATTTCTAAAATATTTCCGCGTAGGTCGTCTACCGAAAGACATACATGTAGGTCGTCTAATTAAAATTAAATAGTTAATTTTTATTTTTCAATTGCAAAACTAACTTGAGAGGACTTACATATAAGTCGTCTAGTAAATATTAAATATTTATATTTTTTTTAGCTTGTAAGTCGTCTGGAAAAAGTCAAATTTCTGACACAATTTTGTCAAATGCAAAACTAACCTATTTATCCTAGATGACTTACCGGGAGGTTTTCTATGGTATTTTCCAGATTTTTTTTGTTAACAAAGAAAACTAGAAAACTTCCAGATAAGTCATTTCTAAAAATACATAAAAAATTTAATTGCAAAACTAACTTTTGCATTGACCAGACGACTATTGTGTAAGTCTTCTACATGTAGAAGACTTACACAGAAGTCGTCTAGGCGAAAAAATGTGAAAAAAATGATTTCACACCTTAAATTAGTGAGATAACTTCCTTAGCACGCAAAACTCTTCTCTAAGCACTCATAAGCTCAAAAAAAGCGAACCACCAAGAATCGTAAGCTTGAATCAAATTCTTGAACTTTTAAGTTGAATATAGAGAGAAAGTGAAAAAGATTTAGTTTTTTTAGCATAAGAAATAAGATAAGAGGCTTGAAAACCGATTTTGGATGCATTAAGAGCTTCAAAATTTATTGTTCATGGTGGTTGGTGTATTGATTGCATTGACATTATTGTAAAAAATTGATGAAGATGAAGATGAGGATAATAGAGTAAAATACTCATTTTCAAAAAAAATGGTATTTTCGTGAATAATCAGAACTTTTAGGGTGAATAGAATAAATAAAATTTCAAAAAGAAACTCATGGGTTAGTTTTGTGTTTGACTTTAAATTTGAGTTATTTTTGCAAAAAAACCCAAGATTTAGATGTAACGGTCTGTCCAATAACCACGCGATGTGAGTTTTAGACATTGTCAAGATCACAGATAAACGATGACACTAAAATCGATAGAACATGTTTTGTAATCATTAGTTTAGGATAAATAACCAGAAATTTTGATATTTTTGTTACACATCTAATCTATTAAAACTGAAGTACAAATATAAAATAACTCTTGATTTTACCAAATATTTACAAAGAATGCCACTGATGTTATCCATGTATCCAAACATCTAAATATTGACTTTAACAAGAAAAAATCTAATTTGGGCTAAGCCCATTAACAATTTTTGCCATTTAAATTAAAGACTTTATAAAAAAGTGTATATGTGTTTTTCAAATTTTATAATAAAAACAAAATTATACATATATATAACATTAAATTAATTTTATTTTTATTCATATTCATATAAGCTACCAACTATATTTGAACTATAAAAAATAACAATGTTAATAATTTTCGATTATAATATGAACTTATTCATTTACAATAACAAAATCATGTAACTTTTCATAACAATTTAATGACTAAAATACATACTAATATTTATTATAAATGATTATATATACAAACAAATACAATGTATTATCATTTGTACGATATATATCTAATAAGAATAGCTTATGTAATTTATAAATTTAAAAAATTTAATCACCATATAATACATATACACAGTTAGGTCTAGGACGAATCGAATATCTGGGGTATTCTAGGATATACGGATTCGGATATGCATTTGTCAGATTCATAAAATTGTTATCCGGATACAAATATTTGGGGTTAGGATATTCAGACTAAAATCCGAATACACGTTGATATTCGGACATGTTTTTTAATTAAAAAATTAACTATTAACCATCTATTTAGTCTATTTAAATTATTATTTTAAAAGAGCTTAAATTATTAAAATTTAATAAAATTAGAATTTTAGTTATTTTTAGATAAAAGTATATATTATATACATAGATAACTATAATTAAATTTGAAATATTTAATATTTGGATCTGATATCGAGAACTAAAATTTTACTATATGAATTTGTACTTGGATCAATCAAATCCGTAAAATCACTATCATGATCCCTGAATATCCATTTTTCGAAGCGGATGGGATCCCGAATCGAATAACGAATATTGAATATTAAGTTCAAGTCATATATACAATTATATCAAATAAATTGGTTAAAATATTAGACATTCACAAATAAATTGGTTAAAAGCTAGTGCTTTCTTAAAATTATTGCATAACTTTACATAGCTTAGTATATACACTAAGAGTTATACTTGAAAAAAGAAATCCACAACATATAAACTTGAATACTACATGACTAATAACCGAAAATAAAATATTAAATTGAATATTAAATTATTTTTTAACAATGGTTGATTATTATTAAAAACTATGAGAAACATTACATAGACGGTATTATAGAAGGTAATTTTACATGTCTTATGAGGATTCACATATGACTGTATCACCCTAGACCGCCCTATAAAATCCATCTCTTATAAGCTTTTATTTAAAAAAATATATATATTCTGCATAATTTGTTTTCTCTGAGAATTGAAACACATGATTCATAGTATAAAAGTGTTAATAAACTATTGGTCAAACGACTGAACAAATCAAATTTCCACATTTATTTAAGTTTTAACACACATATTCATAGAAGACAACATCATAGAGTTGGAAACTTTAAACAATATTGAGATGGAGATACAGAGGTCTAAGGCAGGAAGATGACATCAAATTATGGCGAAGCAAAGGAGATACTTATAAACCACAGTTCAAGTTAAAGGAGACTTGGATACTGTCCAGGACACCTTAGGAGAAACTCGATTGGAGCTCAGGAGTTTAGTTACCCTACCATACTCCTAAATCTGTGTTTATTACCTTGTTGGATGTTCATGATAAGTTGGCTACTGGTGACAGACTTCAAAAATACAAGCCTCAGGCTTCTAGCTCCTGGAATCTCTGCAATGCTCAACTAGAATCACGGAATAACATCTTTTTCGAATGCTGCTACTCGAATGAAGTGTGGAAAGGGCTAACCCGTCATTTAGTTCCTTTCTATACAAACCAATGGAGTGGTATTCTCTAGCTCTTGCTAGCCCAACATTTGGGCAAAACTCATCTATTCCTCCTCCGCTATGCTTTCCAAGCTACACTGTACTCTCTCTGGAGAGAACACAACTCTCGAAACCATGGTGAGGTTTCCCTTCCCCCCGAAATACTACTCAAACTCGTGGAAAAGATAAGTCGGAATCATATATCTTCCCTTCAAGGAATGGGCAGTTGGGCACACACACCTATGATGATGTGATGCAGATTTGGTTTGCTACAAGATAAGATCCTTAGCAACAATCATGTGATTACAATCTCTAAATTTGAAGTTACATACTCTTGTACAATTTTTTTTTGGTTGAATAAATTTAACCTTCTTTCCAAAAAAAAAAATTGTAAATGTTAATTTATATTTTGGTACTTATTCAAATTCAGTTTTGCATTTTTTAGATAATCTGATACACGAACTACCGAACAACATGATATGTTTGGATATATTAAACTCGATTCGGATTCAGATTTTTTTTGGATCATGTTCGGTTTTGGATCTCGGATTCACTTACAACATTCATGTCTAAGATTTTCTGCTGTAATAAAAAAATTAGTTCACTCAGTTTTCTTAATTATTCATCTCCAAGCTGATTTTGATTGGAATCCATCTATTCTATTAAAATAGAAGTCACAACTTCACTTCATATGTGATTTTTAAAAAAATGGACCTTCCCTAGAAAGTCATATTTCATTTATTTTTAATAACATTTCTCAAACATTAATAAATCACTTAATACTTACTCTATATATCAGGCGAACATCATAACAACTATATAAACCCGTTCAATTTATGAAAACATGTTGGAATCAATAATGGATCACCTAATATATATATACATACAAATAAAATGATACAAGTGTCAAATTAAAGAAATCTAAATCTGTCATCATGAGTGAACTCCTAAAGATTCAAAAACTTTGTAGCACATATGAACTTGTCGTGCTCTCTAATGACCATAGTTCATCACCTTAAAAAAAAATCATAACAGAAATATTGAATCACCTAAAAATACATACAAAAACATTATTAATGAATCACCTTTTTTTTTGAATCACAGTAAACATTTTAAAATCTATCATAACTTCTTATGGTGTCACGACCCTCTAACAAATAAAAAAGTTGATATGATCTCTAATTTGGATCCATACTTTATCACAAATGAATGAGGATACAAGTTTGTCTTTCAATACATAACTAGCCTTTGACCCGCGCGCCCGCGCGGTTGTTATTTTTGTAAATGTCTAATATTTTAAGTAATTTGTTTGTTAAATTTAATTATAGTTATCTATGTATATTATATATTTTTATATAAAATAACTAAAATTTTAATTTTATTAAATTTTAATGATTCTTAAGCTTTTTAAATAATAATTTTAAATAGACTAAATAGATGGTTAATAATTAGTTTTAAATTTATTTTAAATTAAAAAAACATGTTCGGATGTCTGCGTGTATTTGGATTTTAGTATGAATATTCTAATCCCAAATATCCGAATCCGGATAAAAATTTTACGAATCCGACAAATGCATATTTGAATCCGTATATCCTAGATATTTGCTCTGTCCTAGACCTAATTGTATATATGTATTATATGGTGATTAATTTTTTTTTAATTTATAAATTACATTAGTTATTCTTATTAGATATATATCTTACAAATGATAATACATTGTATTTGTTTGTATATATAATCATTTATAATAAATATTAGTATGTATTTTAGTCATTAAATTATTATGAAAAGTTACATGATTTTGTTATTGTAAATGAATAAGTTCAGATTATAATAAAAAATTATTAACATTTTTTTTATAGTTCAAATATAGTTGGTAGCTTATATGAATATGAATAAAAATAAAACTAATTTAATTCTATATATATGTATAATTTTGTTTTTATTATTTGAATAATACATATTCACTTTTTTATGAAGTATTTAATTCTAATGATAAAGATTGTTAATGAGCTTAACCCAAATTTATTTTTTTCTTATTAAAAATTAGTGTTTGAATGCAGATATAATATCAGTGGCATTCAATGGTAATTATTTAGGAAATGCTAGGGTTAAGTACTAAATGTACTTCAGTTTTAATAGTTTAGATGTAATATGAACTTTTTTTATTATTAAAGTGTGCATTAAAGTGTTGGATATCCTAAGACATCAATAATATTGATCATAAATTCCTATTTGTTCATTTAAGAAGAATCGATGAAACCTAACCGGTTCTTAATAATATTGACTATACGAATATATATATATATATATATATATATACATATATATATATATATATATATATATATATATATATATATATATATATATATATATATATATTCGTATAGTCAATATATATTCGTATAGTCAATATGTATATATACATATATATATATATATATTATAGATATAATCTAAGAACACCCATATTGGGAGTCTTTTCCCCACAATCTCTCATGTTCTAACTGATAAAAATTTAGATAAGAAGAAGAGAGATTAGAAGAAAGAGAATAATCTATTTATTAAGAGAATTTCTTTTGTACAGGAGACCAATTATCTAAATGTTGCATTATGCTTCATTACTTTTAATTTTTTTATTTAAATTTTAATTAGTTAATAAGTTATAGTAAATATCTAAAATAATCTAATAAGAAACTAAACCACTAAAGATGCTCAAAGTCACCAATTCTTTGAGAAACAAAATCTGTTATAATATAAGAATTTTTTTTTTGAAAACTACAATATAAGAATATTCCTAAACAAAGCGATCTATATGCCATAAAAAAATTGATACTGTTTGTTTCTAAATCAGCCATGACGCATATTGTTTATAAATCAGCCATGAAATCGTCATATTGCATTTTATATACTATATTCTAACTGCAGTAAATGAGGAACATAACTAAATCGCTGCACTGAACCTCAGTGTCGGGTTCTTACCACGTGTAGACAATTCTGCTCATTGTGGAGGATTCGTAGGCGTTATTTTTCCTTAGGAATTGTTGCTCTTCTCCATCCGCACTACGGATACGTGAACCCCAAGTATAATTCCACCTGGTTATGACGTGAAACACAAGAAATCAAGACACACGTGTTATCAACAGGTCTTCAGGTTTACATCTCTAGCTATCCTTCTTGCGTTTGTTGAGTTAAGCTAGAAATAACTTGGGTGTCAAGTTACCTAATTCTATTGAGCTATAGAATAGGAAAATATCTATTTTGTAATTCCTAATGAGTTTAGGAAAGTGTGGTTCATATATATAAGATGCAAGGGCGTTTGCATATCTTATGAGTTGAGAGAGTCTTAGTTTTTGAGTAAGTTTTCTAAGATATTGAGATATCAATAAAGAGTTTTAGAGTTTGAGTTAAGTCTTTGATTCAATAATTGGTATCAGAGCATATATTGAGTCAAAGAGAGCATGGGAGAAATCGTTGCAGTGAATAGCAACAAGAACAATGTCTCGTCGTCCATTCAGTGTCTGCAGCTTAATGATACTAATTATATTGTATGGACAATAAGGATGCAAGCGGCGTTCAAGGTTCATTAGGTCTGGGAGGCCATTGATCCAGGAGATATCGGAGAGAAGAATGATTTTGGCATTACTGTTCCAGTCGATACCGGAATCATTATTGATGCAAGTGGGAAACCTTACTACCGGAAACGAGATTTGTGAGGTGATAAAGTTGAGGCATATGGGAGTTGACCGTGTACGAGAAGCACGCTTGCAGACTTTAAAAGCTGATTTTGACAGACTTAAGATGAAAGACACCGACTCAATTGATAGTTTTGTCGGGAAACTCTCTGAATTGTCAACAAAGTCTGCAGCTTTGGGAGAAACTGTAGAGGAACTGAGGATCGTTAAGAAAATTTCTTCATAGCCTACCAAGATAGAAATACATACACATCATCGCTGCCTTGGAGCAAGTTCTTGATCTAAATAAAACAAGCTTCAAAGACATTGCGGGATGGTTGAAAGCATACGAAGAGAGAATCTCAGAGGAGGAAGAAGAGAAACAAGAAGAACAAAGTCAAAATAAATTAATGTATGCTAATAATGACACACAAGCGCGCCCACAAGGCTATCAAGACAGATAAGACTCCTCTAGAGGCAGAGGCAGAGGTGGTCGATATGAGTATCGAGGAAGAGGACGTGGTCGGTATGGGTATAATGGCGGAGGCTACAATCGAGATGCATCCAGAGTTGTGTGTTTCAGATGTGATAAGCTTGGGCACTTTGCTCAGAATTGTCCAGATCGCTTACTTAAACTCCAAGAAACACATGAAAGCGAGACAAATACTACACATGAAGCTGATGAATTGATGGTTAACGAGATTGTGTATCTCAATGAACAGAAGGTGATACCCACAAAGCTTGAGAGGATGGCAGATGGAGAAAATCTGTGGTATTTAGACAATGTAGCCAGCAATCACATGACGGGTAATCTAGAGTACTTCTCAAAGATTGATAGAAAAAAAACCTGAAAGGTGAGGTTTGGGGACGATTCACGGATAGATATAACTGGAAAATGATCGATTATATTCACAACCAGTGGTGGTGAGAAGAAAATTCTTTCAGATGTTTACTACATTCCAGAGATCAAGAGTAATATTATAAGCCTTAGACAAAGAATTGAGGCTGGCTGTGAGGTGAGAATGAAAGAAAACTGGTTGTTCTTATATGATCGAGACAATAAGCTCATTGTAAAGTCAAAACGATCACCCAATCGACTTTACAAGGTCATCATGGAGGTGGAGTTAAAAAAGTGTTTGCAGTTGGCTCTTCATAAGGAGTCGTCGAGGTGGCACTCACGCTTAGGACATGTGGGTCTGAGATATATGAAGCTTATGGTTGACAAGGATATGGTAATTGGTATGCCTCATTTTGAAGTAGAGAAGGAGACATGTACAGCGTGTCTGCGTGGAAAACAAATACGAAGCTCGTTTCCAGCAGCAAGCTCGTACCGTGCAACAAAAGTTCTTGAATTAGTACATGGAGATCTATGCGGTCCGATCACACCGCCACAGCCGGAGGAAGTAGATATGTCTTCGTGCTAATCGATGACTACTCGAGATACATGTGGACCATTCTCATGAGGGAGAAGAGTGAAGCTTTTGTCAAGTTTAAACGTTTCAGAGCTATAGTAGAACATGAGACAAGTGCTAAGATCAAGACGTTACGAACTGACAGAGGAGGAGAGTTCACATCACTAGAGTTCAAGGAGTACTGCGATAGCATGGGCATAGAACGCCATCTCACAGCGCCATATTCACTTCAGCAGAATGGAGTTGTCAAGAGGAGAAACAGAATGCTACTTGAGATGACGAGAAGTATCTTAAAACATATGGATGTTCCAAATTACTTATGGGGTGAGGCGGTTAGGCATTCAACCTATCTTATCAATAGGATAGCAACGAGAACTCTAGTATTCAGACTCCTTACGAGAGTTTCAAGGGAAGAAAACCGAATGTAGGACATATAAGGGTCTTCAGTTGTGTCGTTCATGTGAAAGTAGCCACACCACATCTGAAGAAACTGGATGATAGGTCGAGAACTCTGGTTCATCTTGGTACTGAACCAGGAACAAAAGCTTATTGGCTTCTTGATCCAACTACTCGGAGGATAATAGTTAGTAGAGATGTGGTATTTAGTGAAGAAGAAAGATGGAAGTGGTCAGAGTTAGAGAAAGAGGAGCAAGACAATACAAGAATTATCGATTTTGGGTTCAGAGGAGTTGGAGAAGAAGTAGTTTCTCGAGATAACTTGATAATAAACGAAGAAGAAGAAGTAGAAGAAGTGGACAGAGTCTACATGGAATGAAATTCAAAACGAATCACTTGTGATTCTGAGACGATCTTCTCGCACCAGAAACTTACCAAGTTATCTCGACGACTACGAGCTCTTAGTGGAGGAAGACGAGATGCATGAGACACTTTGCGAGATTGAATGTGATCATCTCTTAACGCTAGTGAATGAAGAACCATGGAATTATGGGGAAGCAAAAGAGTTGAAAGTGTGGAGAGATGCTTGTGAGGATGAGATTAAATCGATAGTAAAGAATGAGACGTGGGTTCTTGTTGATCTTCCACCACATTGTAAAGCGATAGGATTGAAGTGGGTCTTCAAGGTTAAGATAAATTCCGATGGGAGTATCAACAAATACAAGGCGCGTTTGGTGGCAAAAGGCTACATACAGAAACATGGAATAGACTTTGATGAAGTCTTCGCACTTGTCGCACGGATTGAGACAGTTCATTTGATCATTGGAATAGCAGCTACACGAGATTGGGAACTACATCATATTGACGTTAAGACCGCATTCTTGCACGGTGACTTGAAGGAGGAGGTTTATGTGTCTCAACCGGAGGGTTATGCCATCAAAGGGAAGGAAGCTAAAGTCTACAAACTTAAGAAGGCACTTTACGGTCTTCGTCAAGATCCAAGAGCATGGAACGAGAAGCTTAATACAGTGTTGATCAAGCTGAACTTTGTTTGATGTTTGAAAGAGCCATCTCTTTATCGAAAGAAGAAGCAAGATCATCTTTTGGTAGTAGCTATTTATGTAGACGATTTACTCATAACGGGATCTAGTTTGGCCATGATCAACGACTTTAAGAGAGATATGGCAGCCAAGTTTGAATGACAGACCTCGGTAGACTGAGCTATTACCTCGGGATAGAAGTCACACAGAAGAAGGGGAGTATAATTTTGAGTCAAGAGAAATATGCTGCAAAGATCCTAGAAGAAGCCGGGATGAAAGGGTGTAATGCAGCACATATACCTATGGATGCTGGTCTAAAGTTGGGCAAGGCAGAAGAGGAAGATAGTGTGGATGAAACAGATTATCGAAGACGCATTGGTTGCTTGCAATATTTGATACACACAAGACCTGATCTTGTATGTAGCGTGGGAATTCTAAGTCGTTATATGCACTGTCCAAAAGAGTCTCATAAGGCTGTACTGAAACAAGTTCTGAGATATCTACAAGGGACTTTATCGCATGGCTTAAGGTTTGAAGCAAGACCGCAAGAAGGGTTAATAGGTTACAGTGATAGTAGTTACAATGTTGATCCACACGATGGGAAAAGCACCACTGGTCATATCTTCTATCTCGGTGGGAATCCTATCACATGGTGCTCTCAGAAACAAGAGATAGTTGCTCTTTCATCATGTGAAGCTGAGTTCATGGCTGCAACAGAGACATCGAAGCAAGCGATATGGTTGCAGGATCTTCTTACTGAGATTTTTGATCATACGAACAAGAGGATGGTGATAAGAATTGATAAAAAGTCTGTTATAGCTTTGTCCAAGAAACCAGTGTTCCATGGGCGTAGTAAGCACATTCACACAAGGTTCCATTTCATTAGAGAATGTGTTGAGAAAGGACTTGTAAGTGTAGAACATGTTGCTGGAGTGAAGCAAAATGCTGACATACTTACAAAAGCACTTGGAAGGATTAAATTTAAAGAGATGAGAAGTTTCATTGGAGTTCAAGAGTTGAAGAATGGAGATTTCAAGCTTAAGGGGAAGAATGTTGAGTTAAACTAGAAATAACTTGGGTGTCAAGTTACCTAATTCTATTGAGGTATAGAATAGGAAAATATCTATTTTGTAATTCCTAATGAGTTTAGGAAAGTGTGGTTCATATATATAAGATGCAAGGGCGTTTGCATATCTTATGAGTTGAGAGAGTCTTAGTTTTTGAGTAAGTTTTCTAAGATATTGAGATATCAATAAAGAGTTTTAGAGTTTGAGTTAAGTCTTTGATTCAATAGGTTGCAAGTTCACCAAAGACCCAGTGAGTGAACCATCGTTCATAAACCCCAGTTAAGGATTAAAATATTCCTTGAAATTTCTGCAGATTCATTGCGGGATATACTAAGCTTCTCAGAGAATATACCATAGAGAGCGTGGCACTCAGGGATTTTAATTAGCATATTGTAGCCAGCACCACTGACACATTCTATGTAAAAGACTTCCACATTTGATACAAATATATCATCATCCAAAAGGTTATACATTTTGATGAGTACATACGTATGGGTTGTTCAAAGGCTGTTGTAACTAATACATCTGTATACAAAAGCTATATAACTGTAGGAAACATTATTTTCACATATCTAGTTTATTTTTGTGACAAAATAGGATCATGTTTATATTCAAAAAAGAAAAAGAAAAAAACAAAACAGGATCATGTACGAATCAATGATGTCTTCTTATATCTCACATGAATCAGACCGACCAAACATTGCATAACGGTTGTTTGCAACATTTTCATACAGAAAGTCCCTCACAAACCTGCAGAAATTAAATGTGCAAAGCAAAGTGTTTATAAGATCACTCACTCAGAAGAGGGGTTTCACGTTTCCTTTCAGCTATTTAAACATGTGAAGCCAAAACTTACAGAGGGGCAAACTGCAAAAAGAAGGCAAGCTGTGGAAATGGCAAGTCAATATATTTCATGATCTTCAAAACCGCTTCTGATTTTATGTAAGACCTGAAGAAAAGACACATACCACAACTAAAGAATATCTAATAGCAATTAAAGTTTTTGTTGAGAAAATCCGCAAACTAAACTCGAAAAAGCAAAAAAATTTAGAGAACGAAACTCAACGGAGACAAATATCTATTTATTGATTGTGTGAACAAATAAATTACAATCCTCAAGATACATATTAATACTCCTCAAAACCTGATATTTCTTTTCTGTTTTACAAGTTTACCTTTTCTAATATAACCTGTTTTCCTAATTCTAAAAAGAATACTACTTTCCGGCCAAACGAAAGAATCTTTTTACTAGTGCACAGACTTTAAGTTATTTGTAAAAACAACTATTATTTTTTATTTATTTCACATTGATTTATATGTTACCTATCTTTCTCCACAAGTACGACACTGGATATATCATCAGGAGCACGTCCTGATCGCATCAACAGTTTCTTTCCCGCTTCACTCTGTAATGCTTCAAACCTTATGCTCCTGAACACGCATACCATATAGTATAGTTTTATTACAAAAATAAAACTTGTAATTCCGACAATGGTTGACTCAAACCAACCACTAACCACCGGAGGTTATTAGCTCAACTTAAAAGACCATGTAGTCTCGGGTCTAGAACCATCAGGTATTAAAAAAAACACTAACCTGTTATGATCATGGTCTCGAACAAACCTCACGCCTCCATTACAAAGATTGCAAACACCTAACAAGACTCAAACAAGTTTCGAATTTTACTTGATGCGTTTTTTTGCAAACCCAGAAACATGAACAAGAAGAGTCGTATCGTATGTATGTGATCAAACGATAGCATACATGACTTGAACAATTATTAAAAAAAAAAATCGACAGACTATATGAAATATCTAAACAGCCTAACCATCATAAGTGGATCCTACTAACGAATTCGATTTCAACCGAAAGTTAGAGATGAAGTAAAAGTGATTACCGTCGAACAACATGATGGGCCTCTTGTCTTGTTCGAAAAAGCTTGAAGTTTCCTTGACCCAGTCCACTGAAGTGCGTGGGTTAGCAGAAGCAGATACTCTTACCCTAACTTGCGCACGAGACTTAACGGTTAACCGCCCGAAACTCGCCGGAACAACGATTGACATCTCAAGATTCTGTCCCCGGAGAGCCACACAAAATTTTGGTAGTTTGATTTTTTTCGGAAAATTGAATCGATTATTATTATTTATTATTTTAATTTCCTTTTAAATATATTATGTAAGGGTAAAATATTTGACACGTCACTAAAATGTAGCCAGCCACTCAAGGATTTAAACCATGTCACTATAAAATTGTAGACCCTTTAAATCGGATCTCTGACTTTGGGTAAATGCTCACTTGGATAAGTCGTGCCTTAAAGACTTGTGAAACTACCGGGTGATTGTGGTCGAGTGATAAGGAGACGGGACTGGGACGCCAACACGTTTCAGGTTCAATCCACCTGTTGCGCGAAACTAAGTCACAATTATCCTAGTCACCTTACACGGATATGGGCCCATGCTTTAGGGCCCATTTGAATACCCGGAGAGAGGGTCTATCCGTGGACTGCACCTCCCCTTGGGGATTAGTCTGAGCCTCTCCATGGGCCTGGGATACCCCCAGGTTAATCAAAAAAAAAAAAAAAAAAAAAGACTTGTGAAACTCTTCTCCTCCTCCCTGCACGTTCGTCTCTGCGATCTGAGAAAATTTAAGGTGAAAGAGAGTTTGATCGGAGAAACAGTAGATTCAGTACAATATATTCAGATCCGTCAGCTTCTCACTCAAGCCATCAGTCTTGGTTAGTTCTTCGTTTTATCGAATTGGGTTCAATTTAGTTAGAAGGTGGTTATATTGCTCTTATTTAACTTTATGGTCGTGCTTATATGTTTTTTCTCTGTTTATTTAAGGAAAAAAGTTTGCCAGCTACACGAAATTAACCCTAATATGGTGGAAACCATCTAATGTTTTAGAATATGTTAATAACTACACGATGTTTATGTTAATACATGCCACATATACGAAGTAAATGATTATATTGTGGGAACATCAAAATCGGGTTTAATTGATTCTAGGAAAAGTTAATGGGGTCAAACTGTAATTACCAAAAATTAAAAATTTAAAACAAAAAGAACTAAGTCTTAGAAAAATTAATTGTGTACATTAAATTTTGATTGGGTAACATTATAGAAAATAGTTGACTATAAAAATAAAAAATTTATAATTGAACTTTAATATATTTTAATATTTATGAAAATTTTAAAAATATGAAGACAATAACTTTGATATAGTCGATCATATTAATTTCCAATATAAAGATTTTAAAGAATTCATATTTTGGACTTTTAAATTGGAAATAAATTTTGGTTGAAATTTTTTAAATAGATTAACAAGATGAATTATTTTAAAAGTCAAAGAAAATAAATGCTACTTCTCATAACACTTACAATTATCATCATAAAACTATAAAATACATTTACAAATATATTACTACTATCAATAATTAGAATGATATAACATACATAAGCATTATAATTTTTTTGTAATATGTTACCGTAATTTGACATACTGTTTACGAATACCAAATTTATAATTTTACCTATAGATACTAAAATAACATGATATTTACATAAAAATATTTATTTGTTATCTGTATATATGTATGTATATCTGATTATTTTTTGTCAACATCAACATTTCTTTTTGTAAACATTATGTCAACATAATCTTGATATATTATGATATTAAAATTTACGTAGCATTCATTTTCTTTGACTTTTAAAAAACCTTGTTAATATATTTACAATCCGTCAACCAAAATTCATTTCCAATTTAAAACCCTAAAATATGAATTCCTTAAAATATTTATATTAGAAATTAATATGATCGACAATATCAAAGTTATTGTCTTCATATTTTTTAATTTTTCATAAATATTAAAATATATTAGATTTCAATTATAAATCTTTTTATTTTTATTGTCAACTATTTTCTATAATTTTTACCCAATAAAATTTAATGTAGCAATTGTTTTTTTCTAAAACTTAGTTCCTTTTGTTTTAAATTTGATTTTTTAATTAATTACAGTTTGACCCTATTAACTTTTCATAAATTAATTAAACCCGATTTTGATGTTCCCAACATATAATCATTTACTTCGTATATGTGACATGTATTAACATAAACATCGTGTAGTTGTTAACATGTTATGAAACATTGGATGGTTTCCACCATATTAGGGTAAACTTCATGTAGCTGACAAACTTTTTTCCATTATTTAACTTTATGGTGGTGGTTATATGTTCTTTGCTCTGTTTTTGTTAATTACTTTATGATGGTGGTTTAACGTATATTTTCACTTCTCTTGTATCATTTTAATTACAGTATAAACTCTATTAACCAATATTCGATAAATTATTAAACACACCAATTCTAAATCTAGCGAGTGCTAAATATAACACAATTCAATAAATTAATAAGATAAAAACTTTATGTAAATGTATGATCCGACTATAAACATAAATTAATAAATTTATAGAAATATTAAAAATATATTGTATGTTTTGTTTTTATTTACAATGTGTGTATCTTTAACTTTTCAAAACACTTCCAAATATTTTTAATACTATTTTGTTATAAATCTAAAATGCATATATGTTTACAATATTACATACACCAAATAATTGAGGAGGAAATCTACCACAAGTTTGATACTATTTTCCAAATTTACCATTTATGAATACTTATTTAAAAAATACTCTAAATTTATGATGAAAATAGACTAATTAATTTTTCTAAATATTTATAAAAGTTTAGAAACTCAACCCCCCCTTTAACACTAAGCCCTAAACAATATTCAATAAAGTGTAAGCCCAAATGTTAATATATTTTTGATTGATTGTATTCTTGAAAAGTGGTACTTAACTTATGGTATTCTTAGCAATTTCTCATAATTTAATAAGAACAATATAAATTTTTCATTTGTAAAATTTGGTCAATATCTCTACTAAATCAGTTACTTTTATACTCTAAAATATATGAATCTAAAATGGAACTTTCTATAAATTAATAAAATTTATAATCTCAAGATTATTAATTTATATAGTTTTTTTATGGTACATCTTGTTAAGAAAAAAAAAATTATTGTTAAGAAAAGTGATAATATTAGTAATAGTTTTGATTGTGAAATGGTAGTAGTTTAGATAGTGTAAGATATTAAATAAAGTATTTTTTATGTTTTTTAAAAGGTCCAAGTGTTTTTTTGGTAGTGGTAGTAGTAGTTTATATAGTTTAGATAAAATGAATTTGAGATGATTGTTTTATTAAGATTTATATGATTTTAATTGAATTGAGAATTTACTAGGATTTTAGTTAAACGAATTCTAAAATTTCATTTAAAAGTACGATTTTAGTCATTTTTAACTTAAAGAATCCCTCCCCCACCCCAAAACACTGTGACATGATTAGAAGAATCTTCTAATTCACAACTTCAAATGTGTTGTACACTTCAAAATATTTTATCCAATAACAAGTTTTTTAAATCTAAATACAAATTACTCAAACTTCTAATAACTGAATACACCCTAGGTAGCGGGGGTACCTTGAGTTGTTGCCGTCTCAAGTCCCGGGTACCTTAAATATACAAAAATAACTCGTGGTATAAGCCATTTTGTTGTCTGGTAGGGATGATTGTGACGTGACGTCTGCTTTGATCATATGGAAAGCACTGATGCGTGTCAGGGGAAGTGAATCCCCTGTTGTGGTTGTTCTCTCGAAATGCATGGAACCTAGTTTTAAGAGGGTAAATGAAATCATTGAGAAGGCTTTTACATTTTGTAGTAGTGTTGTTGCTCACTGATAATCTATTTGACGGTCATATATAGTCAAGTGAGATGCCTTGATTTGAAATGAGTGCAAGTTGTTTATCATACTGTTTTTATTCAACGCCATTCAGATTTTCATTCCTATTGTTTCCAGGTGAAAATAACCTTGAAGATGATAGAATTCTTTATGCTTAAGGTCAACTTTGGCTTCATCGACATCATATAATGGGTCGTCTTGTCGGGTAATTAATCACATATTTATAAACCAAAAGCTGTATGTACTCATAAATGGTATTATTTTTATTTTGTCGGCTTCAGCTTATTGCCTTATGTTGGTGAGTTACTATAATCATGACAGAAAAGCCTATCATCAAGGTTAATAGTTAATACGTTCTCTGTTCTCGCTCTATGATCCAATCCATAATGAATACTCTATGACACATTTGCATCTTTTCTTCTTGTTCTTGCAGTATATTCTTATAGGTGAATTGGGTTTACGTGTTATATCTTCCAAAGATTGATTGAGTCTTTGTAGAAAGGAATGGACTCTGCATGCAATGCAAGCCCTTTGATTTATCATCCACTGATTTTTGTTGTTCAATGGAAAAACAAATAAATTAAAAGACGTCAATTTGTGGTTTAGACCAATTTAAAATAATACAATCAGAAAGCTAACTTTTAATCATGGAGATTACCTTAGTATTTAGATTTGCTTCTTATGAAAAGCCTTGTTAGAAAAAGTTAGTATCAAATCAACACTTAACAAACTAAAACCGTTTGACCAAAAAAACAACCTAAAACCGAAGGAATTTTTCATGATGTTTGAGAACTTTCATCATAGATGACCAAATTTAGCCATGAAATTTTTTGATTTGTAACCAAATGTGAAATATAAATTGAATCCAGAATAAAAACCTAAATTCGTATCTGATCGCTAATTAAAACTCAGAAACTAAATAGGTCAACTCAAGAGTAATATACATTACAAAATTATAATGAAAGGGATAAGTAAAAAACTTTTTTTAATATCTTTGTACATGATTGTTTAAGATAAGGATGTAATTAAAAATGTTTTATCTCTTTTTTTTTATCTTTTGGGTAAGGTTTACCATAGTCACAAAATAGTCGCTCCCTTCCCTTGAGAAACCTATCTACCGTTGGGTATCACACGATCAATCTTCGATTCATCATCCCGGTTCATAACACCATCATTCTTGTTAACTAGGAAACTTGTCAGCATAGAGAGTCCATATATATAATACTCTGTCATATCGGAGAAGGGAGAAGCTGAGAGGCCAAAGAGGAATAAGGTGTTCTGCCCAACTGAGGTGTTTTATTGATACGATCTTGAGGCCTACTGGACTGATCCTTATTGGTTTGATTCTTTTTACCGGATTTTCGTATGCGTTCAGGTGGTGGAACATGCTCATGTATCCCATCATATGTAGCCACCACTAACTTCACATTGTTTGCGCTTCTCTAGCACATGTTTCCTCACCTTATACCCAGTATATATGCATCTGTAGTAATTCCTGCGATTACCATTTATAACAAAATAAATATATTATTTTGCCAAAACGCTTGACTAATTTTGAAGTGAAAGAAATATATTGCCTTGGATTTACATGTCCTATAAAACTTTTTGTACCATATTTTCTCCAGCGAAAACCATCATTAGGATGGTCTTCTTCGCTTTCCACCAGAATTATGACCCTTTGGGTCTCGTTATGTCTTGTGACTCCCATTATGTTTGATATCATATTTTTCCCGTGAGAAAATTATGTAATTAAGGTAAATTTTATTATTAAATATATCAATTATACAATTTAATTAAGATGTTAAGTTTATTATATATATTATTCGATGTTAACTTGAGACCTCGTTTGAGATGAAGGTTTGACAACAATGTTGTTACCTTCGTCTTTTTCTTCCTTTTTGATTGTATTCTTTGTCCTTATCATCGTTACTAGTCTACAACTTTCAAGGGAGATGAGGTTCATAACATCCGTTTCAGCAACAACTTCAGAATCAAGAGAAGGGACTAAAGGAGCACCAATGGGATCAGCATTAGATTCATGAGGTGTGATAAAAACAGACTTCTATTCCATTTGAATATCATCAGAGCCTATTTTACATGTAAAAACAACAACAATATTCAAAAAATCGAAATTGGAAGCAAACTCGAGACACTAGAAAATCTATTACCTCCTTGTGGAGGAAGATCAACGTCAATCAGCTGATGAGGAATATTGTTGTTGGATATCATCATTGTTTCATGGGCGCCACCTGAACTTTCCATTGTCTCTGGAGGCCCGTCATTAGAAATTGGACATGGAGAGATAATCTTGAAACATATGTTAGACAAAGACAATAAACAGTTAGGTTTATCATATATAATATATATATATATCACGTGTAAGAGAACAATATTAAACTTATTAAATACATTGTTACTTACCTGTGATTAAAAGTTAGATAACATATTTGGAAACTGCAAAAATGGAGAGAGCCTACTGAATCCTAGAGATATTTCGAGGATAGGAGAAGGAACAAGAATCATGTTCCTGAAAATTTTAGCAAATGGACTGACGCTCTTTATCTCCAGCGGTGGAATACTAAATCCTTGTCTTACAGCCAATCTGTCACGGAGACCACCAGATCTTAGTTCAAACTGAGGATCAGTTGATAAGTTAGTTTGAGGGAAGGTATCGCTCATCCAATTTAGACCATTGTCGTTTGGATGCAGCATTTCTAATACCTCTCTTATGCTAGGACTGGACAGTGGATCCCAATCAGACCACATATCCAAAAACATTCCATCATAATCACTCATTTTTGTTTGGGAGAAAATCCTAAGATGACAAGAAAAGCACAAACAAAAAAAAAGATCGTTGAAAATGGAATAATTATTTGGAATAAAAGTAATGTAATGTAAAGATGATATGATTTAGGAGATTTTAAATAATTGGCATAGTAATAAATAAGGGCTTTTTTGCTGAATAACCAATTTTGGAGTGAAAATTAAGTAAATAACTGTGATTTTTACATAATGTAAAAACTAACATTTACACCATGATTCATCCGGTTATTACCCTTTCACTTTTCCATTACCAGGTAAAGATGTGCTCTATCTGTCTATGTAATATATGGCAAACATGCCTAAAAATTATTTTACAAGAAATAAGTCATCCACGTGAGACGTTTATTGGCTATATATATATGCACTAAGTGTTCTATTCCATATCGTTGAAATCTAGGATTATAACTCCACATACAACACATACTACTAAACATTATCCAAACTCCAACTCCTATATACTAAACCCTAAATTCCAATCGAAACTCAAACTCAAATATAAGCTATAATATATATTAGACATGAAAGAACGAGGAGCCTTCCACAAATTTATTAACCACATAAATATGCATCAAGTGTTTTATTCCATATTGTCGAAGAAGTATATGCTTAAAACTCTATTCACGAAATTGATATCTCTTGATTTTGATGAGTTTTAGATTCATATTTTAGCTTATTATTATAATTCTATGTTGCAGTTAGATCTTTATATTTCATTTGCATACATAATTGCATTTGGTAGGGTTTGGAGTGCACAATTGGAAGTTTAAGGCGGAAATAAAGGGTTAAATTGTACAATATGAAAGTTTGGGGTCAGATACGATGTTAGCAAGAGACGAGGGACCGAGATTGCAAATCAGATTGTTCGCCTGGGCTAAATTACACAATTGAAACTTTGGGGTTGACACGTGAGGACGTTTCTGAACATTTGATAGTTTTGGGGTCACACCGTAATTATCCAAAATTATGAGGATCAATGATGCAAAAAAGAAGAAATCCACCATTGCTGCTCCCCGAACTCACCTGCGACGGAGGCTCCGTCGATTCCGACGATGGAGGAGCACGGGCTCGACCCAGAACGCGAAGGTGAAACTCATGACGCGTACCAGAGATCGCCACGATGGCATTATGACCGGATGCAGAGGCGGATCGAAGAGCACGGCCACGGTGTGTTGAGCTGAGATGTGGCAGAGATGGAAGAGCTCGCTTTGGGAGCTTGATTCGGTGATGTTACGACAAGGAGACACTTCGTTGAGCCTTCACAAGATCATTGGATTCACGATTTGGAAGGTTCATGCTCGAGTTTGTGATGGATCCAGAGCGGTTAGGTGTTGCGACATGGCTCACCCGTGTGGAACATAGCAAGCTCAGAGCGACTTGACGTAACGGCTCAGTGACACGGCTCGCGACATGGAGATAGTTGGAGCGACCAGCCGGAGCGGCACGAGCCACCCGCTCGGGGTGAAGAAGAAGACCAAAAGCACTTTTGTAATTGCGGCCAAACGCTAATCACAGCGTTTGCGATCAGCGACCAGCGTTTGCGATTGGCGATTGGACCAGATTTCAACCTTCTATATATATGTTTTAGGATCCAAAAACCTAAAATATTTCTTTTTCTCTCAAAGACTTTCTTTAATATTATTAAAGCTTAAATATTTTCATCATTTTAAGGAAGTATTTCATCTTATATTTGTGTTTCTCTTGCTCATCAGTATGATTAGCCTTGAATCTCACATAAATTTAAGGTTTCTCATGAGTTTATTGAGTATAAACTTTGTAATCTATGGGTTAAGTAGATTAGGGTGATTAAGTGGATATTTAGGATGATTCTTGCTTGATTAACATTGTTCTTTGACATATTAGGTGATCTTAATGCTAGATTAAGGTTGAGAAATCTAATCTAGATCATAAGTTGTTTCATGCCGAAAGGTGTTCGATGAAATGCTCGAACAAACCTAATATTGTCTTTTACATGTCTAGCCAATGAGAGTAGATGTTAGAAATGTTAACTGCTTAGTAGACTTGTTATTTATGCATGCTTGAATGTGTTAGGCCAACGAGAGTTGATGTTTAATGCATGATTAGATTATTGTCACGAGAGTGGATTAATCTATTTGAATGAGATCTAGATCTAAAGACTTGTTGATTTTTTTTTTGTTTGTGCATCCTAGATTGAATCTTGATCACCCGATATCGATTATCTTGCCTATGGATCCATCCTTAGCTATTGATAGAAAGTTTGATTCTTGCACTTATTTCTTGTTTGAATTTGAGATCACTTTGTTTATAATTCTAGGAGTTTAGCTTGTTACAAATCATTAATCTTCTTATTTGCTTAGATTATGAAAGTTTGTGTATTCTTAGTGTTATAGATCATTAGTTCCTTGTGGATTCGATCCTAAAATATTGCATCGATATACCATTCGATTGTGGTAGCGTGCACATTAGATTAATTGGCTTGTAGTAAAACGCAGTAATCAAACCCCTAAATATTAAACATTACCCCAACCCCAACCATAAATATTAAACCCTAAATATAAACCATAAACCCAAATATCAACCATAAACCCAAATAGATTGAAACAAAATAAATAGTATAGTACATATTGGAGAAATTATGAAATGTCTATACTTGTATGTAAGAAGTTATTGTTGACCCGGACCTCAACCCATATGTGGGTGTAAAAAACATGATTGTACTATAATAAAACTTTCTCTCGCTGGATATAATATAGTCGACGAATCATCATTTTTTATTCTTATAACACAATGATAAGCCAAATTATGCATATAACAAACATCACTCAATTAATTACTACATATATAAACTCCATTTCTTAAACATGAGAGAAAGGAATAATGATGTCAACAGTAGAATAACGATGATACAAAATAAATGAAGACTTTATTTTTTCATGTATAATACATAGTATAGACCCTATATAAATAGTGCATGATAAAACATTGTCCATTCTATATATATACATAAAGTTATAATATAGAAATTCTATATATAATATAACTGTAGATCATATGCCCACCTTCACCCTAAATACTAAACTTTAAATCATATTCACTAAACCCTAAACTCAAAAATAAAATATAATATTTACTTATAACATTTTAAATAAAATACAAGGCTGAAAATAATATACTATATTTTGTAATATTAAACTATATTATACTATATTTTATACTCACTAAATATAGTATAGACGGTAAGTCCTCTTCTACATACTCTTCTTTTACCTGATACAACGACAAATATTGACTGGTCCACCATCGACACTTTTACCACCATTTTTGCATAATACTCTAGGATCTGCGATGGCACAAGCTCCATAAGCAAAAACAGAGTATGAAGACAAGGGGATGAAAACAATTGCTTTTTGGTTTCTCTAGGACAGTTACCGATAATAAACACCATTGGAGAAAAAGATAACACATAGATATTAGTTGCTAAAATAGAAGCAAAAGAAGAGACACATATATAAGTATTTGTCATAACATAACATCGATCTGTGAGGAGGAGAAAAAAAAGTTAACTGGTTATTAACGAAGGGTATTTTGGCATATATTTCATATAATATGTTGAATATCGTGGTCAACTTTTTTTTTAGTTAGATACCTAATTATAATTTTTTTGATAGCTAATTTATTTATAGATGTAAAGTGAAGGAGGTGGTCTTCTTATAGTAAAACTCAACTATTCCATTTGGTAGCAATTTTATGTGGTCAAACTTTCGTCATCCAAGTATTAGCAATTCCTAAAAAGGCTTTAATTACATTTTACTTCTTATTGATTTTTATGAAAGGTATATACTACGGTCCGTTTTATCAAAAAGATACCAAAAACCTACTACACTACAAGATTCAGTTTTTCTTTTTCATGTATATTATATATAGCAAGAGAAATAAAAATAATTTGTACAGTAAAATTCTTTAAATTAATTTTTATTTTTCTATTAAACATTATAATGGCTTTTAAATAATTTTATTTTTTAAAATGATTAGATTTATATTCTGCTATATAATAAAAATTATAACTAAAGGTTAATTAATATTATTGATTTTTTTTGTTTTTAAACTGTCTTACAATCAAACTAGAAGATCGTATCAATATAATGGATCAAAATAGAAGTACATCACCTAAATTTTCAAAACCTTTACTTAAATTAAGGTTATATGTGTCATGTTCTTTATAATAAATAATAATTATTAATAAGTATATTCATATTGAATATAGCACACTGTTATTTTTTATCTATTAGTACTTCTTAGAAAACATTATATATATATATATAAATCAATTTTAAACCATCAAGTTATTATTATTTTTCAAATAATACTGCCAGTAATATGGCAAAATAAACTATACATATTAGGCAATATGGAAGTTTTATCGTATGTCTTTTCCCTTTTAAAATAAGTATTAGTAACTTTTGAAAACTTGATTTTTATTCCATGCACTCTAAGTAATATAACATGTGACATTATATTTAGTACTATTCTAAAATATTTTAATTTAAAAATATAGGTTACACTTACATCTTAACATATTGTAAACTATGTAATTATTTTGATTATTAATATTTTTAAAATGATCAAAGACGAATTAATTTTAATTTTATTATTAAAATTTTGGTATTTTTGAAAGTGGTTACTTAATAATATTAATTGGAACATAATAAGATTTTACCAGTTGAAGACTTTGTAAACCAAAACATTTTGGTTCATTTAATATAGTTATATTATTTTAGTGGTTAACATAATGATAATGCCATCCACAATAGCATGTTTCACTGTTATGCTATATAGTTGACCATTTGCACTAACATATTACTCAGTATTTCACTTATTGACTAGGTATTAATAAACTATAAAATATTATTTAGCATGAAAATATTCCATACTTCTTTCGTAATTTCAAATTATTTATTATATATGTTACTTAATAGTTGAAGATCCAGACCTTGCATAAAATGAGCATTATATATTAAAATTATTTTTACATACTATTATTTATTTTACTTTTTTACATATTATAAAAATAAAAATAATAAATATATATTGAACAAAATAACTATTACATATATAATTAAATTGGCGCAAAAAAATAAAAGCAATAACTTTTGTTTATTTAAAATAATTTTACTGTAAATAAATCTAAACAATAATTTTTATATATTTGTATGGATATAATTAAATTTGAATAATATTAATATATATATATATATATATATATATATATATATATATATATATATATATATATATATATATATATATATATATATATTTTAATATTCATATATATTAAATGAAAATTTTTAGTCATATAATTTTATGATTATCTGTAACTTCTTATAACAAAAATCGTAAACCCGTGATAATAACTTTTTTTAATGTGTCACTTTTAATAGTTTTAATAATTTAAAATCGTTTTTTAAAATTCACTGCAAACTTCAAAATTTAAAATTTTAAGTTTTCATTTTTTTCTAATGAAAATTTTAAAATTGAACTATTTGTGTATTTTATGTGGTATATATGTTAATATATATATAGAAATATATAATTTTGAATATCTATTACATGATAATTTTTACTCATATGGTTTTATGATTATTTCTATCTCTTATAATAAATTTTTTAAACCTTTGATCATAATTTTTTTATGTGGAACTTTTAAAAGTTTTAATAATTCATAATAATTTTTTAAAAAATTCAAATTATAACATATAAGTAAATTTAAATTTTCTTATGTGTTTAACATGATTTTTTATTTTATGTTAATAATATAAAGTTAAACATAGATGATAAAGGAAGCACAAATTTTTATCAAATATTTATTATTAATTTTTAACATGTATACTTTACTATTAGGTAATTATATAACTTTCATTTAAGGAAAAAAATGAAAATATTAATTGTATATTATTAATTAAATTACGGTTGGAGAACTATAATATATATTCAATGGACCAACATATTTCTGAAGAGACTATGAAAAACATTTTAGTGAAAAATATTGTAATGATTCTCTTTTAATAGATAATGGATTCTATAAAAAAGAAATTGAAAAGGTTAAATATGAATTAAAAACATAAAATATAACTCCCTAGACATTATTTACCAAGTTATTGGTACATGTTTGATCACTACAATCATTTTAAAGAATGAAGGATGACATGGCTAACTAAAAAATGTGACATGATTCCTTTTCAATTATGACATGGCTTAAAATTAGTTATGAAAAAAATCAGCCATAGAAATAAAAATATAAGGTAATAAGTATATAGTTATTACCATAGTTATATAATATAAGCAGACTGAACACATTAATAACAAAGAAAACTAAAAATATTCATTTGTTTATTGGAATTTATATATTTTCAATGTTTAATTGAGAACTATAAATTGTAAAAATGTATTTCTTTATTATATTTAAGTTTTATGAATAAATTATTTCTATACTGATCATGTTTATGATTTTATTAAATATAATATATATAGTATTATAATTCATATATATGATATAAAATTATAAAATATAGATAAACATATATAAATAGTTTTTATAATATTTTGTTCTGTAATTAAAACTTTTGTACAAACTACATATATTTATATCTCCAAAGTTTTGTCTACTTTTACAAAAAATATTTTAAAATATATACCATTTCTTTTAAATAATTATATCATTAATTTTAAGAAATCTCATATATATCATTTACCAATTGATTGTAAGTCTATAATCACTATAAGAAGAAAATGATGACATAAATTATTAAAAATGTGATATATCTATAGTTTACAATAATACAACAATAAAATGATGTATAAATTTATTATTTCAGAAGAAAACAAAATATTTTTTCTTTATTTAAAGTAAATGCGAGTGAAGATTAGATATTCCACAAAATAAATAGAATTTCAAATACAAGTGATTATTTGATATTTTAATTTTTTTTAAAATAAGTAAAAGATAAAAACGTAAAAATAATAAATTATCTTTTAAAGTCATTCTGTCTGTAGATAGTGCATGAAAACATCCAGTAAGACTTTAGATACAAGTTGTCTAGGTTAATGACACTATCTCTTTTTCCCTTTTGGTAAATATGTGAAAATCATGTGTTTGTAATTACAAAAAGCAATAGCTAAAGTACGGTTAACCTTGGAAAAAAGAAGATAAAAACAAAGTAAAGTCTATAGCCAATTTAGTGATCTTGAAGTTTTTTTTTTTGTCTAAGAATGTAAATATCATTTCAAGAAATAAAGTACAGTTGTTGACAAACTATAGGAACTAAGTGAAACTGGTTCCACGGCAAAGAAAAAAACATAGAAACAAATAAAAATCGGTAAAAACTCAAGACTTTAGCTTGTAAGCATTCATAGCAAGTAATAGTGATAACCGAGCTTCCCACAGCTAGTGCCAAGAGAATATCGACGAGAGACAATGATTGGTGAGAAAGAGCAATGAGAAAAACAGGAAAGAGGAGGAACACCTCCGGCGCTGGTAATCTCACCAACCTGCCGGAGCAAGACAACTTGAAGGATATAAGGTTACAGGTGAAGAAGGTTGGAGGAGAGAGAGAATTGAAAAAAGGATTTTGTATAGTTGAGGAAATATATTATTCCTAGTAGCAACACCTAGTGATTTTGAAGTTACTAACACTTTAACCACTCTTGCATGAGGTTACAAAAATGCTTCTGATTCCTCTTGCTGAGGATGGCGCATAACAAGAAAAAATTGTATTATACAAATTAGTCACAAAACGTTTATGGATGGCCTTTTTCTTTAACCACAAATAGCTATATAACAATCATCTTTTTAATAATTTTTATATTTCATAGCTAGTATGTTGAGTTTCGTAGTTAAATAGTTACAAACTATATTTTGTGGTTTCTCAAAGAAAATGTGTCATGAAAAGCCACAACATATTCATTTTCTACATATGTTTTGGTAGTTCTCAACTCTTTGCCTAGAAGGCTTAATAATACAATCCAATATTAAATAAAGCCACAACATAGTTTATGGATATTGAAAGAAAGTATGATACCTAAATTTTCCCGTAAACCCTAAATTTTAATATTTAATCATACAACTTATATCTTAAATATTAAATATTTGAAAATAGAAACAAATAATATGTCAAAAGAAAATTCAACACTTATAACTTCAAATATAATAGTTTTCTGTGACACTCTAAACCCTGAACATATTCTCAACCTTAAATCTTTAATAATAAATTCTAAATCATACATTCATAAAAATAAAACAATGATTGTAAACTTCACGAACGATACACCACAACATGACTATAATCGATCTAGGCAAAAGTAATATATCAAAAGCTACACAGTCTACATAATTTACATGAAAACAGTTCTGATTCATTATTTGTTAATGTTGCTACTACCATCAACAATATTTTAGCTAAAAGGTGTTGAATCTGGAATCCAACCAATCTCTTAAAAACATACCTTAACATACATAAAAGATCAAAAACAAACTAAACTAGATTTTAAGCCGCACGTCCGTGCGGATGTTTTTCTATTTTATCAATTTACTAGATATTATTACAAATGTTATAAATATATAATTTCTATTTAAGTGTTTTATATTGTTTAAATCTATAATATTATTGTTTATATTTTTTATTCAATATTATTAATATATAGTGATTTGTTTAAAACATTATACTTTGTTATTAATTTCTATTACTTACTAATATATTTTTGAGTTATACAATAAAATAACCATATGAAATAATCAAATAGAGAATCTTTTTCATAATATGTTATTTTATTTAATTTATAAATTTTGCATATAATCTATTTTAAATTTTATTTATTTATATTATATAAAATAAACATATTTAAGATCATTTCTATTTGCTTTTTGTGTATAAGAAAATATACTTCATCATATATCATTTTAGTATTTTACGGGATTTATTTTGTTTAAATAATATAGCCTTATTTTTTAGTAAATTATATACATAGTAGTATCTATCATATTATTTTAGTAAATTTTATTGATATAGGATATGTTTTCGATGTTCTGATATTAAGCTTTATTTTTAAAAAATTAAGACTTCAAAATATTAGATTGCATTTATTTTTACAACATATATAAATAGTTTTTTCGTGGTGATTTCAAACAATTATTCTTTATTTTCTATGATTTTATCTTTTGTGAAATTTTAAATATTATTATTTTGAGTTTAAATAATTGTTTTTAAATTTTATATTTTGTCAAGAAAACTTTGCAAAATTACACAACTGTTTTTGAGTTTGGAACATTAAATGAATTTTGATTTTTTTTTTGTGACTACATCTAATCTATTATTTTATAAATAAAATATTTTAATTTTTGGTACTATTTTTAAAAAATTACTCAAAAGATTTTGTTATCATTAAAATAAATTTAAAATTGTATTTGTCATTAATATTTTAAATGAATTACTAAAATTTCATAGTTTTATAATAACATATTTTTAAATAGTATATGAACTAAAGTTTATTATATACTATTATATTTTTCTATACAAACATTTTTAAACAATATATTGTTGAGAGTTTAAAAATAAATAAAAAGTTGTAGATATATAAATATATATAAGCTTAACCTATGTTAATACATTTATTTATTATAAAAATATTATATAGTGTACGGATTTTAACCCATTTTAATGATGAGTGATAATTTATTTAAATGAAAAATTTAGAAATTTAAAAATTGTTAAATTACCTATTAATATAATTTTGTTATATTTAATTCATGTAGCACTGCTATTTTTATATAATCCAGAATATATTTACATAATTTATAAAAAACAATATAGAATTTTTACTTGTTTTATAATAAATCTTAGTTTTGATTTATAATAATATTATATTACTAATTACAAAATTTATTAAAGTGTTATTTTCTAAAATATTTAAAATTTTAAATAAGATTTTGTTAGATTCTTTATCAACAGATTTTGTTATAATTAAAATATAAAATTTAAATTTAGGGTTGGTTTATTATTAATGTAAATAATCAAATATGTCATATTAACTAATTTTTTAAGTGGTCCTACTATGACTTGTTAGTAGTAGATAAAAATAGGACCCTAATTTAATAGATTAGATACATAGATCAAGAATTTAAATGCAATGTTATACTGAAAACATGTGAGAATAGGTCAAAACATTATTGCAAGTTGTCGGATTCCAAATCTGGCACATTTTTTTAGTGATCGAAATAATGTTGATAATGTTAATGACATAACATATAGCTATTGATGGTCATGTGAATTATATAGTTTATGTAGATATTGATACTTTTTTATTGTTAAGATGTAAGGCCATCTCGGGTCGCAATTATTTTTCCTAAAAATTAACCAATAAGAAATGTCTGAAAACAATGCTAATTTCTCATTGGTTAATCCAAAGAAGTGAGAATAACCTTTGGTCTGTTCTCTACCATTAATAGTGATAGATAGTATAAGGGTTCTCTCATCCATCCTCTTTCCAGAAATAGAGAAACGCTCAAAACCTAATAGCTCTAACAATTCATCGGTTATATAAATTCCTCAAACTAAAATTCTAACCTTTTTTTTTATTTTACCAAAATCAAAATTGGACAAATTCAAACAAAATAGTTTATAATAACAAACTAAGGTGACATTTTTTCGAAACAAGGACGTTCAGAAGCAGTTTTCGGATAGGTTATTATTACAATATAAATAGATAGTTCTATTTCTTGACACAATAGATAGTTTACTTTCTTGACACAATAGATAATTCATTTTAGTTAAGCAGATAATGATATGGTGTCCATTTTCAAATTTTAGCTGGTGGTTCATAAGCATCAGCAGCAATCTAGTTCCTTTTTCTTCAGATTCTCGAGAGATGTTTTGGTCATTTTTATTTTCATAGTTTTCTTCCTCCTTTTGGTCCTTTTCCTCTTTCCTCTACCACAGCCTCTTTCTCTTAGGCTGGTTTTACGACACCTGCTCATCCAAGCGTTCTTAGAATTGAATATCTTTGCCAGGTAACATGTAATATCCCAGGCCCGAATGGTTGAAATCAGCTGGATTTCTACTAGCGCTGCACGATTGGTTTTGCTTATTACGTAAAACATGTTTTAGATGGATTAGTGCTACTTCATTTATTTGTCAAAGTTTAAATTTTAGTGCCACTAATAATTTATTGTCGATTTTCAGAACCCATATAAATTCAGACAATTATTTGTTTTATTTACTAAAATGAACTGTGTTTACTAAAAAATTAAAGTCTTAGTAACGTAAGTATTTTATTCATCTGACCATTTTGATATGCGTAATGTGTATGATTTTAACCTATGAATCTTTTTGATATGCAAGATGTGTATCATATGATATTGGACAAATAAATATAAAAAAATGTAAATTAAATTATACTATTTTAATCATTATTTTATCCTGCGCAAGGCGCATGTCTCTACCTAGTGCATATATAAAAATGATGACGGAAGCTTCATGTGCGAGTCTCCAAAAATTTAAAATGTTCAATTGAATTTGAGAAGAAAATAAAAATTCCTAAAGAGATAAGACCAATAAAATCTTCTAATTTGGTAAATATATTGATTCTTGACCAATAACAACTATATGTTTGGTTTTATTTTTCATGACTTTACTTTGATTTTTTTCTAAAACTGAAATCTTAGGAATCAGGAAAATAATAATACGATATTAGAGTATATGTATTTTATTGTTTTGAACATAATCATTTTTGACTAAAATATTTAAAATTAATTATTTTATGCTTAACTTACCACACGTCTGTTGCATATTTGGAAACTGTGAATTTTATTAACTAGCCAACTTTATTAACTAGCCAACTTTATTAACTAGCCATCTTATTCAATTTTATGGAATTGTTAACATATTCTCTATTGTTTGATGTACTTTTCAATTGTATATATTTAAAAATATTTCTTTTCTATATCGAATTTGTAGTTTAGTGAAACTAACTCTTAAAATAAGTGTATATTAAATTTAAAGTACATATATGTAGTTAATTCATTTGAAAACTTCTTAAAATTTAGGTTGTGCTTATCTATGATGTGAATACCTTTTCATATGTATACAATTCTTTTTCCGTATTAGCTAACTGAACAATAGTGTGTTAATTATAACGTCTACAATTTTATTTTTAAATTTGCCTGCTGTGACGTTAATCTGTCAAATTTTGGCATGTTAACTCACAACTCTAGATATCAAATAGATTCTAAAACATATAATCCTCCAACGCGCCATCAAGGAAATGAAAACTATGCATTATTATCTTCCAAAGCTCCTTGATATTAGGGTTTACACCATAAAATTGCATCTGTAAGATGGTTAAAATTGTATCTGTGAAATAGAATGGAAATGTGATTGTATATTAATTCACCAAAGAAAGTATTTATACAAAATTTTTTATCGTAACCCTAACAGGATATAGTATAAATGTATAATAGACTACATCCAAATATGTCAACTATATTTATTCAATAACTAGTTGTTTTATATCTATACCCTCCCTCAATTTAGCGGTGAAAAATCTTGAATAGGCAAATTGGACATAAGATATGTTAATGTAGTAGATGGTAGAGCGTTGCTTAACAAATTAGTCAGTTGTTCCTTTGTCTTGATGAGTTCCATTGTTATTAACTTATCTTCAGCTGCATCCGAAACGTGGTGACAATCTGACTAAATATGCTTAGTGCACGTAGAAGCCGTATTTACAGCAGTGTGTTATGCATGTTTGCTATCACAAAAGAGTTTCATGGGATGATCATGAAAATACCGAATGCGAGTAATAGTTGTTTCAACCACATGACTTTATTTAGAGCAACAATATGGAATGGTACTTGAATTCATCTGAAGACAAGAAGACGATGACATGTTTCTTTGTTTTCCAAGATATAGGAGACGATCCAAGAAGAAATATATATGCGCTCAGCGATCGCCGTGTGATAAGACAAGCATTCCAGTCTGAATCACAGTATGCGGTGATGCTAAGATCAGACTCTGCTAGAAGTAAAATGCCTTGGCTGTGACAACGCTTTAGGAAACACCGGGTTTTCAGAATTACTATTGTGCTAGTTAACAGTAATCATAAAAGCCCGGTGTTTTCTTGCAGCATTCACCAAGGGAGATTCCAGCTTCTTGAGTCATCTGATTTCATGAAGCTCCATTCGAAATCTCATATGTAAGAAAAAAATAAAAGAAAAGAGAAAAGGAGAGAGCTCCAGTAACACCTCTGGTGGAACAATTCTGAATCCTTTCTGTGCAGTGCTAATATAAGTCTTGGACGGTCGCCATACTCATCAGTCATCACTGCCAGTATAGTCCGACTTGTTTACCAAAACATAAAAATATATAGTCTGACTCATAAGTACAAAATCCAGAAAAGGGTTTATTCTGAAGAAATAGATCAAACCTTATCCATGGAGCGGAATGATTGTCGCATCAAACAAAGTAGTAACAACAGACCTTAGAATCCTATAAAAAAACAAAAGAGTAGTTCAGGAAAGCTTTGCATAGGAAAAACTGGTGAAACAAATAAAATTGGTAGCAATACAGCTAATTTCTATAAAACACTTGAGGCAGTTATTGTACCCACAAGGTGTTTGGAAAACTATATACAAGAAACTCATTAGCAGTACTTAGATGCTAAGGAACACATAATTTGGAAAGAACCACTTTTACTATGTACAATTCACAACAGTAACTACAGGCAAAAGTTAATCAAAATTAAATGACCAATTAAGTTAGATCGACATTTAAAAAAAGTTTACATAACACTGAATAACATGAACTTAAATTGGCACGACTATTTAGTCACAATTAGAAATAAGCAAGAGAGTACAAATGACAGATGGGGTTTTGTTCATGCACATATAACATAAAAGCTAGAAAATCCTTCTATTTACAAAAGCATAAGAGAATAAAATAAATGCAAGATTTTGTCAAAACTGAACAATCAAACAAAGCGTGAAAAACCATTTTTGTCAAAAAAGTGAAACAACCATTATACTTCCTCTGTTTTTATAATATGATGTTTTAGAATATATGTGTTGTTTCAAAATATAAGATATTTTAATATTTTAAGAGATCTACACAATTTGAACTTTATTTTAACCAATTATATTCACAGTCTTTTTAATGATTGATTGGATTATCTTTGATTTATAGTTTTAATAGTTCTTTTTATAACAAAAAAATTCTAAATCTTTGTGATTTCTTCCACAATATCATGTATGATGAAATAGAGGACGTGTAAAAAAATAATTTAACACAAGAAAGGGTCCCGTTATTATGCACATAACTTAATTAGCCAATCTGAGTATCTATAAAAACACAAGGATTTTGAGGAAATTGGCACATATAGTAAGCAGAAAAGAAATCTAATATTAATTCCTTTTAAGAACAAAAAACATTTGTTCTAATTATGTATTTGAAATATCAAATGAAAACATAAAAAAGAAACATAGTGCCGGTCCGGAGTCGTATGGCGCCTAAACATACAAATGTATTGATGCCCCTTAACCATAATAAAAATACTCATCAACATTTTTAATATATAAATAATATATATATATATATATATATATATATATATAATTTAAGCTTTTCATCTAGCTCTAGCTATAACAATTTCATTTCATTTTCTATAGTTGTATGAAACAAGTTCTATAAATCTACAAAAAAAGTTAAAACACACACACACAAGAAATTAATATTTTTAATGAAAAATGAAACATAAATTACAGAGAAAAATATAAAAAACAAGACAGCATTAAATAGTTTTTTTAATCATTTTTGGCTTATAGAATTATATTAAATCCTTCAGTTTTCCGTATACTGTAGGTGAGTCTGAAAGAGCATTAGAAGTTTAGAACCACACAACTCTCATGTTGTTCATAAAATTATAAGCATTCAAAAAAATGCTAAGAGAAAGAAAGTGAAAAACATAGATATCACTGTAACACCCGTCTCCTCCTCTCTTGAGAACGGTGTGCTACTACTAGTAAAGTATTGAATTAAACCGATTTATAAAAAAATGAATAAAATATTGAAATATTTAATAAAATAAACGCAGGATAAATCATTTTTAAATTTAGAAACCGAAATAAAATATACGCAAGATAAATCATTTTTTTTACATTTAATAACCAGAATAATTCATATCAAAAAGTCGTATAAAACCGAATGAAAACCGACATAAATACGACGATCCCCAAGACACCAAACCGTCCAGATATCCGACTACTCATCATGCTCACCTGAAAACCGAATAACCACTTGGAATAAAAATAATGTAATGTAATGTAAAGGTAATATAATTTGGGAGATTTTAAATAATTGACATAAATGAATACTTTTTTTATAGATGTAAAGAGAAAACCGTTTTCTAAAAAGGAAGCTAGCTAATGTGTGCTGTGCATAGATGATGAAGGTGGTCTTCTTATAGAAAAACTCACCATTTCATTTTTGTAATAACTTTATGTGGTCAAACTTTCATCATTGAAGAGTCAGCATTTCCTAAAAAGACTTTAATTAATTTTTACTTCTTTTTTGTTTTTATGAAATTTTTATATTCTGGTCCATTTTATCAAAAAATACCAAAATCCAAAATTTGGCTTTTATTTTCCTGTATAGTCTATATAGCAAGAGAAATAAAAATAATTTCATTTGTATTTTTCTATTATACACTATAATGATTTTTAAAATAATTTCATTTTAATATGATAAGATTTATATTCTGCTATATAATAAAAATTATAAGTAAAGGTTAATTGTATATTTTTTTTAAACTGTTTTACAATCAAACTAGAAGATCCCAATATAACAGATTGAAATAGAAGTATATCACCGCGATGGATTAATTTTTCAAAATCTTTAATCAAGTCCAGGCTATATGTGCTATGTTCTTTATAATAAATAATCTATATTATTATTTGAGAAATGATTTTGTCATATTCTCCATAATTTTAGGTAATTATGCTTATTTTTGTCATTTTATTATGATTTTGACTAATGAGTCATCAATTTAAATATAAAACTTATCTAAATTTTAGGTAGTTCTCTTTATTTGTCATGTTCTTATTATTTTGACTAATGAGTCATCAATTTAGGTAAGAAAATATCTTATTTTTAATATGCTTTTATTTTTGACAATTTTGTCATAATCATTTCTAATCAATTATTTAATAACATAGAAATCTAATGTTATTAATATAGAATTTTTTATAATTATACTAAAATATATACAAAAATTCAATAAGGATATCATTTATTTTAATCGCTCTAACATTTAATGTAAGGGCTTGAATGCAAAAAATCCAATGTTAATATGTTTTGTCACATTCTCCATAATTATAAGCAATTTTTATTTTTGGTCAAGTTTTTATGTTTTGTATTGATTAGTCATAAATTTAAGTTTATATTATTATTTGAACTTAATTAAATAACTAAAAATAAAAATTATAATAGAAATATAAATATAAATATTTTGCTTGACCCAATCTGTAAAGTCATATTTGTATAGGATATGTTGCAAAATATAAATCAAGCAATTTGTAAGAGTTTTTAATTAGTAGAAAATCTATTATATATAAATAATATATAGTGTTTGTAATTTAACTATTTTGCTTCAGTATTTCTCAAAGAAAAAATGATTTGGACATCACTGTATCTATCAAAACTTTAAGATCATCATAATTCTCAAACAAAAAATACCAATGAACTAATTTTTATTTGTATGTGTCGTTAGGTTAATTTCATATATTATAAGTATACCCCATATTATATCCTTAGTACCTTTATAAATAATTAAATAAGTAAAAGTAAGAGTTATAATATAATTCTAAGAATATATCTTCAAAAGCATTTATGTATATATTATATTAAATTTTCTTCTTTAGGAAGTTTTTAAAATAATATTTTTATAGAATATGTGGTAGTTCATGTAGGAATAGACTTGATCGTGGCGAGGATGGAATTGCAGTGGGGCTGTATTCAAGGTTTGAATGCTATCATCTTGAATTAGACAAGTATATATTAAAGAAAGCACAGAGGAATAACACTTTGCAATACTTAAAGATTAATGGGAACCATGGGACGATGAATGTTGACGGGATTTCAGATAAGTAGATACGAGAGCATTTGATGAGTGTACAGATATTTTTGACTACTTGGAGGACTATGCACAATACAAAGATTTTAAGATTGGATTTTCGAGTAAGGCAATGGAAACAAGATAGCAAGAGTTCTTGAACCTATTGGGATCAATGGAATAGAGTGAAGGTGCTTATATTTTCTGTGCCTTCTCTGAGTAATCTAAAGTTCTGTATTTAAGTCGTTGAAAACTATTGGGATAGAGGCAAAAGGGAACGATTGCAAGGTCGGTCCTTTTCTGACCAGGTGGTCGATTAGCATGTGAGTTTGCCCGTCATGGAGTTATCTTGCGTGTTAATAAATGGGTTTTCTACCACAGTGGTCTCCTTACTCAAGAGAGACCTCTGATCTGGATGACTAGCAAAATGAACAGACAAGTTAAATTCGAGTCACCACAGTCCTGAAAAATGTTATATCATCATCAGCTTGGATTGACTATGTTTCCTGAGTACTTTTCTGATCAGGTAAGTAAAATTCTCCAAGATTCTCTTAAGCTGTTGGTGCCATGGCAATGGTGGTAGGACATACTCCTCAGTTAATATGGTTGCGGTATATGGATAGTTGATGTGGGGATGTCCAGTGGTGTTCTTGACTCGAGACCAGAGGTATTTGACAATCTTGATTCTTGATTAGTTATTTTCATGTCTTTGTACAATCTATTCTTAGAGATGATAATTGGCTCTCGTGTTGTTTCTTCAGGTTCTGGAGATCATAACCGGTTCAGGTGCAAGTGCTGAAAATCACCGGTTCAGATTTCACAGGGTTTTAAGTTAGAGAAACCTGTTACAGCAAGAATCATTTTTTAAGGAAAGACAATGTTACTTTTCTTTCAATTCTCTCAAATAACATCTGTAGAAATGTTATTTATAAGGCTTGTTTTAACTAAAAATAACGTAAAATATTCTCAAATCCGCTTTCCAAAATTTCTTTTTTTAAATATTCTTTACCTTTAAATAGAATAAGGGAAATTCTCTATAATAATCTTTTTTATTTTATTTTCACAAAAAGAGTCAGTCAAAGAAGAAAATGACCAAATTAAAGAGGCCATATTGAAAGGTAAATATACTTTTATACCCGTAGGGTTAACTAACCCAAGACTTACTGTTTAGTGTTAAGAACTGGATTTTCAAATTTTTAAAAATAAAAAAATAAATATTAAAAGTTTAAGAATAATTTTTTTAAATAGTTTCAAATTTTTTTTTGAAATTCAAAAATAAAAATCTGAATTTTTTTAAAGAAAAATACTATAAGAAGTTTGAATTTGAAAACATATAATTTGACATTATATAAAAAATATTTTTTATTTTTTATTATTTATTCACAACCAGAAATAATTAAGCAAGTATTAATGACAAATGGGGTTTCGTTCATGCACGTCTAACATAACAGCTAGAAAATCTTTCTATTTATAAAAGCATAAGGATATTAAATAGATGCAAAAGTGTGTTGAAAATGAACAATCAAATAAATTTGAATAACATTGCACCAACAATTTTAACCAGCACAATCATTTTTATCAAAAAAAATAACCATATAGTCTCAAAATGTGAGGATAATGATATTCCCTCCATTTGGATTTGCTAAAAACAACCTAAAATTTCAATTTAAATCTATAAGTGTACCCCAATTTCAATCAAATGCAAAACCAACCTAAAATGGTGATAAAAGTACTATTTAACCCTTATGACCAAACAAAAAAACATAAGTGTATTTTACGTTTCTATCATTTGTTAGTCTACACGTAACAGAAAGAAGTCTACATATATGTAGACCTCGTACGAAGTCTATTCATTCGGTAGACTTGTTATGTAGTCTATACCATAATTTTATCTAATAATTTAATTTTAAAAATGTATAAAAATAATTGTTGTAATATTTTTAACTAATCATTAATATAATGGATAATATGAAGTAAAAAAAATTAAAATTTTATATAATTAAACATTTTTAAAGAACATTTAGGGTTTGAGATTTGTGGTTAAGGGGTTCGTAGACATATTATAAAGTCTCTATATATGTAGACTTTTTTTTCAGTCTACACACAATTTAACCTAACCGGATTTAACCAATATAATTTGATGATCAAATAAAACATTTACGGTTTGAGATTTGTGGTTAAGGGGTTCGTAGACATATTATAAAGTCTACATATATGTAGACCTTTTTTTTTCAGTCTACACACAATTTAACCTAACCAGATTTAACCAATATAATTTGATAATCAAATAAAACATTTACGGTTTGAGATTTGTGGTTAAGGGGTTCGTAGACATATTATAAAGTCTACATATATGTAAACCTTTTTTTCAGTCTACACACAATTTAACCTAGTATATAAATACGATTTCTCAAGCTTTTCAGGTAAAAAAAACTAATCTTCGCCGTATCTCTCTAGGCGATTTCCGGCGAGATTTCCGGCAAACTCGATCCACGAAGTTTCCCATCCGCTTCGTCTCTGTCTGCTCCATCTCTCTGGTAAGTTAAATGTCTCTGCTTTACCTCTCTGTTGATAAAAAGTGACCACCTTTACCTTTTTCTCTTTTCAGATCTGAGTCGGTGACTTCTAAGGAACGGTGCTTCTCGTCCAAATCTCTGCTTCCGGTCAGTATCATGGCTTCTATTTCATCTCTCTGTCCTAGCCAGCAACGGACTGTGCTTCATCTTTCCGACGTACGTCTCTCTGTCATCTTTATCTTTCGTTTAACTAATAACCTAACAAGCTCATCCTTGTTTACTAACCTTTTAGTTTCTTTTGATTCAGATCTGAGTCGGCCAGTCTTAGATTCATTTCTCTGATTCATTTCTCTAACGAGCATTGCATCCTCTCTAATACATTTCTCTGCTTCTGGTGAGTCTACTTCATTTTGAAGTTTAGTATGAAGTTTTGAATTTGTAGACTGAATTTTTGAATTTGTAGACTGATGTTTTGAATTTGTAGACTGATATTTTGAATTTGTAGACTGATATTTTGAATTTGTAGACTGATATTTTGAATTTATAAACTGATATTTTAAATTTGTAGACTTCTCATGTAAACTGATGTTTTTAATTTGTAGTACACTGATGTTTGAATTTATAGGTTTCTCGTGTAGGCTTCATTTTAAATTGTAGAATTCTCGTGTAGAATGCACTTGTATAATTCTTTGTTTGTGTCTTCTTGGTGCATGTTACAAAATGGATAAGCTTGATTTCTTATCGAGGTTGTATAATCTAGGGAGGAGCTCAAGAACTGTGAGTAACAGACGGCTGTATCAGGCTTTTGTACCAGACATATGGTTGTAATAAACTTATGTAATTTGCTTGCAGCAGACTTAAGTATTAGTCTTCCTTTACAGAAGTCTGGTACTCGACTATTTATCAAAATATCATCATTTGTATCAGTATAGTACTCTTCTTTCAGAGATTTTAATTCATATTCGACCAAAAATACAATTCCAATACAATCCAGAGATTTACAGATTAGTCTTCCTCTATAAGAGACTTAAAAAGAAGTCTACTTTCTGTTCAAGAAGACTAACATGTTGGGCTGCACGGCAGAAAGTAACATTAGAACTCAAAGTAATAGAAAAATTAAGACCTACGATTTCAACAAAAGTTCATCAAATAAGACAACATCCAAAGCGACAATACAGTTGATAAGTTAAATACATAAGACATAAGACATAAGACAACATCAAAAGCAATAAGACACCATCCAAAGCAATAATACAATTGATCAATTCAACACATAAGAGATAATACATAAGACAACATCCAAAGCAGTAAGACAACACTGGTTTAACCTGGACAGTTTGGATGTGACCCGGTTGTTTGCACTGTGACAATTAACGTAGACTTACTAATATGTCTACAATTGTTTCCTAGCAATATAGCAAAATCAAAAGTATTATATTTTCATAATTACAACAGTTTTTCTATCCAAAATCACTCAAACCCATTAGGATTAACTATTACACACTTTCAAACGAAAAATTTGTGAAATTTTTTAATGCATAGTACACAAATTAACTTTTAATGTATATTTCGAAATAGACTCCATGTTCAGTCTACAAAGTGGTAGACTTTCTTTTCAGTTTACATCCATAGACGGTCAGAGGTAGACTAAATATACAGTCTACATGTTTTAGTTTTTTTGAATGAGGTTAGTTTTGCAATTGACTATGTTTGACTTTTTAGGGGGTAGATTGAAATGAACGTCTACAACTTTGCAGACTTCGCAAGAAGTCTACTCTCAAATCCGACGAGTCAGTTTTGCATTTGACCAAAATAAAAAATAGACTTCACGGGTAGTCTACATTTTTTTTTTCTGGAAGAGAAGACTGCATATGAAGTCTACATATTAAAAAAAAATTAATTAATTTTAAAAAGTTTTAGTCAAACACAAAACTAACATTTTCAATGCAGTCAAAATTTTGGTCAAATGCAAAACTGACCTTAAGTAAACTTCTCCGGCAGTCTACGCTTCGTAGACTTATGTTGAAGTCTGCTTGTGAAAAGTCAAAAGTTCATTCAAATGCAAAACTAACCTCTTTTGCGTAGTCGTCTTTGTAGGTCTACGTACTTTTTTGTTTTTGTTGTCAAAGGTTAAGATGTAAACTGTCGGGGAAGGCTACGTTACAAAAAAAAATCTGTTTAGTCAATTGCAAAACTGACCTGTGCGTTGACAAATAGACTGCATTGTATGTCTACATAAGGGCGTAGACATATAAAACAGTCTATTATCGCGACACAGATCTGAGAAACGACTTAAACCATGAAAATAGTTATCTTTTTGCAGTGTGAAGCTCGTTTTCAGCCTTTTCAACCGTCCAAACTCCAATAATGATCAAAAGGAAACATTTTTGACGATTCACAAGTGAAAAAACATGAAATTATGAAGTTTATGATTATGAAAATGAAGGTTAAGAAAGTTTTTTAGATGGAAATGTAGAGAAAATGAAGATTTGCTTGTTTAGAATGAGAAATAAGTGGTTGAAAATTTAATTCTAAAGCTTTAAGAGATCAAAAATGGTCGTTCATGGTGGTTGAAAATATTGATGATGATGACATAGTTGTAATTAAAAAGAAATATTTAGGGTGTATTTGGTTTTTTGTATTTTTCGAAATTAATAAATAAATAAATAATAATGGCAAATTTGTAAATAATTCAAAAACTTAGGGATATTATGGAAAATTCAATGATGAATAGTAACTAAAAAAAACAGGTTGGTTTTAGGTTTGACTTGAATTTTTAGGTTGTTTTTGAAAACCCCCTATAATATATGATGTTTTATACATTTTTTTTCCAATATATA